>VZTE01003721.1:449977-538660 GCA_013397775.1 Eulacestoma nigropectus
CCCCCCACCCCCCCCCCAAGTGTTTAAAAGTTATGTAGAATACAGATCTGATGTGATCAGGAAGGGAGTAAAGGATAAAACCTGAAAATGTTATTTGAATTATTAGTTATGTTTAGCACACACAGAGAAATGCCAGAAAAACTGGCATTATTTATGCCACAAGCACCTGTAGCTTTTCTAGGTAGTTACAATCTCTTTGTCTATTATATCCATAAAAAGCAAAACTACTCAATTTGTACATTTGCATGTTCTGTTGCAAGTGAAAATGTTAAATCATTTCTCAGTGAAGAAGTATGTGGTATTTTGGAAATCTGTCCAATAAAATATGAAGTGAGTTTTCATCAAAATAATATCTTGATATAAGCATACATGTAAAATAGTAAGCTACTTTTTAATTAAGTAGTTTCTTATGCTGTTTTTCCATGCCCTGCTCTGCATTTGCTTAATCTCAGCCAGGAATCAGAAACATCACTAAGTGAAAGCCAGGAGGAAAGAATCTGCTCTTGTTACCTGTGATTCCCACATTTCAAACACTGGTGAAATCGGTGAGCTGTTTATACAGTGATGACTAGAACAGGTGACAAGTCAGCATCTTATAGAAATACATGCTATCAACTGGATTTTGGGGATATGAGAATTCCCCTGCCACAAAACAAAGCCTGCCTTCAATACAGGACTCAAAATCTGCAGGCCTCCATGACACTTAATCTCAGGGATTTGTCAGGAGGTAACATTAGAGGGCCTAACTATTCTTTCTGGCTTCAGACTGTACCAAACAGATCAAAAACTAAAACCCACTACTACAGAAAGGTTAACAAAACAATCAGCTTTCTGCAACTAATTTTCCTTTTGACAGCATCATGAAGATTTTTCTGCTTGCCAAAACTTCAACCAAAGAAAATGAATAATTCATTGTGGCTTGTTGAAATAAATTGTGTTCTGATCTCATAAAGGAGGTATTTGTTAATAGCTACATTACCAAAATTAAAGTAAGATAAGAGAATGCCTTAATTATGCAGATCTTCTACCATAAACAAAAAAAGCTTCTTGCAGGAGCTTAAAAGGGTAAGGATTTCAACCAAATATGGCTGGCTGCAAAGGTGGCTATAAGAAAATAATGTTGACTACCAACTTATTAATGTGTGAGAACTTAGGAGCAGGCTTGGCAAATGCAGACAGACTGCGAGAGGAGGTTCTTCTAAAATGTTCAAACTTGTCTTTTCCAGCAAGCACGTTCAGATGCAATGCGATGGGACTTCTGCAAATGTAGCACAACATACAGAAACTTAAGTTTTAAAATCATTTTTCTCAGGCTGGAAGGGTGATGACACCGGCAGAAATAAATTCTGTTCTGTTGCAGGAAAAAAGGATTGCTTATCATTGGCATAATTGTCACCAATGTTGCAAAGGGATAAAGAAAACAGCCTGTGGTTTACAAACAGAGCATGTCAGCATGTAGGACTTCAAATGTTTCTAGGCTGAAAGGAGAAAAATGGCCTAGGTATGCCATTTTACTATTTAACTTGAGCAAACTGTTGAAAAATTTTTCTCCCGCTTAAAATTAAAAGCAAGAACAAGACTAAATCAAGGCCAAAATTGAAAACAAGAACACTGCAATTTCTCCTTTGCTCCTACTTCTTATAACCTCCAAGTCCAACCAACATTTTCTGCCACAACTAGCCACACAGCTCATAGCTGAAATGATTATAGCAGCAATTCTGCAATAAGTCTGATCAAAAGAGTTTTTTAATTCAATTAAAGCCATTTATCCAAAAGTTTGATAAAGTTTTCACAGTTTCCTGAACTCTTCCACCCAGCAGTGCCATCCTTACTTATAAGGAAAATGAAACATGCGGCAATCCTTATTTTCTCAGTTTCTCTGCTAGAAACACCAGTCCCTTTCCTCTTTCTCCTCTAGCAACATCTGTGACTTTTCTTTTGCTCCAGCATAGGGGTCCCCCGCCCTCCAACCCCCCTGCTCCAGGCCGCCCTGTCCCGGTCCCCAGCACTCAGCACCATGGCCAGAGCCGCGGCTGACCGAGAGAGTGAGGCCACCCCAAACCCAAAGAAGGTGTGAAACAGAAACCGCTTATCTCCGCCCTCACTCTTCCTAAGTGGTGGGTCAGACACGCTAGTTACAACATATGGCTGCCCTGATGCTGTTTCAAAGCTGCTGTTGTCATTCAATGACACTGCATAGCACTGCATTAAAAAAAAAATAAAAAAACAAAAAAATGTTCAGGGTAAATATTGCTTGCAACAAGGAAATGGTTGCAGTTGTTACAATTTCATTGTAATGGTGGCAAAAGGACAAGCGTCAGTAAACGACCTATGTGGTGTTGTGATGATGTAATTTTGGCTTCGGATGGGGAAGTCTGCTTGTTATATAAGTGAAGTTTATGAAGACTGTGAGGAATGTAAAGTTCAATGACAGTTCTGGTTTTTTCTGGCAATAATAGTAACTGGTTTACAAAATGATGCTGCAGACAAGCAACTACTGACCTGGATTGCACAGAGCTGTAATTATTCACTATCTCTCTTTCTCCAGTGTATGTTCAAATTTCATTATGCTCCAAACAGTGCCCATGGGAAAAGCATCTGGGGAGTCCAGAACACATCTGTTTCAGATACGCTACATAAATGTATATACACTGTTACATAAACACACAACGCTGTAGAAATAACGGTGGCTAATCTCACACTTTGGTTCAAATACAATTTGCTGACATCTCTTTTTATGCAGGGGAGCCTCACTTCTAAAAATGATAAAACTGATTTTGCCTAACTTGAGTTAGGAAAGCCTTATCAACACATCTTACTCACTCTCCTTTTAATATAAGAAACACGTAGGCAAACTCAGCAGTTGAATTTGATTCCATATCCAAACTTGGTGGAATTATAAGGTTTCTGAATGATAGGTATGTAGATGCTGCTGTGTTTCATATCACACATTTTCTGGACCTCTACTGCTACTCAGCCCTCACCCTTCCTCCATGCAGTTTTCTGCCAGTTACTGGCAGAAAACACATCTGCAGATACTCGGACTTTTTAATTTTCCTGCCTATTTAAAGATCTTGCATTTGAGTTCCTAAATCATTGAAATTATCTTTCTCCTTAGGAAAAAAAATAATGCATAGAAGCAAACAGTTAAATTTCATGTCAGCAGAATCACAAGTCATGCTGAAAATCTCCAGATGACATGTATTTGAAAGATATCCATGCAAAGCTGTTTAGGAATTAAAAACAACTGACTTCTGGAATAAAGTGTGCTCTAGGTTACATGAAAGTACCTTTTTCTGCAGCAGGGTCCTGGGATCTACAAACTTCCCTGTCTGATCCTATGTGCACATTAGCAACTGCTTCAGTGGTGCCGTGATCCGCAGGAGTCGTGCACAAGTCACGTGAGCTGTATCTGCCCCCAGTAAAATGCAAATACCTGCACTGCATTATACTGTTGGGAAGGGCAGGCCTAATTCACTTCATTTTATCAATCATTACAGCACCTTACAGACTTAAATTAAGTGCACAGCAGCAGACAGCTGTGGCCACGTATCCTGCAAAGTTTCATTTTACTCAACGTATCCAGGTGCTGACATTGGAAATTTTGTTTCTTCTATGTACTCAGAGAAAGTGTGGTAGATTTCTACACATCTCCTCTGCAATGCAAGAGTGAACAGAAGGGAGAGTGAGCTCACACTGTTGTATCTGAACATCCTCTGCTGAACTGTTTTATGTGACCATGACCTATTACAGTTTTTAATCACATGCTTAATTTTAACCCTAAGAGTAATACCATTGACTTCAGTTTTCAAGCTGTCTTCAGCCTTTACAAGTTGAGTCTTCAGCAAAGACTGAAGAATCATTATTGTTGGTCAAGCACTATTAGAAGGAATAGGAAAAATAAAGTCTCTTTTGTAAAAATCAGAGGAGATTTAATCCAGGACTTAACAAAATACAGAAAGATCTTTTATCTGTCTATACAATGCTATTCACAGCATTGCTTTTCAGAGCAGAACCACATCTTTTTGTTCTCTTTTCTTGCAAGTTTCTATTTTTATAGTACTCTGCTATCCACAAAGCCTTTCATTCTTAAAAATAAGCTTATTTTGTGATTTAAATCCTGAAAATCCTCATAATTTCATAGAATCACAGAATAGTTACAGTTGTAAGGGATGTCTGGAGATCATCTTGCCCAACCACCTACCAAGGTATAGTCACCTGGAGCAGGTGACACAGGAATGGGCCCAGGCAGGTTTGGAATATCTTCAGAGGCAGAGACTCCACACTCTCCTTGGGCAGCTGTTCCAGTGCTCTCCCACCCTTAACGGAAAGAAGGTCTTCCTCAAGTTGAGATGGAACTTCTTGTGTTTTAGTTTATGGCTACTGCTCCCTGTCCTGTCACTGAGCACCACTGAAGAGAGTCTGCCACCATCCTCCTGGCAGCCACCTTGGAGATATTTATTTGCATTAATGAGATCCCCTCTCAGTCTTCTCTTCTCCAGACTAACCAGGAACAGCTCCCACCTCTCCCCATAAGAGAGACACCCCAGACTCCTCATCATCTCAGGGCTCCACTGGACCCTCTCCAAGAGCTCCTTATATTTCTTCAACTGTGGAGACCAAAAATGAACACAATATCCCAGATGTGCCTCACTAGGGCCAAGAAGTGGGGCAGGATCACCTCCCTGACCTGCTGGCCACACACTTCCCAATGCACCCCAGGATCCCGCTGCCTCTCCTGGCCCCCAGGGCACACAGGACCAGCTCACAGTCAACTTGTCACCCACCAGCAACCCCAGGTCCTTCCCAGCAGAGCTGCTCTCCAGTAGGTCAGCTCCCAGTCTGTGCTGGTGCTGGGGGTTATCCCTTCCCAGGTGCAGGACCCTACACTTGTCCTTGTTCAACTTCATTAGGTTTCTCTCTGCCTAACTCTTCAGCCTGTCAAGGTCCCACTGAATGGCAGTACAGCCTTCAGGTATATTTCAAGTGTAATTTCCTCAATTAAAGAGTACTGGTTCACAACAAGCCAGTAATTTTCACAACTATGATCAATCTGAAAGATTTGCCTTTTGTTGTAAATTTAGTTCAGGTAAGTACACTTATATAAACCTCTAATAAATAAAATGGGTTTTAAAGGAAAACAGAAAAAAAGTTCAAAATATAAAAGTATTTTTGAGTCTGCTCCAAAGCTTAATGTGGAAAAAGTTCCATGAGTGCCATAAAACTGATCAGAAAAAAGAAAGGGAAGAGATGCATTTTCTGCAATGTTTTCTTGGTATCACTGTAACATCCAGAGCCCCAAAGAGTCCCATATCGTTCCTGTGATCCATCCTTTTTAAGTACAAAATTTCTTTGAACGTAAATTTGGACAACTTGGACAGCATGGACATGAATGGCCTCAGGCCCTAAGCATATTCCTAATTAATCTTTTGCCATCTGGGGGTTATTCTTCTCCATGCATTTTTAGGACCTCAGCCAGCATTTCAAGAATTGTGAAGAAAGAATGAGCTGAGGACACCTACAATCTTACTAAAAATATGTTCAGTGTAACAGGTCAAAGAAAGAAATCTATTCTGAGAGTAGACATTTGACTTTCACTACCTCATCTATTTGCTGTCTGTACTTTCTCAAGTGTTTCTATTTGTCCTTTTCTGTACTTTAATATTAAAGGACTATATGTCTCCTTCTCACAGGTGAAATCAAACCTTTATTGAGTGAGCTGTTGTAATATCAGAGAATTTTGTATCTTCAAGTGGCAGATCTATTTCAAACACCATTCAATGTAAGTATTTATGTTTTTAAGAATATGTTGTCCTGATAAATCTGTTAAGGTAATCTTGATTGTGCAATTGTCTGCTCTTTTTGTCAACAGACTGGACAGACACCTGGTGACTACTCTCAAGTTTTATTTACAAACTGAATGAATGAGCTCTTTCACTTCACTATCTATTCTTTTGGAATGTTAAAAATGTGCACCTCATCTTGATGCTATACTTTTGTAAGACTATATGAAAAGCCTAATCTGTTGTTAAAAACATGCCTGTGTGTTTTTCACTGCACATTACACCTTTCTCTTTACTCCATGCATGTGACACCTCCAGCATAGCAATGGCCACTACAGACCAGATAATAGGGAAGAGAAGGCAACTTCCTCAGCTCATCTTTGCTGCCATTATTCACTTTTTTATATTCCTAACTAAAGAAGTTAATTTCTTGAGTAAACAGACACAAACCTATATAGTTTGAGGGAAGTTACCTTGCAAGACATCATACCAGTTTATGAAACTGCAACTGAAAATAACCAGTAAGGTTACTCTATTTGAGGTCATGGTTTAAAAACAGACTTAGACAGTGGTTTAGACCTACACAATACAACTAAAAATGAAGTTTACATTATGAAGCACCCACTCAGAAGCTATGGCTGAAGATGAAAGCTGGTATCATGTAATGGTTCAGCAGTTTTTGTAAAACACCAATGGCATAGTTGTGTCTCAAAATGTGAACTTGGCTCTTTTAACATGAGATCTCCTACAGATCTGGACTGAGGTGCCTAACTAAAAAAGACTCCCAGATCTTGAAATTGACAGATTTTTAGCTAGATAAATGGTAAGTTAAATTTTTTTTTTGTTTTGAAAAATGAGAAGTACAAAAAAAAGCACTGTCCGTTTTATAAGGATCCAAAAATGTAGTGCTCAGAAGCATCGGGTAAAATGCAACGTTTGAATGTAACTAATGCTACAACTACCCAGACTTTAGAGGTTTATGGATTTTCTTCTGAAATGTTTTGTTGCTATCAGATGTAGGTACTAGCACCATTTCACTCGGATTTTCTTGCCTTTTACAGATGAAACAAGCACAGCTGGTTATATGAATTTTTAAGAATTTGTGCCCTCTCACAGGACCTGCAATTCTTCCCTGTGAAGTGAAAAATACTAAGTCTGTACTACCGAATGAATAATTTTCTTAGTAAGCACGAAAACATTTTACCTCTGTGCATCTCCCCATTCACAGAAGGAATACTACTGCACCCAGTATCTCATGGAAAAGAAACATAAGGCTGTTAAGATTGAACAAATCTGATAGCTTGCTCTATGCAAAAGATACTGACAATGTGTTTGATTTTCTCACGTTTGAATATAGTTGCTATATAATCTAAGTTTCTTTTTACAGAAACTAGTTCCCTGAATAAATTCGGAAAACTCATATGGATGAGCGTAGGTATACAAGATACTTAGAATAATCACTAACAGACTTCTTAGAAATGGGGGAAATCTCCACATTTGTGAATGGTGTATTCTGCCATTTATGAATAAATACCTCCACAAAGTATCCGTTTGTTCTGTCTGAAAAAAAGCCACAGTAACTCTTCACTAGACATCCCATGGAACTACTAATGAGCAATCCAATGTAACTGACAATGACTAAATTAACCTAAATATAATATTTACACTATTTGGCAGCTCTACTACTTGGAGGGCCAATTTATAGCCAATCAGCTTTCCAGCTTCAAAGAGAAGGTACTGATTGGTATGTCACTTAATAAGAGCCTTTTCAATGTTACATGGGAATGGCTTTATTTCTGTTCCTCAATGTCCCTTGAGAATAATAAATATGAATGACGTCTCATATAATTCAGCATAAAAACTTTGGCAGCTGTGTATACATGCTACATGTCTTAAATACTTCTACATGCAGCATTTCAGATGTGAATGCTGTACAAGAAGTAAAGGCTATGGCTTCAATGAAGAGAAACGTAAATAAATGAAATAAAAAAAAAAATAAAAAAAGAAAGCAGCATAGAAACAAACGACCAGTTTTTCTATGACCTAAATTTGTTCAGTGCTGAATATGAATGGTTTTGAAAAATCACAGAAAACAGTTGTGTACAGAGTATGTACCTAGGGTACAGAGTATGTACCTAGTGTACAGAGTATAATAGATAACTAACTGAATATTGGATTTGCTCGTTTGAAGTCAAACTCAGAACCAGGAACCTGGATCAGAGACAGGCAAGTTTAAGGCAAGAGCATTTAGGAAAGCAGACAGAAGACACAGCAACAGGCAGCAGTGCAAACTAGTCCAGTGCAACTCAGGGATGTGTAAGTATAATAAGAGACCAGCATAGCATACTGGACTTTCCCTCAGCCACAATGAGGAAAAAGCAGAACAGAAAAAAAATCAAAACAACAAAGAAAGAGACACCCCACCTCTCCAAAACAAAAGTGGTCATATAACTAACAATTGTAAAAAAAACCAAAAGTTTGCACAGGAAATCTCTGAAAAACCAAGGGTCAAAGGCGAGGGAGAGTTACAAGAAAGACCAGAAGCATTGTGGACCTTGGTCCAGAGGAGAAAAAAAACCAGTCATAAAAACTCTGCAAGGCTCTCCCTGTCTTCCACTAAAGGGTCAGCTTTTTTCAGGTGAGCAGAAGAATCGTAACAGCTTCGTAACAGCTTAAGACTGGGGAGAGATAAATTACACATTATCGAAATTGCTCACCTTCATTAGTTTTATCTCAGAATATTAAAAGCGTGATCTGAAGACATTTCAAAGCCATGAGTGGCTGTTTGTTAACTCAGGGGAAATGAGCGAGAAACTATTAGAAGAAGAGTGAGAAAATTAGGAGAAAGCCAAATTGCCACTGCATCTAAAAGAAAAAACAATATGAGCACTGGTGAAATTCCAGGGGAAAAAAAAAAATAGGAAAACTATTTGTCAGCACCAGGGAATGAGGAGATTACTGGCAAGAGAGGTTCATTTTTCAAGAGCAAGTCATTATCAAACATATTTTTTTCCTCCACTGTAATAGGCCTCATTACGAGTGGAGGCAGCAGATGCCACACACTTTCACCCGCATGCAGCTTATGACATTGTCTCATACGATCTTCTCAGAAATAATACAGGGAGACAGTCTAGGACAAAACACTGTAGGGTCAGTGAAACACTGGGTAAACACATTGAAATAATAGTTATAAATGATCTGAGAGTTAAAAGTAGTTGCAATTTGTTCAAATGGACAGACGTGTCAACAGTCCTGTGTCTGCTCCAGTGTTTGATGCTGCTCGGTGTTTTCATGTATTACCTTAAGAGGTTGTTAATAGACAGGTCATAATTGCATTAGCAAGCTAAAAATAAGTGGTTTTTTTTAATACAGACACTCCAAACCTGGGAATGTATGCTTGAGAGCAGACAAGAATTAAAACAAATCTTGACAATCGAAAGAACTAGTGAGGAAGACCCTTCCCCAACCAACTTAAGAGAGACAAATACCTCCCTCAGGGAAAGTGGATCTCCAGATGAAGTTAATTCATACAATAAAGCCTCTCTACACCCCCATACTCTCTTCAACACAGAGGTGAATCTTGGCAAGTCTGGAGACAGCTGGACACATTCTCTGTTATTTCACACAAATATGTATATAAATTTACCTTTGTCTTGACATTTTCTTGCAAATTACTTCTACACTTGATGCTGTATGCTAGTGCACTTTGAGCTGCTCCTGGCACTCTGGAGTGCCCTCAACTATTTGCCATTCTTTACAAATTGAATTTTTTAGTCTTTCAGGCATAGAGCAATGTGCTTTTTCCACTTTTCATGCAAGTGTTTGGTAAGGGTAGCAAAGACTGCTGGATATAGTTTAAAAGTGGTGTCAGAAATTCATTCTGAAAAGAAAATTGAAGACTTCAATATAATGTAAAAGAAAGTCTTTACTCTTTAAACCTGGAGGGATCGGTTATTTGTGTTTTCAAAGAACAGAGCTTAGCTGTGGTCACATTATAAGCTTTTGTAAAAGGAGACTGGTGAGCCAGGGGAGTCATATCACAGACGAATTTAACCCACTATAAAAATTATGGTCCTCAATTACATGTGAGAAAGCATAGCTTCCAACAGCCAGTCGTGACTTCCATTTGATGAAATCCAAATGCTTTTTCTTCTGCAAAAACCCTGCCATCACACAGACCTGTATGCATGTCTGATGACACAGTTTATTACTTTGGCTTCTGCTCTTAAGTATCTATAAACAGACATTGGTGACTCCTAGAAAATGACTGCTAAAGAGCTAAGGGACAATGTCATAAAGTACACGGAAACACCACCTTAGAGACAGCAATCACACGAAGAAAGTACTCCATGGAAACATCTGGAAATACTTCCAATAACGGAGCACTACTACTAGCAAGAAACCCAAATAATAGCATAAAAAGCAGCAGAGAGAAATGGACTACACATTTCAGAACTACATTTAAAGATCTTGCAGGTTTTGCTATAAAACATATAAGAACACTGTCTCACCCTGACAGCTACCCTAAGATGGTAGAGTAGCCCAGTCTTACGGGCCTGAAGTACTCCAGGAAGGATGACCACAACTAAGTTAACATTAAACAGCTCTTTAAGCCGTAGGAGCTGAAACAACAACAAACAATAGCATTAACAATAGAATGAACTACCCCTGATGCATCAGACTTTTGATATTTTGCCACAGAGCACGCCCATATGCACATATGTTGTAGTTTCCCTCAAAAGGAATTATTCAAGCTAATGTGATTACAAATTATAATTAATGTATTACCAAAAAACCCCCAAAACCTGTTAACCTTCAGCATAATAGATTTGGCTTCCATCATTCTACCCAAAGCTGCTGCTTTTCTGTCAGTATAGCTACACTAGGTCTTTCAATGCTTTTAAATCCCCCGATTTACTCAAGCACCTTGAAGAAGTCCCAGCCTTGGCTGGTCAATGTAATTATTTGTTGTGAAAACTAAGTAGATATTACATACACAGGAGGATGATGTCTCTTAATGCATGTGTGCATATGAAGCACTCAGGCATCTTGCAGCCAGGCCCACAGAAGGGTGCTGGCAGAGGCAATGGCACTACCTCTCTTTGCCAGCCTATGCAAAACATCCATAGACTACAGAAACTCTCCACTGACTAGCTCATTGAAAGTCACCTGGTGAAGCTTATCAAGTAGAGCAGAGGAACCTTTCATCCTCGGCACTACTGAAATTTTAGTTCTGCAACTACTGAAGTCTTGGTGAAAACTAAAATGATTGAAACTCAGAAGCGCTTTCCAGAATAATATTTTTTTTTTAAAAATTGAGTTTGCAATGGTGTGTATACCACTTCTCGTGGTATATTCTCATTTCCAGCCCAGTCATTCCCAAGAGGAGAGGCACAGCATCATCCTGGATAAGTTTCCAAGTGGAAGAGACACCGATCACCTCTCTTTGCATTGTGAGTGCAGGCTGCATGACAGGGCCAGAACTGCTGCAAGGACAGAAAGCACACCTGAAAAGGGGCAGAAACACCTCCTACTGGGGCCCCTGATTCCTCAGTTACCCAGGGCTCCTGAGCCCATTGCTGAAGGAAACAGATAGAGAAGCACATCCAAACACCAAAGGTGCCTGACAAGTCCCTACACATCTTTCAGAACCATCATTATTTGGGCTTTCCAAATCACTCATTTGGCGTTGTGTAGCAGAAACAAACACCATTCCCCTACAAGAAATCTGCTAAGCAGAAGGAAGAGAACGATAGAGCCATGACACAGGAAGAATCATCACCATTCTTGAATCATTCACCATCATTTAAGCATGCAGATGGCACAACAAAGTTCTTGCAGAAGTGGTGAGCAAAAAATTTACTGTAGAGTAGCAGGCAGATGCAGTCTGTTTTCCAAGTACTCTGACATCCACTTAAGTATCTGCATTTAACAAGAACAACTGTGCCTACCCAAGCAATCATTTGAATGAATTGAAGACAGCTTTCAAGCTAACAATTCCTTTCTCACCATCAGTCAGTGAAGTAAAAAACCCAGGCTGAAGACAGTTTTTAAAGACAGATTTTATGAAATTTTAGCGAAATTTATGTTATGTGAAAGCATATTTTCAATTATTTTTGCTGTGTACCGAGATTTGCATATGTTGTTACGGCCAAAATTTCTTAAATAGTAACAAAAAAAATGTGCCCTACAGTGAAAGACTCTCTTTTGTCAGTTTTTAGGAAATCAGGTTTTACGTTAAATATACTTTAGATATAAAACAAAACAGCTTTGTTTCATAATGATTGTAATGGCAGTCTAAGCTGAAAAGCACTCTGTATGGGGATGGAAGAATACTGACCTATCTGCAGCTTTTCAGTCTTGAAAGTCAGAAAATACTGGTTTCAGTAGTAGAGTCAGCTCATAATTGAAAATGGGGAAAGGCAGGGGTGGTGCTAGTGTAAAATCAGTGAACAACCATCCCATTAGTCATCCCAATCCTGTCAGAGTCTAGTCCTATGAAACCCAGAGGCAAAAGACTTCATGGCCAGCTGAAAATTTCCATACTTCATTCTATCTTTCAAGGTAGTTTAAACTACTTTAGCAGAGAGTCGGGCACTCGAGAATTTTGTGAAAGAAAGGTATGCTTAGAGCACGTATTTTGTATTGGAGTTCGAATGGAAATCATTGCCAGGATGACATACCTCTATCTCAACATGGCAGAGCAAATTCTCATAGGACTTCCACTTCAAGGCAGAGACCTAAATGAAGTCTGACACTCCGCAGTAAATCAACAGTTTCTGAGCATCATAATGCTCATTTAATTTTCCAGTCTTCTCTTCAAATTTTTGAGGCCAGTCCATTTGAGAAGAGTAACTCTTTTTTTGCAGTCCATGAAAATGTTAATTTCTGAATGACTGAAAGATCAGATTAAACTTTGTTACTTCTCAGCAGCAGAAAGTTACAACACAAATCAAGTGTGTGGACAAGGCCAAATCAGGGATAATAGCCTTCTGCATTTTCTTTGAAAAACCTAAAAGCAAGGAAGAATATTCTCACTTGGCACTCTTCGCACTACTCACAGAAGCACAGTGTGGCAACTGGGGAAGAAAGGAGAATTTCTATACTGTGTCACGCTATTAGAAGGGTGACCCCAGGAAGATGCACCAAAAGAGAGTTTAGCTGGAGAGAATGAGAAATTGCCAAGCAAACTGTAGCTGCAACTACACATTTGCAAGCAATAATGGATGGCAGCTGCTGGCAGAAGTTTGACCATCAGAGAATAAGAGATGTGGAGCCAGTGTGAATGAAAGAGCAGATTCAAAGCATCTCTTGTGAGCACCTCTGTGGGAAAGGAGGACACCACCAGCTGGGGTGCTGACAGTGCCTCAGAAATTTCTGATGCCCGGAGCATCTCAGGTGTGGGGAAGAACAGAAGACAAAGGCTGCTGTGCACAACCACTGAAGCTTAACACACTTTCAGACTCCTTCACCTGATGAGGCACAGAACCTCATCTGTGCATCAAATGTGCCCCTGGCTAGTGCCAAGAGCACTTGCACGACACCAGATGAGTTACCTTGAGGTACCCGGCCCCCTGAGCTGGAAGACAGAGATAAGAGGCAGAATGAAGCCCTCAGAATCCAAGGCAAAATGGTCAGCAACATGCTGTTCCAAAGACATTGAAATGTGGTTCTTCAGGTCATGGTTTGGCAGTGAGAGTTGCAGCATTAGGTTTATGGTTGGATATTAGGTTCTTTCCCATCCTAAATAATTCCATGATTCTATCCAGGCATTTTATCATCTCTATTGGGCCTCAAGAACCGTTATGACCAACAGCTTCCAACCTTCTTTGGAGACATATTTTACCTAAATTCGGAGGCCTGTGCTGTCCATCACTGATAGAAGATGGGACAAACACTTCCAAAGTAAATAAGTGTTACATTAGGCTTCTAAATACCCACCACTGATTTCATCTCCACCAGTGCACACTCTTTTGTGGTTTCCATTCACCTGACAGCAAAAGGAATCACAAAAGTCACTACACATTAAAAGCTTGACACTCACCTTCTCATCCATCTGAGGTGTGCCTGGCTGCACCTTCACATGTGTGCACACATACGAATTCATGGCAGCTACATGAATTACAGAGCATTCACAAGAGCATCTTACTGCTTCAGGGACAATGAAAGCATGATTAGTTTCAGTCAACTGTTTTACCTCCTAGCAGTTAAACAAAATGGAGCTTTTTCTACAATAAAACCGATGCTGTAATATAAGGTCACAAATGAATGCAGAGACAATGGAAGTTGACAGAAAGGATTAACAAGCCAAGGAGCCATCATTCAGATTATTGATTAGTAGATACTGAAAGACCCTTACACAGCTTTGTCAGGCTAAATGGCAGTAATTTAGGCACAAATTTAACTCTCCAATAAGAACAATATATTTTCCAGCCTATTCCAACCACATGTACTTCTCTTACAAGCTATACAAAAAAATTGTTACATAGATAACTTCCAGAAGCACTGAAAAACAGTAATTTGACGCAAGACTCAACATACTCATTTACATTTTCTATACCAAAAACCATGCCTATAACAGAAAATAAATTTTCTCCATCTGCCTATTAGGCCGGAACTGAATTTCTACCCTCAACTTCCCAAAATGGTGTGTCCCATGCACAGTTCATCAAAAAGAAAAATGAACTGATTAGTTGCTGCATGGGGATTTAGAATAATTTAACAAAAATTTTGCTTATCTTTAGTCATGCACATTTCTCCTTTGCTGGACTTAAAGGAACTAACATTATGTGGTCAGACATAAAAAATAGCAAAAATATGTGATGACATTCACCTTACCCAAACCATGCTAAGGTACAGTGAAAGGAAGGTGTAGGATGAAACCTTACAAGGATGAACATCAGCTTCTGCAGCTTCGCTCTTCCCTCAGATCTACTGTTAATGGACATTTGCATGAAATGACAGGAGAGTGACATCTTATCTGTTTTTCACCGAATGGAAACCATTCTGTGTTGAAGGCAATCTCTTCAGCAAGCACAGAATGGCCATAATACACTGAAAAGTGGTTGCACTATCATCATAACATTTTTATTATGTAAAGATTTTGTGTCTACTGAACAGCCTATGATAAATCTGACACTGAACAAAATGAAGGTTTTCCAATGCTAGAATCTTTCTTTACTCAGAAGACAGATGGAAAAAAAAGGTCTTCAAACCTCACATTAAAAGAGAGAGCGAAGAGGCAGAAGACATCATGCGAAAAACAGATAAAATGACCAACAGCACATAATGGGCACTGGATGAGACCCAGTCAATTGATTAACTTGAACTCATGGATGGAATGGCTCAAATTAAAGCAATATCTAAACTCTCATACAACACTTACTTAGCCTTTTTACACTGAAACAAAACAAATGTGACAACCATTTTTAAAATGGTAATCAGAGGGAACTGAAGGACTGTACTGTTGCTCTGTATAGCTGAAGTCATTAAAAGGTCTAATGATATGAACTGTGGATATATGGATATATACTCTTCTCCATGGCACTGGGGAAGAGTAAATGTGGCTTCTGTAAAGAGAAGCTATGTGTCAAAACCACAGAACTTCTTTGAAAGTTTCAGCAAGCATTTAGATATAAAGTAGGTTTGATTAATTAGTCTGCTTGGATTTTCAGAAGTTACTTGATGAGGTCCCTCAAAACAGGTGCTTGCAGAAACCACAGAAGACACTGACAAATTAGTAGCTGGTTAAGAGATACAAAACAGGGAAGGAACAAAAGTTTAATTTTTAGAGAGGTCATCAATAAGTCTAATTGACCAGAGCTGGTATCTGCTACCCAAGGAGCTGAGATGAGAATTGAGGTGAAAATATCTGGTTGAGATTTTTTATAGTCCAATTTCTCCATAATAAGTCTATGCCTAACTTCAAGAGGAGTTTACTGAGATTCAGTTATGAGGTATTAAACAGCAAAGAAAATTCTGTGTAAATAAATATTAAATTATGAATATTGAACACAATCCTAATTTCATATATTAAACAGAATAATTGGCCTATTATCACAAGCAAAGACATCTTGAAATATAGACAAAAATTACACAAATCAAGCCTTTGATAAGAAGAAAAAAAAAAAAAAGGCAACCCAAAACCCAACAACTGTTAAGAGGTATTAAGTATCAGCCCATGTATAAATTCATTGGGTGAACATCTCCCCTGGTTTATCTCCATCTATTCAAAACTCTGCTGGACATACTGCCGGGAAACCTTCTCTAACTAACTTTCTTTATTCAGGGAGGTTGGACTGGATGATCTAAACAAGTGCCTGCCAATTCCATCCGTTCCGTGATTCTGTGTTACATCTCAAGCACCGCTGGCAAATTTACATGACTATTCTGTTACAAGTAACAGAGCTGAAGATTCAGATTTAGCTTCAGATTCCTGGAGGCTGAGGGACTGCTCTGGGCAAGCATCTACGGATAGATGTTCTTGCACCCCTCTCTAGGCATGTGCTTCTCACTACAGATGAGAGACAGGATATTGGCCCAAACCAGCCTTTGATCTGACCCTGCACCACCATTCTTACACTATAGACTCAAGTAGCTTAGGATGACCAGTTCATTTTGAATTGTATTGCAAACATATGTGTATCCGTTAGTCAGTAGATGCTGAAATGGCTGAAAGTTCTGGAAACAAATACTGAGTGTTTCTAAACAAGATGTAGCCACAAGCAAATGGAAAAACACATCCATGCTGTCATTAGAGTTGATTCTTTCTGGAAGGCAAATTTAAGTTTCCTTTAAACACTAAAACACACATACCCAATGCACTGCATGCTCATCTCTGAGAGCAACAGCTGCAGTTTAGGTACATTTTCCACTAGCCAGGCATTAAGGATGTACGCTGGCCCCCAAAGACATTTCAATTTGAGATAAGAATATGACTAGGAGAATCTGGCTGATCCTTGGGTGGTGTCAACGGATCAATGCTGAACTTACTGCTACCAACAAGAGGACACTGAAAATCATTGCAGTTATTCTGACGATAACTGAGAAGAACTCTCCTGAGTCATCGAGACAGCTCCTGGTAACATGGGCAACCATGTCGTACAGTCTCTTCCGCAAAATTATCACATACCAATTTTAGGCACAATTCTCGTCTGTCTCGCCCATATTTAAAAGGCTGTTACAGAAGTACAGATGGTTACAGACTTTCTTCTAAATTACAATTTTTATTGTAATCATGGTCAAGGTAGTTCTCTTCTCCCTTGCACGCAAAAAGAAGTCCTTAAATTTAAGTGAATTATTCTAACTCACAGGTGTGGTCCTCTGTTGGAGAACTACCATAACCAATCATCTGAGAATAAAAAAATCCAATTCCTCCACTATATATTTTCAGATGAAATGTTTACAAGTAAGTTTAAAAGAGATTTTTCTTAATACATATGAAGGCAAGTATTTTATGTCAATGTTGCCGTCACGTTACACAACTACAACTATTATGCTGGATGGATAAAAAACGAAGACATATCAGGTCCCAGATAACTCATAGACCCACATAATTTTCAAATGCCACGTAGAAATATTCTTTTTTGTTTGACAGACTTACTGGCGATGAGTGCTTCCACATTCAGGACTCGATAAATTTATACACACTTAATCCACATTTCAAAAACAAGAGGAGTAATACACCTATCTGCGTATTGAAACCTAATCTATTGAAACATCATGATTTCTGTCTGCTTCCTGACTAGCACACCAATAATATCATTTGGCACCCATTGCAAAAAGACAGGTGTAGAATGACCAATTTTGCAGCTTCTGAAGTTGTGCCCACTAAATACGTGGAGATTATTTCTTCCTCTTTGCATAAAGATAATTGAGAGTGCATTCTAGTGCTTTCTCTTTCTAGAGAAAGCACTAGAAGCTGGGGGGAGGACAGGTGAGAATAGACTCCCTTAGCTAAAGGAGCTAGGAATCACCAAAGGAATAGAAAAGAAGAGATTCAGCATTGGTATGGGCAATATTGCAAGAATTCTGATTTTTTTCAGTTTCAATTGGAGTGGAATAATGGTATAAAGGGAAAAATTTTATTAGCCATTTACTTTTAGGTTTTTTTTCTCAGTCTCAAGAAAATTTGCCTGTGCATCTAACCTTCATCAAAACTTGCCAGAAACACACTGCACATTTACTTCAGTGTTTTTGTTTTTTATCTGACATGCATGTTTCAGCACTATGCCTTTGGTTGGTTATACATATTATCTAATATTTGAATTATTGTCTTTGGCATAAACTTCAGAATGTGCTGATTCAGTTTGCTGATGATAAAGGAGGGGAGGCATTGACAGTGCAGCAGAGGGCTATTATACCAGAAAGAAAAAGCCTGTACTTACTACCTGGGGAGTAGGATCATGAGAAAAGGGATAAAATTTAGCTGCATTAACTGCAGGGTCATGAAGTACAGACAAACAACAAGAACTCCGCTATAAAATCTCATCAGTTGCAAACAGAGAAGGAAAATGGAGAAACATAGAGTTTGGGCAACAAAAAAGCAGACAGCTATAAGCCACCAAGACAGCAGCTGTAAAAAAGGCAAATGTGACCCCATTCCATTCAATAATGTTTATTGTTCTTATTAGAAAGTCTGAGAATTTTGCAACTGGAGGCAGTATAAAAACACAGCTAATGTAACCTCTTTATGTTCCAGTAGGGAAATAAATCATATGAAAGCTGCACCACTTTTGGTGTAGCTTTTAAAACACAGTCCAAGCAAGAACCAAAGACAGAAGACGAAAACAGTTAAGAGGGACCTGAATCAGAACTCTCACGAGGCACCATCACACACAATATTAACTTACTTCATACTTGCAATCTGGTTAGTTTGACTGAAGAATACTTTTAATGAACAAAAAATGTAAAAGGGTTTGTAAGTTTTGATTCAAAACTATTGAATAATTCCATGGTGTGAAACTGTCCCTTATCCACAATGTGTAAGTACTTTGATTACTCATTCTAACTCAAAACAAAAAGAAATGCCAAAATATTGAAATTTATCATGGAATGAAAATTCCAGAGTCCTCAAATATGACAATTAACTATTGCAAGGATAAAGTTACGTGGTTAAAACAAGCTTTAACAGGTATGGCTCTAAAGAATCACATATCGTCTTCTAATGGCCACATGTCATTGCGGGTGACTAACACATCGTGCTAATCACTATTATTCTATCTTGGCTGTGACTAGAGCAAAACACAGTAAAATGGTATTACCAGGTATTCAATAGAGTTAAGACTCATGGCCAAACTATTCAAACAGGCTATCTGGTATATATTTATTGTGTTAATTCACAAATAGCAAACATAACTAGTTTACAGAATAGGGACTGACAAGAGAAAGAAAGTGAGATTTGTAGGGCTATTTATGTGAAGAATAAATTTCACCAGCCCTATTTAGACAGTCATTTGCAAGGGAAATACAGCTAATATGATTTTTCTATCACAAACTACATTTCTTCTTTTCTAAAGTCATGCAGGAAAAGAATGTGAAGAGGTTAAAATATTTTGCTTTTTTTCTTCTAATATGTAAGTGTAGCATGAACAATAAAAATACACTAGTATGCATCAAACCATCTGAAATCATTGTACATTAACATGAACCAATGTACTTTAACTAGACAAGCTGAATATTAAAATGGTCAAAATGATACTGTCATGCTGAGGAGAAGGTGACCAAGGATTTCTTTCTCATTTGAAATT
Source organism: Eulacestoma nigropectus (assembly GCA_013397775.1). Lineage (NCBI taxonomy): Eukaryota > Metazoa > Chordata > Aves > Passeriformes > Eulacestoma > Eulacestoma nigropectus. The sequence continues at coordinate 469,509 of VZTE01003721.1, forward strand.
AATGATTCTCTGAAAAGAAAAGAATATTCTCTTTATGCTACTGCCAATCAAACAAACTCTGTGAACAACTTCTATAGTAATGAATAAAACTGCCTTTTTCACTCAGTTTTTTTCCTGCTCCACCTACTTTTGAATACTTTTAAACTAGGAATAGAGATGGGATTTGAATTTAAACTCAAAAAATCATTTACGTGCATATTCATTATGAAGGTAATATGGAGAGGAAGATGGGTTTCACCCCCACAAGTGTCAGAGGGAAAAAAACATGCTAGTGAATTTATGGTCTCTTTCATTGAGGATTTTCCATTACATATTGACCCAATTTGGAATTGATTACTGATCTTACTTAGAATTCATCAGTTACTAATTTTAACTACCAAACTCTGTTCTTGTTTACAGTTAAGACATTCTTGAATTAAAATGCTGTGAAGGGAGAATAAGATACAATTAATTTACCAGTCTTCCTCCTCCCTGCACCGAACAAAATTAATTATTGCCTTTTCAATGTCGTAATGTTGTTCCAATATTACCACTTTCTTTTGGTTCTAGCAGAAACTTTTAAGACTAGAACGTGCCTTCCTCTTTCAACTCAAGTTAATCCTCTGCCACTTAGCTAACAAACTAGTGAACAGTGTGCTCCACAATCATTTGCAGCTTCCATTGAAAAGGTTGCGAAGAACCCCCAGAAAAAAAAAAGAAGGGTGAGGAGGACAAGAAAAAACCCCACCTTTATTAGGTTTCTTCCTCTGATCACCTGAAGCCTGAAGTCATTAAACAATGTCATCAGTCATTTCCTAAGTGGTCATCAGTATCTACACCATAAAGTCTTGCTTCCCATGACAAAACCAGCTTTCAACCCTTTCCTTTTTAATTTTACTAAGCTAGTCAGCCAGAAATTCACGAGGGTTTGAAGAGAACGTAGAGAGAAGGATCACTCACTGCACCCACAGCATCAGGCAGGATGGGGGGGCATCCAACAAGGCAGGCAGCTAAAAACATTCATGTACATGTAACTTACAGCTCCTTCAGCTTAGATTATGATAATGGTGTCAGAGTCCTCAGCATGTCTTGCATTCAGTTTTAACAAATCACTATTGTACAACATGGGAAGCTGGCAAACAAATTCTCCATCAGGAAGACAAAAAACCAAACATCTGTAAAGCACTGTAAATCAGAGCAGAACAGTGGTTCATTAATCTAGAAAATATGTCAATAAGTTAAAAAAATACATTAAAAAAAACCCAATACTCATCCGTGGCAGACACTCTCAGTGCCTCATAAGCCTTACCAAAACATCAGTTTTATCTGCAAAAGTCTAAAACTGTGTAATACCACCACATTTAAAAAAAAAAAAAAAATGCCAAAAGCATTGAATTTCTTTCTGCTCCAAAGCATTTTCTTAAAATACTCTCATTGATCCACAACATTAGGCTGGTGCAGGATGCCTAGTAAGTCAGAAAACAGCAAATACCATCTAGTATTTCAAGAGAATCTGAAAGAGGTACATCCTCAAGTTTGAATAAAATTCCAACAACTAATCACGAAAGAATGTAATAGCAAAAGGTCTCATTATCAAGGGAAAGCTGCACAACGTATGGCCAGCCTTCCATAGATGGGTACAGAAGTCAAATCCTTTCAACACGGTGTGTTTAATTTTTTTATAGCTAGGTACAAAATAAAATCACATACCACATTCTTTGGCACTGTCAGTGTGACTCTGTTAACAAGGACTATTTAGAGAAAATCAATATGAACATTATTTCAGAAGTACGTGAAGATAATACCAGTGGCAGCTGACCTGATTGACTGCCCCTCTCAGCCACCTCAATACAAAAAGATAAAAACAAGACATTTGTTGAACATTTTTATTTGTATTCAGTTCTGCTAAAGTCTGTGGATTAATCAGAGTTGTCTTCATTGATAAAATCACACTAAATTGAGTATATTAAGATGCAGTATTAGCACCCAAAGGCAGCGAACCTGGTAGATATGGATATGCTTTAAAGATCAAAAGACTGAAAATAAGTAAACATATTGGTGCGTTCACAATCATCTCAATTGAGAAGAAAATGTGAAGATTTCCAAGAAGGAAAAATTATTGCAGGGAAAGGTGTGGAGGGGAACAAATACATGACTCTGTTTTAGAATTGACAGCTATTCCTTAAATCCAAGCAAGTTGTTTTTTTTTTTTCTTTTCACAATGCCTGGAGACAGGCCAGAGGAGAGATTCATCACATGTTTCTGGTGAGGAGGGTCTGGGGAAAAGGACTGTGGAGATGACATCAGTTCTGAGATAAAGTTGGAGTTCTGGCATCTTATCTGTGGCATATGGATGCTCTCAGCAAGGTATGCATTGGAACACAGGCTATACATTTGTTGAAGGGCATAAAATTTAGTGTTTTGTTTTTAAGGCTGTGAATTGTGACTCTTGGACTTGCTTTTACCTTATCCCCCACAAAATGCCATGATATATAGATAGCAAACTGTCAAAGGGCAGCATGTTTTATAATTATTTTTGTTCTTCAAGAGGGCTCCCATTTCCTTCTCTTTTACATTTTATGGTTCTTTATCTCTAGCACAGATAACCGCAGAAATGAAAGGAGGCCAACGTATAATCTACAGCATTATGTTGTTCAGGTGATTACTTTTAACTGTATCTGAACTAGCACACTGTTCCTGCCATGGAATTTGGTGGATCACTCCAAGTAATTTCTCTCCTCTTGTTCCCTGAGGATGAAACTCAAAGAGAAAATCTTCAGTTGCTACAGATTGAGTGATCACTTACAAAGTCATATTGTTGCAGGGTCTCCTAATTCAGAGTCACTTTGCAGGGAGCAAAACAACACCTCAACAATCTATTCACAGGGCAACAGATGCAAATATTGATGGTCCCCAATTGTCCATGTGTTTTAACAGAGAGCAACCTATGATTGTAATGACATTGACAATGCAAGGCCAAATGAAGAAACACTAACACCAAATGTAAGAGAATTTCCAAGATATCAGTGACTGGTTGCAAAAGGTGCCATTCTTACCAAATTTTTTTAAAGGGAAGAGGTACAGAAATGATAAATATTAGAAAATACATTAGACAAACCAAGAACAAAAAGCAGCATCAACATTTGGAAATAAATGGTTACCCTTTCTCGGAATTATCATCACTGTCCTGGAAAAAGAATATTCCTTGTGAAATTACTGATTGTTCAGAAAATAAAAGTTTGCTTCTTGTGAACAGAGGAAGCATGGTAAGAACACCTAAGTAAAGAAGAAAAAAGCAAATAAATATGGAAGTTTCTATGTTTAAATTCTGCTTCATTGTGAAAGCACAAGGAAGTACACGTTCTTTTTTTTATACAATCTGAACTCCTACTAATGTTTCACTCATATTGTATATATAGATGAAAATAATATTCAAACCTTTGCAAGTTTTTCCACACAACATGCAGTGTCAGAAGATTGCATTCCTGAAGCCCAGTCAACCTTGTGGATAGCAGACCACAGAAAAATTGCTCAGGTTTACTGCAATAAAGCTGGCTCAGTTTAAGGGCTGGGAATGACTAATTTTTTAAATTTCCTTATTGAACTTTTCAGATGATAGTCAGGAAAATAAAACTTCTTTGATTTGAGTGACTGAAGAGGATAGTTAACCCTTTTTAGCAAGTACTTGAACTTTCACACAGGGGGCACAGGCTACTGCAAACTGCTGAGTATTTTTTCACGGACCATCACGCATAACTGGTGGTCTTTTAAAAAGTATGGCTATTTACTATGTGAGCAAGCATTTAAACATCTCTTACTGGAAGAATTCTACCTATGAAACTGTGTCAATTACAGTCCCTTACACAACAGTGTGCACACTTGGACACACAAAAAAGACACAGTGGAATGAACATATAATGTGCTTCTGATACCACAGAGTTCAGTAAATTTATCTGCCCTCCACCCAGAATCACACAGGCTTATTCCACAATCCTCCACAGGGAAGTGCTTCCAATTGCACTTGAAAATACTTATTTGATTTCAGATGTTCTCTCTTCAGCAAGAGTTGGACTTTGATGATCCTCGTAGATCACTTCCAATCCAATCCAAGATTTCTGGGATTCTCTCTGTAATATGCTAAAAGAATGACTTCATCACATCTTACCTCTTGCAGACTAATGCAATGTTTTTGAAGCATGACAATTCTTGTATTAACACAAATTATATGATTATCACTCCTAAAACCAATCTGTGTAAAAAACTTTTTCAGTATTCTTAAGAGTACTCACTTCAAGAGCTATTCATTTTCTCCACTAGAAATACAATTTTTCAAATTAGAAAACACTAGCAAAACCAGTGACATAAATACATAGTGGCTGACAGAAAAAAAACCTTGAAAATCAAGAAATAACTACTCTCTATCATAAATTTCTTTATTAATAGCTCTTTTTTTAAGTACAAGAAAGTTGTTAAATTTACACAGAATGATCACCTACTCATTTCAAATATTATTCACAGAATGGTAAATTTTCTTTTATTGCTTTTTCAACACAGCTTTTTACTTCTGAATCAACCAGTTGTTGAACTGAACCAGACAAAACTGGAAAAAAATTGCTCCCTGCACTGAGTAGAGAACTTCAGTTGCCAAAGCCTAGGCTATTCATTGCAAGTTCTGGTTTCTGGTACCCAAGGGAGAAATTTCCTCCTGCCCTCTCTATCTATCTCCTATTTTCCTGCCTCAAAGCAAGATCCAACCTCAGTGTTCCCAAATGAGGCCTCAGATTCATCTCTTCAATAACCTTCCCTATGGTCAGGGACTGCCCAAGGGGAAACGCTTCCTGCTTGCCTGAAATTCTGAGGGTAAAAAGCAAGTTGCAGTTTGTGGCACAGGCAAATCTACACTGGCAGTTTCTACTCATAGATAATTCTCATCCTGATTCCTCTAAGGACTCCACGCTCTCACATTCAGACAGCTAGCACCACGTGCTCTCTGTCAGTTGCATGTTTGCATCAGTTTGGAAAACCCTCAGGTCCACTAAAAAAAAAAAGTCACAAACAAGTGAGTAGAAGTGTTATTGAAAGAGGGACAGACCTACTTTAAATGCACCCTAAAGCAAAATGAGCAAGTGATTTTCAAAATAAACAGGGCAAAGAGGCTGTAAAAAAATTTGCTCCTGAGATGAAGAGAAAAAGGAACCTTTTTTAAATGAAGGGATGGCGGGGAGAATAATTGGCATGCTTTCAAAGCAAAAAACTGTTTGAACTTCAAAGCATCAAGTGCAAAACCAATCCATTTCTATAAAATAATGCTTTTATCAGCTTGACAAAGAAGTTTTAGCTTTGTTAGCTTAAATCAGCTAACAAAGGAGTTAGCTGATTTCATCTACTACTGCCATTACAAAAGTAGATGTTAGGATGACAACTCTCATAAATAGTGTTGACAGAGTAAGACGTCATTCTGCACACTGAAATCTAGAGTTCAAACTGTACATTGGATTTAAACTTTCTCTGTGCTAAAAACTCAAGGATATAAACCACCTATGATTCAGCTCACACTGTCAGTCCAAGCTAAGTTGTCAAGTACTGAGAGCCTTTCAGTCCCAGGTCTTCAGCAAGGATCACATAAAAGAAAGACTGCTCATGCAGGAAAAGGTAACCTTGGAAGATGCATCATTCTTACAAGAAAAAAAGTGCCAGTAACTTCACTGTTGGGTTTTGGTTTGGTTTTAGTTCGAGCTTTCTAAAATTATTATTAATTTAACCTTTGAAACTGAGAGAAAGGCCGAAGGATTTGATGGGAAATACTTTCATCTGCTTTTGGTCATTTAACAGATTTGCAATCTGCCTACAATAGTAACATTAGACAGTTTCAACTCAGATAGTTATGTAGTTAGTTAGGAAAAGAGGGTGCATGTCAAGTAAAATTCCAACAAAGAAAATTTCCATTTTTGTAATATTGCTGAGGATCAAAAAAATCATTACTGAATTTCTTCCTCACTCAAACACCATATTTAAAACAACCCTGAATTTAGAAACTCTGTACCAAAAGATACAGCAAGGGTTATAGAAGGCTAACAAAATGCTCCGGTCCTTAAAGAAACACAAGTTTAGAGTATAATATTTTCAACACCTTTTTCCAAGGGAGTGTGGAAAATAAGCTTTTGAATGAACGAAAAAATTTCAGAAAAAATTTCCAAACTCTACAATTGATCAACGTTGCAACCTGTAAAACAAAGACATTTTGTAAAACAAAGCAAAAAATTTCACATTTACGGCATTTTAAGCCCCATTTATATACACAAAAACCCTTGTAAAAAATGGACTAAGAGGAAGGTGAATGAATCAAGGCTTCAGTGGAACATAAAAGCAGAATAAAAGAATGAGAATAAAAGCCTATCTAGCCCAGAGTACTAACAGTGGCCAAACACAGATGCCTCAAGAAGAATGTAAGAACAGAGTAAACTCCTGTCAACACTGTCAGAGAATAACCTCAAAACTCTCAACAACTTACAGTTCAGTAGTTAACATCTTCATGTTTAATCAGTCTTAATGGACTTCCTGCATGTAAACTTGCCTAGCTGCCCATTAAGTCCATGTAAACTTGTAGCATCCATAGTATCCAGGATTTCCAGCACACCGTGCTGAAGTGGCCTTACCTCCTGTCGTTCATTTTTGGCTGGGTACCCCATTTTCTGACAGATAGCCCAAAGAGCCGGCATGAAAAAAATAAAACCAGCCAACAAATGCCTCTAACAAGATGTTCCATCCATGCCATGTGTGCCTCCAGATACCTCTCATAACCTCACCACAGGTTTTACTAGACACAGAAGAGAACTAAACGGCTTCTTAATGGTTTCTCCTCCACACCCATTTTATTTATCTAAACTGAATTTCGTCTGCCATTTAAATGCCCCAACAGTAGAGTGAGGTCTTTCTGTAATTCTTCATAGGAAACACAATCTTTAAAACTCTTACAAAGACCAGCAAATATTGCTGCTCAACCCCTTTATCTATGCTGAGCAGCACGGACACCTGAACTGATCCCTGTGGAACTCCACTGCTTAAAAACAACTGTTGACTCCCATCTAATTTATAGGCATTTATCATTCTTCCTAACAAGATCTTCTCCCTCTTCTTCCATGACTCCTTAGTTAGTCAGGCAAGCAAGAATTATGGTGTAAGACATCTTAGGGATCTGTTGGACATACTTAGCACAAGGGGCACACCTTCCAAAGGGAAATTCCCATATTTGGCCACAGATGTCTGAATGCAGGTCTTTTGAGTCTGCCAAAAGACGTCTTTCAATCCCTGTATTTGCTAAAGATAATTTAGGACGATGTTTTCCATTGGTTATTTCAGTATATTACTTTATTTACTGCATCTAAAGGGATCACATAGCCACATTATTCAGCCTCACCTGACACATTTTCACCAACAGAAACCTAACAAAGCAATGAATACCTTTTTTTGTAGACATACTCAAAACCATATCCAAAACAAAAACTTTGGAGACAGAGTTACCACAAGAAAACAATACACTTTTATATTACACTTGGGAACCAAGAGGGATTGTTGGATCTTCCTCATAGATTTGCCAAGATACACCTGTCAGAGGGGTTCTGAGACAATCATCAGCACCATGGATGCTGGCTTTGAAAATATCCCAAATCTGGCCTTGGGATCTAAGGACCGAAATCGCATTGCCATACCCATTCGAGAAATTTTCCCTCAAAGCATTTACCCCTCCAAGTTCTTCCATCCCTTCTCTACCTCTTAATCTTTGATTAAGATGGTTGTTTTCTCCTATTTTGTTTTTGCTTTTGTTTTAAATCTTATATCCTAGCTCTATCCAGGAGAAGTGCAGACCTAAAGGCTCACATCTCTGCTCTACTCGGGTGTGGTTATCTTCCATATTCAAACCTCTTGTTGGCGTTTCAGCATTTGCCCTCTCACCTTGCAAGGTAAAAAAATCCATTGCATCTCATCTTTACTCTATTACTTTTACAAGCACTAACTCTTCCTACCAAAAACTGGAGATTTCAGATGCTAAAAACCCGTCCTTGTGTTAAACCCAAGATGTATCACCAATACAGATTACACTTAAGCGAAGCCCACAGTCACTATCACAAATGGTGGGAGGATTCTAGACAGACCACAGAGTACTAATCCAGGTGACAGAGTTGGTATCAACTGTTGTAATTCTTTGTTGTAATTTATGCTTCTGCACAGGGGTACAGTGAAGTCAAGTATTAATGTGATAAGCATACATAAAACTATATCTATTTAAATCTGACTAGGTATAGTAGCAATAGAGGGGAAAAAAGTAGCAGCAGATGCTTAAGACCTAGGCAGCAAGCCAAGAATTATACTATATTGTATTTCTATCACCTTTCCTGCCCGTATCAGTTACGGCACAGGAAGCACAGATATGCTTTGTAGCAATAACTTTCATTGCATGCCCTTTTTGAAAAAAGTATTCTATCAAGGTAACCATGTTATTATCTGCAAAATTCCCACATTCATTCAGGAGTTTTAATACTTTATCACTGGCAAAACTAACAATTGCTATTTGCTACCTACTGACTTACCCATTTAAGTCATGTAATGTGAACCCTTAAAAAACCCTGTAATTTCCCACTTTTTTGGACACTATTTTCTACCTGCAAATTCAACATGAACTAACAAATGCACTAGGAGGGCAAAAATTGCACGTTAGATATCGCTTTTTACACCAGACTTCAGTTTTTAAGAACCTGAGGACTTGGGACCCTTAAGTTGCTGGGCAGGAGCATCACCAGGGCAGTAGTGCAAAATTAATGAATGAAGATGTAGCAGCTCACTCGCCTGCACTGCGCCCCGATGGGAGGACCCTGCTTGCAGAGGCCTGTTCAGGGACTCCCGTCTCGGGTGGGAGTTTTGTCAGCGCAGGGTGCCGGCAATGGAGAGAGCGGCGGAAGGTCTGGTACGAAGGGATGCCGTGAATGAAGCGGCGTTTCGGTGCTCCCGAAGTGATGCCCACCCTTCAGCCGGCACCGCACGGGGGCTGGTAGCACACAGGTACCACGACTAAAAGCCGCTCGCTCGGGCCAGCGTCCGCCGAGCGGACCGATGCCTCCTCCTAAAAATCATTCCCTTCACCCGGGGATTTCTCGGCTTGGCTCCCGGGGAGCTGTGATTTTTCCTTCGAAAGCCTGCCCCTCGTGAAAGCCCGCAGGGTCTCCCGCTGCCGCTCACGCACACCAAAGTTTTGGCGCTCTCGCCATAGCGACGCGGGCAGGGACACCCAGCCCCGGCCACCCCCCGCCCGGCCCGGCCCGGCCCGGCCCGGCGCCGCCTCACCGTCCCAGCTCGGACTCCAGCTCGAAGTAGTGAGCCAGGGTGTCCTTGTTGGAGCCATCGATCCAGTAGTCGGGTGCGGCGGAGCCGGGGCGGCTGGCGGCCGAGGAGCCGGAGGAGGAGGATGAGGAGGACGAGGAGGATGAGGATGAGGAGGGCATGGTGACTTTCAGCATGCCGGGACGCCTGCCGGGGGCTGTCCTCTCCTCCGCGCCGGCTGCGGAACGCAGAGCGACAAGGCGGCGGCTATCCCTCGCCTCCCTCCTTCTTTCTCTCCTTCCTTACTTATTTCCTTCCCTGCCTCGCTCTCCCCTCCCTCTCCCCTCCTCCTCCTTCCCCCCGCGCCGAGCTGGAGCGGNGGGGGATGCCCCTCCATCGCCCCCCGCCCCGCTCCGTCAGCCCCGCCGAGCCGAGCGGCAGCTCCGCGCCTGCAGCGAGAGACCCCCGGGGCCGGGCCGGGGCACAGGGAGCGCTGAGACTTCGCCGGCACCGGGAGCGGGACTCGGGCCCGCGGGGGCACAGCCGCACGGGAGGAGAAATCGCATCCCGATCCGCGGGCTGCGTGCGGCGGGGCCGGGCAGGATGCGCAGCCCGTGGCGAGGTGGGCGCCGGCCCGCCATGCCGCAGCGTTTTGCCAGCTCCCGGGAGGGAGTTCAGGAATTCTGCCGTGAATTTGGCGAGGAGGGTGTGGGGGCTGAGGCTGAACAAGGGAAACAGCAGTGGGAAATAAAGAGACTGACAAATTCTCGAACATGACTATAAAAATCCCCTAAACACAGCTTCCCTTCCCACCAGAGAACTAAAAGAAGCCATAGGGAAATAAAATTGCTGTGCTGCAATGCCACTCTTTAACAGGTTATGAAATCTGCAGGTTATGAAATGCATGCGAATTATACTAAAGCATGTTATTATCCCCAACTGCAAAATCCTTAGCCAGAAGCATCTATAGAAGGGTCGTTTCTGTTGGTGTAGTGGCGAAATAAAACAGCAGCAGTTGTGTGTGCCTCGCATGCATAGTGTGCCAGATCAATCCCACTCGCATCCTCTCTGTGCTGTTACACCCACTCGCACTGCCATGCCAGCACAGGCAGGAGGTAAAATGGACCATGTGCAAACCTGTGCAGCAGAAGGGCCGAAGAATTTTCAACTGCAATTCACTGGGCTGTTTTTTAAACATCATATTTCTTGCTCAAATAAAGCAGAGTACCCTGTTCAGTGTTGCGCTAATTCAGGTGTATTGATGTTTTCCAAGATGATTTGTTTCCCCTCATAAACAAGCCTGTTTCTTACTGTTCCTTAACTTCCTTACTGTACCCAGATGGGGTAATTAGTTTTAATTCTAAACCTCTTAATTTCTCAAAGACCTTAATGAAGAAATGCTTCTCTCTGCGTAACCAGATAATAAAAGAAGTATCTCCTAAACTAGTCTTTGTTAGTAGTGGGAAAGGATAAAAGCGATAAATGAGATAGATAAAATAGAGATAAAACCTTCAAGATTACTTATTGGCATTATAGTATTAAAATGTAGATCCCAGTTGTAATTTCAGATTTTATCATTTTCAAATTCATATTTGAAAGTCAGGAAAAAGTAACCCGAAGTCCTGATTTGAAAACTGAGTTCCATCCAACCCGGTTTGACAGAAACTCCAAATTTCCTTTGAGATGAACTTCGTGCCCAGGGCACCCACAGTTACAGGGCTGAGATCAGCACCAGAGCAGTAGGCAGGCAGCCTTTTCACTGTTGCTCATGTCCCCTTTCAATCCCCCAGCTTGCTCTGTCTCTGCTGGTGCATGCAGAGCTTTTCTTCATAAGTTTTTGGCTGATAGGTGACACTTTTTCAACTTATTTGTTAGCAGCATGTCCTGGGAGGAGAAATGGTCACTGATGAAGACAATCACACACACACACAAAACAGCGAATCAGCACACTTAGAAGGCAGTGTTTTTCCGCATCATATTTTTAGTCGAATATCTAACATATTCTGAAAGCCAAATGGCACATATAATTCTGTTCTGGTGGGTTTTTGTAAAAATTTTTTTAGTAGAAATTATATTTATCCAGGTATCTGCAATCAGGTTCACATCTCTGATAATTTAGATATAGTTACCATGAGCCTTTAGCTACTCCTTTGTAAGTGGCATAGCACCAGTGGATTTTCTTTTTTGATTTTTTTTTTTTTAAACTGGGCTATCTATATGAAAGGCATTTTACTTTCCTTGAAACTGTGACTCGAAAGTGAGCTGCATTGCACCATGCTGACAACCTTGTGCTTGAAAACTGAGTGGACCTTGTTCTTCAGAAGCTTCACATCCTTCAAAAATTAAGATCATGATATCCAAATGTATCCGTGTGGAATTAAAGAAAGTCTTCAGGTTGCACACTCTATCTAACCAGCAAAAAAATGCCTTTCAGCCTCCAGGTAACCAAAGACAACACTTCAAATGTGCAGTGCTCCACTCAGATCTATGTTAACCATGTGAAGATTTGCCCCTTCATTTATCAATTTGTGACACACTATGTATGAAATTTTATTATGGAGATACAAAGATCGTAATTTTCCTGCCAACAAACCCAGGTTACAAACTCAAAGAAAAAAGGCAGGTCAAGGAGGAAGCAGTTGATGAACAAAACATACATGCAAGAGATGTCCAGTCTTCTGCCTCTTTCCTGTCACCCATAAATTTAAACCCCAAAGCAGGAATGTAATCTGGTGTCTTGGTGGAGGTGTGGAATCATTAATCTTTCTGCCCTCCTGGTTGCTGCAGTCCTGTTCTGTGTATGCTCTTGTCCTCTTGTACAGACATCACTGCATCAGGTACGAGCAGAACATACTCTAGAGGGCTAAATTAAAAGCTAAGTACAGGATAGGAACTTTTTAAACTTGACTTCTGAAATTTTCATCCAATTCTAGCAGTTAGACCTTGTGTCGGAACTCAAGAACAAACAAATTCTGACCTGAGTTTTGAATTAGTAGTTTCCAGTTTGTGGGCATCATTTGAAAGAGCACCATGAAACTTAGTCCCTTGAAACTTATGTCAGTATTTCTTCTCGGACAAACTGCAGCAGCTTCCTGCTGAAGGTACAATGTGTCCACATCTACTGTAAAAAAGGCAGTGTTATCTATGAAAAGCAAACTGTCAGATACAATCCCCATTAAGGAATATTTCTCTCAAAGTAGTTTTCATGTACTAGAGCTTCCCTCTTTACAAAGATGATGCGGTATGGATTCCACATTTCCACCTGTGCTATACCAGATGCTTATCTGCTGTAATTGTAATGCAGATTAAGTCTTCTGAAACAGAAGTTACTCAAAATGTGTCACATATAAGTCAAAGAAGTTGAGATCAGGGCAAATCCCCAAAGCTTTCAGTTCCCTTCTCTGTCATTGATTTTCCCTGCTGAATACAAAGCCCTGCATTACATTTTATTTTCTGCAACATCTTCCATTTCCCACTCAACTTCCAGTATCTCTGGATGACTATGTAAGCTTCCATGGATGCCTGCCAGTTGGCGATGCTAAAAACTTCTGCAAATTTCTTTGTTTTTATTTATGTATAGGAAGACTTATTACTTGTATTGAGCAAGTTCATCAGTCTTTTAACATATTATCATCTTTCATGCTGTTTCATCTGTAAATCTAAGTCAACTTAAAGAATTATAGAGCTGCTGGGTAAAGATGGACTTTTTCTCACCCGATTTAAACTCATCACATACTGATGAGTTTAAATCAGGTGAGAATGAACATGGTGCTGGGAGAGGCCAGCAGAATAGTGATGCTGGGGAGGAGGTGTCTTTATGCAAGAAAACAAAGAGGAACAGGCTGACCCTTTGTAGGGTGACAATAGAGGTGAAGGAGAGTAACAACGTGCCCTTTACCTCAAACCCTACTCACAGGTTTTGAAGTCGAGACCATTTTTTTTGCCAGTGACTGGGAAAAGCAAACATGAAAATGGGGATAAAAGAAGTGATTTCCTGAAGATAAACTGCTAGAAAACAGTGTGATTCATCCCTCCCTGAACCACATCATGTGGGGCTGCGGGTATCAACAGGGTCATTTTATAGCCATTGCGGGAAGGCACACAGAACAGTTATCTTTGCACCATAGTCACTTATCTTTCCTGTCCCTCTTTAAGTGATTCAATAAATCATTTGATTTCTAAAATGTAGGAGGATACTTGAAGCATTCCCTTTCATTTTGCAGGATCAAACAGCATTGGTTCATAAAAAAAAAAAAAAGCTGGTCCACAAGTCTATGAGTCATTAAACTCAAATAAACCACCCCCTTGAGGACAAGCTTCACAAACCAGAAGTCACCTGGTAGGACAACAGAAGTTACACATAGTTCTTCCTGAGTTAAGCTCACTTAGCTGTTGCTGAGTCTCTAATCTCTGCTCAAACAAAATCACGCTGGAGGTCCTCTGCCATTATTAGCAGCTCAAGAAATTTCTCCAGGATATAGTGCTTCCTTGTTTCTAAGGCAGAACTTTTTCTTCCCCCTCAAATGGTGTTATGTAGTTTAAATATGCAGTTTAAACTCCCTTCATCACAAGGAAAAAGAACACCCTCCTCGCACCACCCCCTGCACCCCCCAAAAAAAGCAACCTATGAAGTGAATTCTAAAATGTACAAGTAAGAATACAAGCTTTATGCCAGGTTTAAGGTGATGACAGACTTTCAACACTTTCAACAGAAAGTTGAAATAAAATATTAGGAAAACAAATATAAAGAGTCCTAGTCACAGGCAAGCACTCTCAAAATAAAAGCTGACAATGTTAATATAGTTTCTTTCACTTTCAAGTAAGAGAAGAATTTCATCCATGTTTTGGTATTTGGAAAAAGAAATCTGCATACAGGAAATTGTATGAAAACTGTAAGAGGAAGGCAAAGTTAGCATCTTCTGAGAAATGGTCAGTTATATGAGAAGAATTCACTTTCCCAGTGTAGGCTGGAGTCCAACCTCATTTCAGTGGTAAACTGGTCCTTTCACAGGAAGGTTAGAGGGAGGTTTAAGCATTAGCATTAGTCTATGTGGGTATGCAATGAACTGAGGAAATAAAAACCCCCCATACTTAAAACACCTTTTTTCTATTTCTTGAAATGTATGTTTTGCCTGGCATCAAAGAAAACATTAAGGAATAATTTGAAGGGGAACATCTGCCACTCACTTCATTTTAGAAGTTACTCTGTGGCTGTGCATGTCCTTTTTGCTGATTTGTGAGCAAAACTCAGTTAAAAATTGAGCAGACCTCTGTGTTACATTGCCCAGCAGAGAGAAGCAGTCTAAGCTCTTTTCTTGGTTTTCCCCTCTAAGTATATGCAGATTCACCAATGCAAGATTTCTTACTGCAGATGTAAAGCAAACTCTCCACTGCCAGCACCTCAACACCTTATCTAGCAGTAAAGTAAATTCAGTAGCTGGTCCATTACCAAGAAGTTAATAGCCATGGTTAAAATCAAAGGGAATTCAAGGTCCATCCCTACTGCTGTTCCAAAAGGCAGCTAAGTTACTGGCTAGGCCAGGTAGTAATTCTTGCCTTTCCAGTTGTCTTATTCTGTGACCTCCCCTTACCCCAAACAAAATAAATAAAACCCTGCTGTGTTGTGAAAAACAATTAAGGCCATCAGTTCTGACTGCTGCAATCCATTATGGAACAGACCTTCTTTGTTTCATTCATTTGCCTCATATTTGAGTGGCTATAAACTGAGAGGGCTGTTAACTGTAGTGTAGTTGTGACTGGGTTTCTTGTGACTTGAGTGCCAGTGACAACAGTGGGAAACACAAACAGTTTGTACCCAGGGCATAGTACAGAAGAGAAAAAATAGCCATCCTAATTTACTTCAGTGATTTCTGATTGGATTGCTTCCAGTTCTGTAAATTCAGAAAAATTGCAGCTTTTATGAGACAGGAAATGGCTGTAGTTTGTTGATGTTGTTTTGTACAACTTTCTGATTAAGCATCCAGATATGGTCTTGTTCAACTGCAATCTAATCCGTTTGAGTGCTCTGG
Organism: Eulacestoma nigropectus; assembly: GCA_013397775.1. Lineage (NCBI taxonomy): Eukaryota > Metazoa > Chordata > Aves > Passeriformes > Eulacestoma > Eulacestoma nigropectus. Next base: position 484,832 of record VZTE01003721.1, read on the forward strand.
CTGATATTGATGATAACAGTCTTGCTGTGTTAGCTAAAGGGGTTCTAGAAAAGATCTAACTCTGGAAAAAAGATCCAGATATTACAACAATATTAAATTCAAAAGTAAAGGTTACTATTCAGTTATGTGTTTAGGTCCAGTACTAGACTGCACCTTTGGTCTTCATGAGGGCAATCATTTCAAGAGACAGACCTGATGCTTTTGTTGGTGGATCTCAAAATGAGAGAGCAGTCATGGGGGAATACTTACGCAGAAATTCCAAAGCAGTGAAAATGCCTGCACTTGAGTATTTCAGAGAATAATTACTCCATTTACTCCTCTCTAGACTGAAAGTCTCTGTTTTGGGGTTTTTCTTCCTTTACAGCACTCTTAATTCTTTGGATCCATATGGCCCCACTACCACTAGCAATATTTCTCTGCCACATGTTGACCAGAGACATAGCAGAAGGGCATCTGTTCCCCAGGAAGTAATGTTTATAAGCTTATCTGTGGACAAATGTACAAGAGAGGAGTGGGAAAACACAAACTCAAACTCACTTTGTCCCACCTAGATGTGGTACCTATTTCAGGCCTGCATGAGGTTGCCCCCACTCAGACATAAAGCTCTCACCTAACTGCTTCACTCTTCAACAGTTCTTGTATAAAAGCCCTGGAGCTCCAGGATAAAACTTTCCTCACTTTCTCCATGTATTTTCCGGATTTTTCCTTTTGATTCTTGAAAATTCATTGCAACTAATTTAACTTTCAGGGACAAGAAGAGTTTACTGTTGGTAAAAGGAGGTCTTTCAGCAGCTCTTTTGCTCTCTGATAAGCATCCACATAAAGATTTTTACCCTATATTTATTACAGTTCAAAAGTAATTACTGTAACGGCAGGGTGTACAGACGGATGCCTTACACTAAGCTGCTGATGAAATATCAGGTCCTACCAATTATTCAGCAACTCAGTATCATTAAACCCACCGATAGAAGTGCAGGCATATGTACCTATAGCATAGATAATTTCTGCAGTTTCCACATGAAACTTGGAAACATTGGAAATATCCAATAAATTCAGTCGTGGCTCAAGATCATGCAAGATTATACTTTCATACAAAACATGCTACATCTTGTAAAACAAAAAAATCTGAATCCCTCCAAGGCAAAACTGAAGTTGGTATTCCCAAATCACAGCACTGCAATTCCTTCTCTACATGATATACATACATATTCATACATGTTACACCAATAAAATCGTGCATTTCCGAGCATAAGATATGAGTTTTATTTGCCCTTTAAGAAAATCAGCTGCAGTTCACTTTGTTTAAATTATTTTTAATTTTTTTAAAATCTGTGGCACTCATTAATTTTAGTGGTGGGAATTAACAATGATGATCACATTTTCAGACTGAACATTATTCTATTACTATACTCATCTCTTCAACTACTGTTTTTCCAATTAAAGTTGAAGATTACATGTAGAATATAAAGCACCCCAGTAGAATTTCCAGTAAAGTGGGTTAGATACCATGTGGTAGAGATGACATTTGAGAGTCTTCACCTCTGTGTTCCATTATGACCTCTGCCAGTGTGGTGTTTTCACCCTGGCTGCAATGCCAGGTGCCCACTCAAGCTGCTCTATCACCACCTCCCGCAGCTGGGCAGCGGAAAGAAAATACAAGCAAAAGTTCTTGCGGCAAGATAAGGGCAGGGAGAGGTCACTCAGCAGCTGCCATCACAAGCAAAATAGATTCAACTTAGAGCACCTTCCCTCCAACTTCTCCCTTCTCAGTTTTACCCCCAGTTTTCTTTACCTCCTCCCCACCAGCGCTGCAGGGGGATGAGAAGTGGGGGCTGTGGTCAGTTCACAGTATGTCTCTGCCAACTCCTCCCTCCTCAGGGGCAGGCCTCCTCGCACTCTTTCCCTGCTCCAGCATGGGGTCCCTTCCCATGTGAGACAGCTCTTTCTGAATTTTTCCAGCCCGAGTCCCTTCCACAGACTGCAGTTCTTCACAAACTACTCCAGTCTGAGTCCCTTCCTTGGGGTGCAATCCTTCAGGAACTCACTGCCCCAGTGTAGGGCCCCCAGGAGGTCACAAAATCCAGCCAGGAGTTTGTTCCAGCACAGGCTTCCAGTGGAGTCACAGCCTCTTTTGGGCACATCCACCTGCTCCAGTGCAAGGTCTCCATGGGCTGCAGGTGGATCTCTGATCCACCACGGACGTCCGCGGGCTGCAGGGGCACAGCTGCCTCACCATGGGCTGCACCAGGGGTTGCAGGGGAATCTGCTTCTGTGCCTGGAGCAGCTCCTGCCCCTCCTTCTCCACTGACCTTGGTGCCTGTAGGGCTGTTTATCTCACGTATTCTCACTCCTCTCGTTGGACTCCTGCCACTGTTGTGCAGGTTTTTTCCCCCTGTTCTTAGCAATGTTACCGCAGAGGTGCTACTTCTCACTCAGCCTGCAGCAAGTCTGTCTTTGAACAGGCTGGGATTGATTCCATTGCCTTCCTCTCTACCAAAACCCTGCCATGCAAACCCAGTTCAGTAAATCTGAAGCAAAGCAAAATGCAGAGTAGTTTATTGCTTATGTAAACAGTTCCTTTTGTTTATTTCTCACACAGTAGTTTGGCACTGTAAATACTCTTACCATTGTTTAGACCCTTGATTCATGAAGTGTCCGTAAAAGCTTTGGCAACATCTGACTAGCATAAATCACTTTGCAAAGACCTATAAATTCCTCTTGTTGCCAGTAAAATTTTTACACATGTTTAAGGACATACTGATTTCCTCAAGTATAATTATATTATATTAAATCTGAACTGGTATGCAATCAGTGAAATTTTGAACACTGATTTCAGTGAAAACCTCTTCACTAAATCAAATGTTCAGTACAGTGTTCAAATGAATCTGTCCATTTTTTGCTTATATTCAAAATATATTAAAACAAATCCTACCCTGCTTTGGACCAGTCTTCACAGTAAAGCTAAGTTCACTAAGAGGATATAAATAATCCTTCAGCTTTCACAAGAGTAAGTGACAAGGTAGGTATATATAAAAACACATATAATTTGAATGCTGATCTGCACATAATTACTGTAGATGTACAGAAAGGTTTTTGCACTAGAAAACAATACCTTCTGCTTCCATAGAACTCTTGTGTAGGAAGGCAATACTAAAATCACTAGCCAGTTTATGGAAACAAACTAAAGCATTAAGCACTCTCTAAGATATTCTTGCTGTATGTTCCTAACACTTTCTATCTCTTAGTTAGAGGCTTTCGACACCTTTTTGTTTTTTGTCCAGTTAATTGTTGAACAATTATTTGTATGATTTTAATAATAGATCAGAAATAAACGTTGGTTTATACTTACACAGTGCCAGTGATCTCTAAGCCGATGGAAGTGAAAGAAATATCTGGTCAGACACCTCGTAGAAAGTTTGTCACCAGTCCCCCTTCAGGGTCAACAGTTTGACCCTGATTTGGAAAGTGATGGGGTTTTTACACCACCAGATAGAAGTGCACTGATAACGCTATGTCTGTCTGTTAACCGGCTAATCTTGCCTTTTTCTACACAAGATTTCCATAAAATAATCACAAAGACTGCTTCCATTTTACTTGCCACTTTCACATTTCCCTAGGACTTTTAGCAGATACTGTTACAAAATGTCAGCAGTTACCCAGATGAGCGTCTCAACTCACATGGGGAAGGCAATGTGAGCTATCAAAGCGAACTGAGGAATAGCAGAGCTCGTTGTTTCGCTGACTGCATTTGGAAAGAAGTACCTTCAATCTGAAATGAGGGAAAACAAGAAAGAGTCCCTCTGCTCCTCACCAGAGTGAAGACTTGTGTGTGCATTTCATCTTTGGCTCTGCAGGAGACTCCATGTTTGGTTGGCCAAATCCCACACAAACTTATTTAAGGCAACTTACAATCAGTATTTCTGGGTCTTGCAGTAAAACGCAAGTGACTTATTTAAAGTAAACAAAATACTTCATCAGACTCAGTTTGGCTTAACATTTTCAATAGGACTTTTAAAACAACAAAAAATCAGATTTTAAAGAGAATATTTAACTTTAAAAGTTTCTGTAGAAAACCTTTGATTTCTTCCAGAGTTTTGCGGGTTTTTTTCATACAAAGTTATTTACTGAGTCCAGCTCTGAGTACACTGGGTTCCCATAGAGCTTTTCTTTTTTTTTTCCTTTGGAGAAGGTATTGGTTAAAAAAGTCCCCAGTTCTATGACAGAGAAGCAGCAGCAGCACAGACAACAACAATACATACAAAAAAAATGGCCACCCAAACAAAGAGAAAGAAACCCAAACAAAACCAAAATCCCAAACCTCTTAGCTGTTAACAAAAGCCTAAAAGACATGAAAGTGAAGAACCATCTGTTTGGTACATTTATCTTGGCTATGGCTTTTCACATTTTTCATTGTCATGCAGCTTAACACGGCAAAACACACCATGCTTTTGAGTAGCACTCGCAGCCATTTCCTTGGGTAATTCTTTCCTGCTGGGATATCAGCAGGAAAACCATTTTGCAGGTCATGACAAGAGAGACCAAGAAAGCCTGCATCAGCCACTGCAACATTCAAATGAGTGGAAGTAATAAAAAGCACGAGGGTAAGTGCTCTGCAGGTGTGAATATTTTCCAGGAGTGATGACACCTAGAATTTAAGAGCAACACAGCCAGTTTAGCACCTTGTCATAGAATCACAGAATAGTCATGAGAAAAGCTGAGTGAAGTGGATGTTGTAGCATCACCATAAATACCACATCCCAAAATATTATTTTTCTCAATAGACTTACAGGTATTAAGCAGGAGACTGATAAAATACTTTGGAAACTACAGGGGTCATCTTGCTCTGTTACTCTGCCCCTAAAACTGTACAATATTTCTGAGCCAAACTCTGAAGTTCTTAGGGAAAGGTTTGAGTTCCAGTGACACCAACGAGAGCCACTGCTCTCCGAAGTCAACATTTAAGTTGTATATTTCTCCTTGTACTAATCTTCAGCAGTCTCACCTGTGACCTGATGCTCTGCCAGAGGAAAAACAGTTTCCTGGCTAAAAAATTTGCAGATAAAAGCAAGACAGAAGTTCAAGGTTTGGCCAAGCCAAATTTACCATATTCAGGCACAGTAATTAAGAAAGCATAACTGCCAGTACAACTATTCCTAATAACTTCTGCCTGTATCCTTATGTATTGTATGCAGTTTTTTCATTAAAAATAATTTCTTTGTTACCCAGCCTGCATTTTGACTATCTGCATGACACGGAATAGGGATTCTAGAAAACTAATAAAATCAGGTTAACTTGGAGGCCACGTGAATCATTCGGTTGTTAGAGGAGAAAATCAGGCAAATAGAATACTGAAATTCAGGGTATCCTTGACTTTACAGCAATTCACTCAGTTCTATACAGGATGCTTTTTTCAAACCTACAAACTTCGGTCCAAGCTACCAAACACAGAATTTTTATATGAGAAGCCCTGTGATGTGTGCAAAATATTTAAACCAAACAATGAATCCTGATCTGATAAAAACAGATCACTGAGACATGTAGGATTGTCTTTATTCTACATGTATTAGTTTGAAAACAAACCAGTGGGAGATTGCAAGTCAGAATTACAATTTAATTAGGAAAATTAGAATAAATGCAATAATACAAGAACACTGACAGGGTCAGGCTACGACCTGACACCCTGTTAGTCAGGGTGGTGGTAGCAGTCCAAATGACGTGGTTCTGTTGAAGTGGTGATCCTGTAGAAGGGTATGGTTTTCCTCTGAAGGTCCAGTGATAGCACTTGTCCTCTGGGAAACCAGTAGGTAAGGGCTGAGTGTGGTGTTCCAAACCTCAGGTTATATCCAGGTAGGAATGCTTGGTTCCTCCCCCTGGGCGGAGCAGCTCACAATGGGATGATGTAATTCTATGAGTCAGGCAGTGAGGCTTGATGGCCCATTAGCAGAGGTAGCCCCCAGAGGGAGTTATCAGGGATGTGTCATGGAAGAGATAAAGAACCCTGCTCTACCTGTTTTTAACAGATGGTGATAGCATACATACTTTTGGTTACACCTTACACTGTAACGTAAGACACCGCATATAACTGGACCATGTCAATAAGCAATTTTCAGATAAAGTTTTAAAATGCATGTTGCATTTAATATCAGCTTCTTTTAAAGGATCTAATCTTCCTGCTGTTTCTGTTTGGATTGGTGAATCCTCAGTGACTTGGTCAAGAAACACAGCATTTTTGTACAGCAACATGCTGGTTTACACACCTACAGTGACATACTTCTGCAGAATTCTGATATTGTTGTTAAATCTTGGTAAACTCAAATCATTTCAGCCCAAACTTTGTTCTCAACGAAAAAAAAAACCAAACACCAAGGCCAGCTCTTGATTTAAGACCACTTAAGGGAGTGCTTTTCCTCTAGAAATCAACTCACCTCAACATATATATTTTCAAGGATACAGGTTGTACCACTGGTACTAAACTAGTGGTAGATTTTCAGAGCAAAACCCTTCTCTTTTTCTCCCACTGAACCAGAGAATCACTCCGGCAGCAACAGCATAAATTTTCTACTAAAATGATGCATCTAGAAATAGACTCTGCCAAAGGCTGCAAATGGGAAGAGAAAAGCAGAATGAAGGTATGACAGCCAGACTGGCAACACAGAACAGAGACAAAGAGCACCTTTTAAACATCCTATATTCAACATGTTCCTGTGACAAATTAGAGGCAGGCGAGCAGGAGGCTGAATGCCTGGTCCCACTCACATCCGTGGGATTGGTTGCCATGGACTTAGGCCATGTGTAGATGGTGTACACATAGGCCATGCACACACTCATAAACACAGGCACACGTGACCAGCTCTTGTAAACAAGCTTATCTGCTTTCAGCCTGGCCAGGGCAGCACAGGAGGCTGTGCTGATCGGCTCAATCAACAAGAACTGGCTTCTGGTGAATTTGGACCATGACTCTGGGAGTGCACTCTGGGCTCTCAGATCCCCTCCCTTGTGGTCATAGGTAATTTTGACATGAACTATTCCTCCCAGAAGTGTGTCTTTAAAGCCTTTGGTGCAGGAGTAGGCAATCAGGTGCTTCAGTTCCTCTGGGCTGATTACAGCTGTCTAATCAGCAGGTATAAGAATACGGCAGGTTCTCCTCTTTTCAGCTCCAGCTCACTTACACTGCATTCTCATCCTGGAAAAGAGGTTCTTATTCTAGATCTAGAACCTTTCTTAAGCAAGGCATAAAAAATGGGCTTCAATAATGTCATAGATTTTACTGGAAATTAAGCCCACGTGTACATCTTGCTGAACCAAGTAAAAGTCTAAGTGGATTGGTGAATACAAGCACTGGCTGTAGCCCACATTAGCAAAAATTTAAAATTTTGAAGAAACAGCCTTAGTTCCATGCCACTGGATCATCTAAACTTTCCTGTCAACTTCCTAAAAAATGCAGATTGTTTAAAATCACAGCTACACAAACTGGAAACTTTTCCCATAGACTACAGAAAGTGTCATCCCCAACCAGCAGTCTCTATCATGTTTTCTTAGTTTAAAAGAAAGGGCAAAGGATCAGTTATGTGTATTTTTTTTTAAAAGCCCCAGAGCCAAGGAAAGGAGGCCATCACCCTAAGTCATCTGTAGGTACTACAGTTTTCTGCCACAATCATGTTTGCATACTGAATTCTTTTAAAATGCTGATTTTAAACTGAAAGCACTGTCAACCCTCAAACAGGATCTCAGCAGCAAGAGCTCATACAAATTTCAGAGAAGAAAGACTCCAGGGACTGGGTCTGCAACTTACGGTATGTTTGCTAGAGAGATGTTCCCCATGACAAGAATTAATTACTTCACAGTAGTCTAACGTATTAAAATGATCTATGAACTATCAGCATAGTTCACACACTTGGAAGTAAAGGGACGTTTGATTTTTCCATGAAAAGAATAACCAGGTGGCAAATAAAAAGCTGCTTCGAGAGATGAATCATTTATACTTACTATGGAAAAGAAGGATCCCCCTGCAACAATTCCAAATTTAGTGTGGTGTATCCAGAACATGCTGACTACATTTTAATTTAGGAGGCTACTTCTCTGCAGAATAAATAGGTACAAATAGGAAACTGTCTGAGGAGGCACAAAGAACAGACCATTGCAAGTGGTGGAAAACAACTAATGCTGGCAGAGGGAAGGAGAATTTTTGAGGTGGAGGATGGAGAGGCTGTGTACGGACACAGGTGCTGAGACTGCTGTGATGATCCATAAGATAGGAGGGAAACATTGACCAGCGACCTCAATTGCGAAACCGAACAGACACTATTTGGTCAACAGACCAAATTTAAGCTACTTGGGCATCAGTGGCTCCAGACAACTTCTAGTGGCTGCGACTATGTTCCCCGTGCCAAGTCTCCCCCTCTTGCTCTCAAAGTTCTTACAATATATCCAAAAAATTTATAACCAGAAAGCAAACTGGCAGATGAAAGCAGAAGGATACTAAGGAATATATGTGAGTTACAAAATTATCTTCTAGTGGCATCTCATTTTCTCTATAAATGGTAGGTCAAAACTATCTGTTGCCTTCTGGCAGCATAAGGAGAGTATCACTAGCGAGATGCTATCAACATGTGCTTTCCCTGCCCCCCATTCCCCATCCACAATTTCCTGATTAAATTATCACATATGTTTTATCATTAAAATATGGAAATCTTCACTGAATTTACATTTTTGTATCTCAAGCCTTCTTAACTTCCTGAAAAACTGTTGTACTCACAGTTAGTGCTCACATCATTGCTATTACCAATATAGCACATGCTCCTTCTGTAACAGCATTAGCTAGCATGGAATTTTGTTCCCAGCAGGCATCAAATAATTTACCATGTGAAATTACCAAAAAAAAATATTTAAGACCATGAGAGAGCAGAGTTGCTGAAAATGTCTCCTAGCCTAAAAAAGATAAAGGCGGAGGACAGTGTGAGTTAACATGGCTGCAAATCTTTGCTGCCTTGCAGCTGGTAAAGTCTCTTCATTTGAAGATACAAAGTAAAATCTTAAAGGTGATTATCTCCTCCAGTTTAAAAAATATTCTGGACAGATTTTAATCTGTGAACACATAAAAAGAATCAGCTAACATACTGCAGACAGCATATAGAGCATTTATGGTAAAAAGAAAAAAAAGGAAAAGTTAGCATCTTGAATGCAAAAATGAAGTAAAAAAAAAAATCAACATTTGTTTCATAAATCTGAAGAGCCTTCACTTGCTGAGGCGTGCCCACCTCTCCTCCCTTTGCTATGTCCTATTGTAATGAATGCATTCAGTATCACAGATGAAGCCTTTTGTCCAGATCCACTAAAGCCTACCTCAGATTTCCCTTTTCTTTCTCAGACAGTAGCTCAGCAATGGTGAAGTCATTAGCTTTTATGAGGAAATCCAATTCCTTCACATAGCTAGAAAGTATAATAAAAATATCATCATTAAAACATGATGATGTTTACCAGAGGAAGAATGTCTGGACTTTTTCAAGACTAAGTAATTGCTCCTAAATAGACTCCACCAAAATACACGAATTTTGCCCCTGAGGCTCTTCTGGGCTGGAGGTACTAAAGGTAAGAACACTGCATAGGGACAGAGTGCTGTGAGCAAATATTGAGGAACTTGTTTTTTCAAGTCATCACCAAACTCAAAAATACTTGTTTCTGCCTCTGCGTCCATTCAGAGTCCAAGACCGCACTCCTCACACACCTCACTCATCACAAGGATGAAAAGTGCCCCATTCAATAGAAAGGGCTGACCACCAAGACTCCATTGTTACATCTTTGTAGAATTTCAACATCCTTTTATGTTATTCCCACATGCATGGGACAGATGGCAGTCCTTTAACCACCTACCATCAGAAGATTATTTCCCTGTTCGTAATTCAGAAGGCCAAACATGAAAATTGTTCAGGAATCTTCATACGACTAAATCTGACACTTATGATCAAGAGCCACCAATACAAATTTGCAACAAACCATATGCTTGTCTGGTTCGAGTCAGGTCCAGTGATATCTCCACCAGTTCGTGTAACAGACATTGCTGGGGAACATTTTTCTCTCTGACACACCTGATCTTAAACAATCTACGTTACGGGGAAAAGAATGAGCCTTGGAAGGCATCCAACCTACTCAATCATTCTGACAGTTATGGAAGGCCAACTGCTGGAAAGGTTTTGCAAGGGCTAAACATAACTGTTCTAACAAGACATGTATAAGCACAGTGTGACACTCTGTCACAGTGCAGGCCACAGCCTTTTATGTGCCTAAGCATTACTTGCATATTGAGAAGGATATTTCCTTCTAGTCTGCCACTTTGTTTTGCTCATTTACAAAAAAAAAAAAAATCCCTTGAATTCCTGGTAACAGTGACACACTGAGCATTGATTCATTGATGAAGGAACTCAGGAATATATTACTGATTTATTTAAGGCACTGAGAGATGGTAACAGATCTGAGAAAAGAACTGACATCTTTCTGCTCTAGTTTTGCAGGGAACACAAGAAAACTGCTTTTCTGCAAACCCCAGTCTTAACTGCAAGCTTTTACCCTTTTTCAACTTTGTTCCTTCTTGTGATCCTCCTAGTATATTTGCCCTTACAGAAGTGGAACTGATCATGGGAATTAGAAAGACTTCAGGCAGCTCAAGCCACTTAACAGATAAACAGATAAGATGAGCAGCCCAAAGAGCCACTGAGAACAAGTACCCTTAATGGGAACAAATACAGGCAAACAATATTCTGTAATTGCCATTAGCTCTGGGTCAGCACAGAAAGGAGCATAATAAATGTCACATGTAATTTATCAATGCCCAGCATTCACTTTACAGTACTTGAACATTAATATTGAATACGCTTTTTAAAGTTTGTACAGAGCCTCAGAGAAGTTACCGAGTCTGCAAATAACGTAAGAGATCCCATTAAATTATATAAACATTTAAATGTGTGTGCAAAACAGAGAACACAATAAACTACTCATATTCTCAGCAATTTTCCTGCCTGTTTAAGTGTTAAACACCAGGTCATGCTTCTGCAACAGAGATGCTCCACAATGACAATCCAAGGCCAAACACACTTCACCAGCTGCCAGCTTATCCTATATAATGAGGGAGAGAAAGAGTGCTTTGATCATGACATCACAAACGAGGCTGTTAATTTACTGCTAATGGATCCATACGTTGAAAAGAACATGCAAAAGCACAGTCTCTGCATTTCAGAGGGTCAGCACAACCTGAAGACCTGTCCCCCTGTTCCCAGATCTCACCTCTGTTTAACATAAAATTTCCAAGGGAAAACAATGTTATTGTGAAATGGTTTCCCTGCAATGAAATGGAATCAAGATTTTGGAGTTTGACAAGCAAGGGCGTATTACTGACAAAAGGCTGATACCCACTGAATAAGCTCTTGTTTTTTTAATCCAGAAGTGGTAATTGTTAGTTCATTAACTATCTGAAAACAACAATTTAAGTTAGTTACCTTCACTTTGCTACTTTGTGAATTTTTAATGTTTGTTTGTTTGGGTTTTTTAAGATACTCTTAAAAACTGGGATAGAATCCCAGAAGGTTTGCCTGTGTTTTCTTTCCATATTAATACACTGCTTGCGAACTAAGAGGATGATGCAGCCAGCAACTTACTCTGATGTTTGCAGTTATCCCAAGCTGTCTAAAACGGCAGAAGTACATCAGTCTTCATGATTCTTTAAGAAAGCATTCAAAACATAAAATAATTGTAAATACTATTTTTAATTTTATGAAAAAGAGTACCCACACTGTTCAGTGTTCATACATACCCGTATCTACTTTGAATAGGTAGAAATTTTTCCTTCCCTATACAAGGTCATCTTTTCTACTGCTTCTGTTTTAATTTTACCCATATTGAAGACCTAGAAAACCAAAAGAAGGGGGCAAGGGAGGAGGGAACACAGGTTGGATAAGGATTAATTGTTTGCTGCTATTTTTCAGTGACAGAACTAAGGGAAATGAAGTAGAGTTAGTAAGAAGCCAGCCTCAAACAAGCAAGAGGAGGCAGCTGTAAACTCTGAAACTTCTTGCCATGGGATACTGCAGATGCCAAAAATGTAGGTGGATTCAAAACAAGCCAGGCAGATTAATGGAAGACAAATTCACTGTTTGATATCCCAAAACACCTAGAAACCACCTTTGCCTCTGATAGTCCATTAATTTCAACTTGGTAAAGCCTGAGAAAGTGTTTCAAAGGAGGTAGATGTCCTATGTGTTTCACTTTTCCTTGTCTTTTTTGGCCACTTCAGTCAGATCTAACAGAGCTGCATTTGTTGTTACATACAAGTTTCAGATTTTTTTACCTCAGCATAAAGCAAAACTTAAAACACCAGGTCAGATAAAAAATACGATCTTACTGAAGGGATTTTTCCTACAAGTTATTTTTCTAAATAACTTTTCAATTCATCACAACACAGAAAAGCTTCCTCCAAGAAAATCCTCTGCTACGGGGGGACTTCTGAAGAGTTTGGCAGAAGAGACCAACTCCCACAACCTCCTTTCAGGTATTTGTACAGAGCTGTAGAGGGTGACTTCCCTTCCTGTGCTGTGGGGCCCTGATTATTTGCTTCAGAGGCCATAAATCACACCTCTGAGGTTCATCGAGTGAAGGGCTGTAGATGTACAGGACAGAGCAACAGAAAGGCGAGAAGGCAGGCCGCTGTCATCTGCCTGACCTTTTGGTGTACTTGGTTTTCAGGACATCCATTACCTGATGATCCACTAGTGCGAGGCAGTATTAGAGAGGCCTAACATTTCACCTGAGTTTCTGGGTTTACCTGCATTTAACTTCAATCACACTTGTACTGGATGGCATCCAAACCCCATGTCAGAATCTTTTGCAACTCTTAGGCCATAGTGAGTCACCATATGGAGTTCCAAACTTTTGGGCTACAAGATATCTACATAAAAATTTTAGTAATTAACTGATTAGTGGTGTAAATGCCTTACTGTGAGTTAAACCCACAGGTCTTCAGCAGTACACACAGAGCAGGAGATTTTCTTGGACGAAAGGATGGGAGGAAATGGCCTTAAGTTGTGCATGGGGAGGTTCAGATTCGATATCAGGAAAAAAATTTTCACTGACAGAGCGGTCAGGCATTGAAATAAGTTGCCCAGGGAGTCAGTGGAGTCACCATCTCTGGAAATGTTCAAGTGTAGAAATAATGAGATGGCCAAGGGTCAACAACACATTCTTTACTGTCACTGGCTATCCAGATAGACATCTTTGTAGAGAGAAAGGAGCAAGATAGAATATAGTTTTCAATAAGATTATAACTAGATTTATCAGCACTCGCATGACAACACAATGACTCACATGAGTGAAGTATTATGAGTTCACAGAGCAATTTCCCATTGGATTTCTGGATAGAATAAAACCTGGTGATTGCTATCTCTTCATTTATGAATATGAACACTATTACATGATCCAGTCTTATTAGGAGCCAGACTTGACCATTTCGTGTTCTTTTATTTTGCTAGGAAGATACTGTTTTGGGTTGAGTTAGAGTAATGATTAAGCATTTGATTGTGTGGATAACTCACCCTGTGTAATGGTAATACATCACTCTATTTTCCCTATAAATCTAGAGGTGCTGTTTGGAGCTAACACAGGGGAGCACTGAAGGCTCTTGCTGGAGACGGAGAAGAAAGGTTGAGTTATCAGCAATTCCTGGGTAAAATGCTTGAATAGCAATCTTCACAAAAATACAGTTGGTCACACCATGGAAACTAAAAGATAGGTTTTTTCTCTTGTCCAGCTTACCATGAATGCAGAAATCTTGATTTTCATTACTCTTCTTCTTACAGTTCCAGTTTTCTCAAGACAGGACTAATACTGAATGATAGGACAAGGAGCCAAGAGTTAGAATTCCTCTGTACTATTTCTGGTCATTCTACTGACTTGTTAGAGGACATTCAGCAACAACAGATGTATCAAGATTGCATGATGAGAAAAGCAAGAGATAGACAGCCAGCACCAAGCTTTTTAGGTCTGGAAACCACAGCTGGGAACTGAACCTCTAGCTAACACCCCTAAATGACAATATACAGATATTTCTACATGGCACTATGCTAGATGGTGCATTTTCCTACAAGTCACACTGTTCTGGTAACACTTACCTATTCATGGTTTGCTGTCAATTTATCCAAGTCAAGCACTTTTAGTCTTTGAACCTCCCATTGAGGAAGTGGAAATTATTACCAACATCATAAAATGAGTGGGTGATGCTTAGACTGAGAATTAGCTTCCTAGAAAGTGGTTGCTAACAAAATAACAATGGAAAAAGAAGCATCTGCTTTTCAAGTCAGTCTCTAATAGGAATAGAAGCCATCTGTAACAAAGGATAATTGTTACAGTTTGAATCCTAGAGTGGAAATTAAAAAGATTAATGGAACAAATAAGATTTTTCCTTTCTCTTAGTACAATCTGAGTAACAGTTTGGTCATTTTAGTAAGACATCCTCCCTTTTAGGCAAAGGAGAAAAGCATAATTAAACAATGTAAAGAGAGAATCTTGTTTAGAACTATGGAACACAGATAAGAACATGCTGAACTGACCAGATGTGTCCACAATATTTGATTCAGCTCTTTAAACTTCCGTAGATGATGTACGGAAGCAGTGGGGTGAATATTGCAAGAAAAATGTCACATAAACTGAGAGAGGATTGACAAACATTGTTGGAAACTTAATCAATTAATGCTAGTAAACCGCTTTTCTAGTTTTGGGGGGATAATAGCCATAGTTAAGAAGAAATCTTGTGAGTATCTTTTGACTGATGGGAAAAGGAGGAAAATGACACAATTCTCTTAATCATGGAACTTTCTATTTTATTGGATTTAAAACAACTTTAAATAGTTTTCATTTGTCTGTTGCTTTTCCAAATAGGTGTTTCCAGTATCCAGTGAGGTTAATATTTGTGGGAGGTGAAGTCTGTGGCCATGTAGACTAATTACAACAGAACAACAGAGGCTGGAACATAATTTGAAACTGTCAGTTGTCCTTTTCTATTTAAAGGCAGTGAATTATTTTGTTTAATGTTCTCCAATGCACATAAAAACAGTTCCTTAGCTTTTCTGAATGTAGTTCCAAATAGTGATTAAGTAAAATTCAAGAACTTACTTAGCAATCTTGTCTTTGTAAGTTTTACAAAAGTCTCGTTAAAAGCTTTTACCTCAATCTCTTTTCAAAACAACAGACTATTTTATTGTGGAAAGACAGCAGAAAATTAATTTATGCCTATTATAAAAAGTATTTTTCCTGTTATTACAGCAGGCTGTCTTGTAGCATACAAGCCTGTTTCTTGTCACTGACTAGAGATTCACTATAGATATCTCTAATCAACAGGAATCTGTCATTTTAATTGACAGTTCACTTAGGACTGACAATTATTAAAAGCAGACAGATAAAACAGCTTTATAGTTACCTAGACCACAGCATCTCTTTTAGAACTGTAACCAGTATTTTAAAAAAGTATTTAAATCAGAATAACAAACAAATCTGGACTAATGTACAAAGCTGAACTTCAGAGAGGCTGTTGTAGCCCACTCTTTTACTGATGGAACACACTGAGATGGTAAGAATATTCTACCATCTTGGTTTGGGTTTGGTTCCTTCTCCAGCATCAGCTTTCAGCTTAACACTGACACTCCACTCCTGGGCACTAGCCCACAGCTCTTGATAGATCAGATAAAACGGGATTCATCTTATATATTGGAACGTCTTCATCTGATGCCTTAGTCAGTACAGTCTCTCTTCAGGCTGTCCAGGCCTATCAAGAAGTTCATGGTCCATGTCAAAGTTGAGTAACAACCCACAGGGCCAACTCCTGCTAATCCCAGAGCTCCATCTGTCTTTCTTCGTCTGGAGACTTAAGTGGAGTTCGGGTCATAAGGGTGGGTTATGTCAAGATTAAGGGTAACGTCTGTAATGACCGGCGGCTCCAGAACTTCCTTCTCCAACATACCAAGATGATAAATAAGCTGAGGAATTAGTATCTAAGCCGTGCTATGGTTCTCCTTGAAAAAAATTCACTGTATTTTCAAAGCCTCTCCCTAGAGCATGAAAGGAAATGGCATTCAATGAAGAACAGCACCTCCTCAGTTATGTCAAAACAGTCTGTTTATGTATGTATGATATAATCAAGATTTAGTCTTTAAACACCAGGTACTGGGCTCAGTACCAGTTACCAGTTCAGTTAAAAAGTATTCTAATATGCATGAAGCAGAGAATCTAACATGGTAAGCCTTCATTAGCACATAGTGTTTTCAGTATCATTATCCCTCAGAATTAAAATTTACGTCATTATTTCACTCCTAATATTTCACTGATTTTTTTTCCTTTCATTTTGACAATTTCAGTACTTTCTTTACAAAGCAGATTAATTAAACAGTTATAAATTAGGTTTAAATATTGTCCGAGCTCACAGAAACGGGTATTTTCATGAAAAAATAATTTGTACCTTAATCTTCTGTTTGGAAAGACAAATTTGTTCAGGCAACAACACCTAGAAGCATTCAGTATATTTCACTAACTGGATTCGGCTGAGAAAAAAATCAGTACATTTTTCGCATAGTTTTATCAAGTCAGCATTTTGGCAGTATCTTTGTATTTATCCACTACATAATTTCTTTCTATTGCCCTTTAAGATCTTGACACTGGCAATCACAGTACACAGACAAATCCCAATTTATATAGAAAACCAAGTCATTTCTTAGAAAGGCAGAATTCCAGATTTGGGCCTTCTGTTTATAACGAAATCACTCTTTTTGGTCCCCTAAAGAAGGCCAGAATTGCAACTTGAATGTCACCATGTATGTGATAGCCTCAATGTTTAACATTAGCCTGCCAGGGCCACTTCTGGACTCTGTGACTGTGTCTAAGCAGAAGGGCCTTAGGAATAATCTAAACATAAAGGTAAGATCTTGCAGTCAATTCACTGTAAGGGCAAAGAGTGTTTCTTCAGCATGGCCACAATGGTCCCATAGCTAAGCAGGGAAGAGGAAAAATGTGAATGTCTTTCTTTACTCATTATGGGCTTTCAGCAATCAGACCCTTGCGTCCCTGCAGGAACACTGGTATCACTCCATTGTCTACAAGTCCTCTTGTGTAAAATCAGGCTCTGCGTTTTCCTCTTCCAAGCAGTTTTTTTGTCACTGTTGTAACTCCTGTGATATTCAGGCAATTTCTCACTAATTATTGAGAGAGATGCTGCAACTGGGACAGCATCTCTAGAGAGGACGTTCTCTCCTGGGTTGAGTACCACTGTACTGGAGCCCATTCTCTTCCTGAGGACAGACAACCTTTCCTACTTCTGATTGCATAGATTCTTTGTATCACTTCATGCATTTTCCTGACTCAGAAATGAGATTCAATCACAGTAAGCACCCAGCTCCTGAGAAGATACATCACAGTCTGTTTCTTGTACAATTTGCTGTCTCTAAGCCTAAGCAGCAGAGTCTTGTTCCAGAAATACATTTCTAGGCACCACCTTCACACTAAGAAAACTGCACTTTGTGTCTCTTTCTCAGCTGGCTGCGTGGTTTTGCAGTTTCCTTTAACAGTGTTTCTTGGACCTCTCACCATTCCCAGAGTAAGTGCCTTGTACCCCAGGAAAAGTCTTTGCTCAGGCACAAACTGTTGTGTTATAACCATTTGTGTTACCAAATGGTTATAAAATAAGTCAGGCTGAAGAAGCTATTGTAAAAAGAAGAAAGATCTATAGCTGCAGCAGGAGACATGACACAGTGGTGATACACAAAATTGAAACCTCCGTAGATAAAAGGCAAAAACTTATAAACAGCCAAGTGTGTTGTGGCACACACCAATTTTAGAATAATTTTTTATCAGCCATTCACTTGAAGTACTTTCAACTCGTTTGGCAGTCTAATTCTTCTACGCCTCAGTGCAAATCTCTTGAATGCCATTAGCATTATTCAACATTCTGCATCTAATTTATTGAGCTTCTTTGCTACGGGATATTAAACAAAATAATCATGCATTAGGCATAATTAGAACGTGACTAAATTAATTTCTGTAATGCTGATTATAATGGATAACTGCAAAAGTAATTCACACCTCTGTGCTGCAGAACCAATATGATGCTTAAGTCAGCCTGCAGTATAAAAGGTACATGGCACATAGACTGCTATGAACAAGCACCACAATTTGCAAAATATTAACTGAAAGCATGCCTGTTGACTTTCAGAGTAGCAATTTACAGCGTTTCATAATAGACTATGATAATGTAATCACAGACTGCTGTAATTGCACTGAATTTGATCATTGAATTCATGGCTCTTCCTTTGTGCACCCAAGCAGCCTTTTCATCCTAGAAGGCAACCACCTTGGGCAAGCATGATTTGCCCTCATGACTCTCTGCTGGTTGTTCATCATAATCTTTCCCTTTGTGCACTACAGATGGATTCCAAAAGCACGTGCAGCACGTGCTCCATGACTGCTTTGGAGACTGAGGGAAGTTAGATGAACAAACAGCTCCCTGTATCCTCCACTTCATTTCTGTTAAAAACGGGCACAACAGCCTCAACCCAGTTGTCAGTTGTCATCTCAACCCTCGATGCCAGTGCTGTGACAGGCAGTGGAAGGCAGTACTGTCACATTGGACAGCATTTGTGCACAAGTCCTGTGCAGCCCCATGGTTATGAGGTGACTTCAGGGCTCTGCACTCTGAAGTTTCTAACCCATTTCTCCCCCTTTGCTGGCAACTTCTTTCTCTCAGAGAGGATGCTGGTACACACTGAAAACGGAAGCACGCTTTGCCGGTGGAGACTGAAGCAAAAAAAAAAAGTATCAAGTATTTCTGCCCTTTCCATATGCACCAGTGGGTTGTCATCCTCACCCACCAACACAAAGGGAGCTGCAGGGATTTCTGTACAGATGGTGCTGTTTACTCTAGCACCATGAATAAACCATCTCAATTAAGCACTGATGTAAGCACTGCTGAAATAGCTTACATTTGTCTTGATTCTGTTGAAATGTAATTCTTCAAAGAGAACTGGGCACTCATGCCTCACCCTTTCATCAGCCCAGAGCAATGGGCAAACACAAAGGTTAATCACAAATGTGAAGAACAACCAGCTGCACCACCCTGTGTTCTTCTGAACAAACCTGATGTTCAACAAAATACGTAACCTGACACTCTCTGAAAACACATTTACCTGGGCTTTAACCTTTGCTCCACAGGACAGGAAGGGACATGTTGCATTACAACATGCTGGTGACTTTTCAGTTCCAGCCGTGCCAAACAGACGGAACATTGTCAGAGCAGCAACCACTGGTTGTAAGAAAATAATGTCATGACTATGTTTTTTTCAGTGAGCTATACTTAAAAAATCCATTTGAGGCATGTGGATCTGAACAACCCTCAAGAAGTGTTTGGAGTGCTAATGGATGGGATGAGTTGCCAAATTCATGTCTCATTCTGAGACCAACATTGGGCAACTCGAGAGACTAAGTGATAGATCTTCAGCTGTGTAGCTGTAAGGCAACTAGCAGCTTGGCTACAGGTAACACAGGGTGAAGGATCCCTGTGGACCTAACTTAAGCAGGTACATTTCTTTTTATTTCCATAGCCTCTACAAAAATAGCAACTGAGTGAGGATTCTACAAGTATTTCATTCTAACTTATTCTGACTTATTCTATGGGTAATTTCAGCTAACTGCAAATCACCAAGGTGGTCTGATCCCTCAGGGTGAGCACCCTTAACCCTGTCATAATCTAACCCTCACAGAGCCAGCACATCTTTTAACACACTGGATAGTCAGGGAAGTAGTATGGAACTCCATTTAGCCACACGAACTGTGTCATAAACCAGCAGTGCATACATCAGTGGAGGAAAGTAATTTTTCAGAGACTGCTACTAAACAGCAAAGCTCTGTGATGTGCAACAAGCATCAGAGAGCTCATTTAATCCTTCTGGGGAACACAGAATCATAGAATAGAACACGTAACAGCCAGGGTAGAAAAATCTTAGTTATTTTATCTTTCATTTTTCTTTCCTCAATTCACCACTGCTTCACAAAAAGAAAAGCACAGGTGTTAAGGACATTTAATGACAGCATTCTGGTCTCCTCCAACACATACTGCAAACACATCAAAAAGTAAAGGATGCCAGTCCTGGCACTGGCATCAAATAAGACACTGATTGGATTCCCCATCTCTAAAAAGGTAAATGATTTTTATTAAAAGCTAATTTTTCATAAAACAAGTAATTCTTAAAATACAAATAGTGATGTGCTGAGAAGATTAACATACCATGCTCAGGGAACATCAGCTGATGCCAACAGACAACAAGAGAAACTAATATATTAGTGATCTTTAAACAATGCTAAACTCCTTCAACACAGCTCATGAACAGAGTTCAAATACACCAACAAATAGTCTGCCTTTTCTAATTCACAGAATGCAAATATCTTCCAGTTTCCTTACTCTGGGACTACAACACTTGTAGTATGACAATTTGCAGAGACATGAGATCTTTTTAACATTTTTTTTTAAGAAGTAAGAGTTAAATTTTAAATAATTTCAGTAACTCCAACAAGAGGTTGAAGTGCTTCAAGTCAGAGGTCTATGCTGGCTACTGAACAATGTAGCCAATGTAAACATCTGCATCTGCTTTACTCCCTCTTCATGTTTGCATGCATCTCCTCACAATACCTCTGTTTTTACTTGAATGAAAAAGGAAAGCAAAGACTACTAAGACTGAAAGTTTCTTATGGTTCAGAGAAGAGCAAAATTCACTGTGCAGAGTCTGAATCCACTCAGTAGCAAATTCAGGTAGCAAGGTCCAACTAGCTGGCTTAGAGTCAAAACAACCACCAGTACCAAATCTGTCTGGAAAAAATAACAGTCAAAAGAAAATACTGGGAATACTGAGACCTCACTTGACAGGACTGCTGTGTGCAGGAGCTGCTAAGAGCAGCAGCTGCACTCAGGAGCCAAAAGAGCTGAGAAAATCATGGTTAAAAGGAAGCACAGGAACAGAGGCAGGCACAGGCTTGAGAGGAAGCTGAAAGGAGTGCTGTGACACACAATAACACAGAGAATTTTAACAGCAAGCTGCAACTCAGAGCTAGCTTAAGATGGGCTTGGCATTGTGTAAGAATGGTAAACTCCTCAGTAGCTGCCCTGCTTGGAAGAAAACCTAGAGTTAACAACTATATCCCTTAATCCATCCAGAAATTTCTCCACATGCTATTGCATATGCCATTACAAAAGCACCAGGCTAAAGTGAGTTCTTATGGGCAACACAAAGCCCAAATTATCAAATTTAGTGTGCTACCACTTGTAATCAACAATTTTTGACTAATATCACAAAATACTGTCCTTGATGTCTCAGGTGAAGGAATAATACAGGAAATAGCAGGTGAAATATCTACTTTCATCCTTTTTATTTCTGAAGTTTTTTATTAATGGCAAAAAATTGTTCATTGTTTTGATATGGGGTAAAAAGGACAAAATAAAAGATCAAGAACAAGAAGCAATCAGAACTATCAGTGGAAGACTCTACAGCTCTAATAATAGTAAAACACCCCTGAAGTACCAGTGACGAGTAGAAATGTTGAGAAAAAGACAAAAGAATAAAGGAGGTGTGGTATCACTCACATCGAAATACTACTTTCTGAAGGAAGTTATTGAAGTGTTCCAGGGGGACTTAAAACACATCTGTGTATGACACATGAAACTGCATTAAGCACATTTAATGAGGTCATACAGACTGCAAATATTATGTCAACTGTGTTATACGTACATCATTCACAAAAACTACCCTGATGGTTCCGTTCTAAGAAGAACAGCCTGTTTGGCAGAGTATGCCTTTTTTCTTATGACTGCATCAAGCAGACCATGAAAATAGAAGCAGAAAAAAATACCCCCTACTCTACAATCCTTACAGGTTTTGTAGACCAATCTCGTACATACAGATTTAAACATCTGTGCCCAGAAAAGGTTCTTGGATGTCAGTGAAAAAACAAGACACGTGCACTCAGCAAAATGAAGTATTGTCCTTCAGGAGTAAAAACCCTTTCACCACTGCTCTGTGGCAGTCTGTGAAGCACGAAGACTAGTGCACAACTGATACTTCTCACATTCAAGGAGGGGCATACAGCATTAGAAGACAGCAGGTCTGGAGTATATAAACAGAAATACATTATTCCTGTTAATTAAATTGTAGGCCCCATTACTACAGGATGTTGTGAAGGATAAATGGGTTCTAAAAGAGATTAGATGAACTCACAGAGAACAAAAGGTCTGTCACAGAATATTAAGCACAACTGTCAGGCTACAGCTGGGTCACAGAGTATCTAATTGCTGTCTGCTGAAAGGTGCTGTGATGTGCTTGAGAAAGGATCACTTTATATACAACCAGGCTGCTATACTACATCTCTTCCTTCCTCCAGCTGGAGACAGAATACTGACCTTGACAGACCCTTACTCTGATCCAATATGAAATTTCTTTATCCACTCTTCCTTCTTCCACTGAGGCAGGTCTGCAAATACTGCCTTATTAACCTTAGAACATTTTGTCTTTATTCAAAAAATGATCCTGTAAGATCTTCTAAAGGAGTTACAGTAAGGCCTGCAAGCTGAGAGGTTAATTATATATTACAATGATATTTAAGGGATTTTGGACTGCTTCAGATCAATTCAATAAATTGGAAGCAATGGGTTCTCGAGAACCATATCACCAGAAACTAATAATTCTGTGGTACAAAGGATTTCCTTAAATCTCAGTAGCAAATTTCCTAAGAAACCTCAGGTGTACATGATGGCTTTAGACTCAAGGACAGTAGGTTCAGACTGGATATTAACAAGAAATTCTTCCCTGTGAGGATGGTGAGACACAGGGACAGGTTACGCAGAGATGCTGTGGATGCCTCATCCCTGGGAGTGTCCAAGGTCAGGTTGGAAGGATCCCTGAGCAACCTGGTCTAGTGAAAGGTGTTCCTGCCCATGGCAGAGGGTTGGAAGTGGATGATCTTTAAGGTCCCTTTCAACCCAAACCATTCTATCGTTGTCTGATTCTTTGTTTACAGATAATTTGTTCCAGTGCACACAACTAAAAGGAGTTCTACAATGTGATGGCATTAAAAAAAAAATCAGATATACAGTACAACTAACCCACACTAATGCTTCAGTCTTCTGCCAAATGTAATGAAGCACCTTTCAAGCTTACTCACTGAAATTGCATATATTTGTATTAGTTACTCTGTTGGTCTGTGTATGTAGCTCGAGCACGTGAAATACAGCAAAGGCCTTGTTCAGGAGATTCTTCTGCTGGGAGGAAGACTCTCAAACAGCACAGTTCAAGTTAAGTCCACTCATGGGGTCCCAAACAATGCCCAAACCTTATTGTTTGAAACCTAAATATCAATTTGTAAAAAATCCCATCTGATTTAATTAAAAATTCCCCAAAACAAAGCTTTTTTTTCCAGTAATCTTTTCTCCTTAAGAAAAGATAAAACTGGCATTTGAAATTGGGCCTCCCAAAAATCTGGTTTTGTTTGCTTAGTATGGTGCTTGGCGTTTCTGGGTTTTTTTTGAAGTTCAATCATTTTTAGTACAGCTGGAAATCTTTGCCTTCAGAAAGAGATGCCTGCAAAAGTGAGAAGATAACTGATTTTTACAAACGTCATAAGAAAAGTGCTCTAATTGCAGAGGAACGCAATTTTTAGATTAATTTGCTTTAAACTAATGTTAATAAAGCATTAACAATTCAGAGTTTTTGTTTTATTTTTGCATCAACAATGACTTTATTAAGAATAATATAGGTTTTAGTCTCCTGTACAGAAGTTACATTCCCACTTCCTCATTTTCCCCGCAAGTCATTTCTTCATTGCGAACTACGTTTCACATAGCCATAGAATCAGAGAATCATTGAATGGCTTTGGGTTGGAAGGAACTTTAAAGATCATCTAGTTTCAACCCCCTGCCATGGGCAGGGGCACCTTCCACAAAGTCAGGTTGCTGAGGGCCTTGAATCCAAATGTCTGTCCATTGATAGCACAGCCCAGCACAACAAACACTTCAGCTGCACGCAGTAATTTTTTCTCCAAGTGAAGTGAACAAAATTAGGCAGTTACGCATGTTCCAAAATACTCTGCCATATGCAGATGTATAAAATACAGCACCAGAAGAAGCACTGGAACGGGAAGGTGCAACCATCATGCCTGGAAGTATTCAAAAAATGAGAAGTCTGGCACTTAGTGATATGGCTTAGTGGACATGGCGGCATTCAGTAGAAGGCTGGACTTGATGGTCTTGGAGGTCTTTTCCAACCTTAATGATTCTACAATTCCAAGACCCAGTACGATTTTTGGAATTCAGTGTTTCTGGTAATAAATTGTACTATTACTCTGAGGGAAATCTTATACAGACAAAACCCTGAAGTATTTTACAGTAAAGCACTTTTCATGTATGTTAAAACACACAGACTCTGATTGAAGAGCCCCTGCAAGTGAATCCAAGTTTCCTCAAGCTGCATTGACAATTTGGATAATTCTTCCAAGAGTTTTGGCTCCGATGAGAGAATCTTAAGATGTAACTGAAAACGAAAACAAGCAGTTAGTGAAACAAATACAGATAACAAAAAAATTAAAAGACTGTTTTTCCTATTCAATTCCAATACTTTGCTTTCAGGAAATGTCCCAAGTAAGGGAAGGACTCTTTTCCTTCAATTAATTTCCTCTATTTAATACTGCGTCCCTTTCGCTAGTCTTTACAAGCCATTTTTTATGTACTAGGTAAGATAAGGCAGCCTTAAATGTGCTATATTTTTACTAGATCATCTTCTGGCAAGGCTGCCGAATCTATCCTCATCACACTTTACCGTAGAGGGTAACTTGCTCCACTTTCTGACCTGCATCACAAATTCCTCTTTAGGCTAGAAAGGCTAGACAGATGTGCAAAGGTCAATCAGGATTATTGTTTTAATTATCCATGTTGCATACATCAAGAAGAATGACGCCAGCACACTCTACAGTGATAGAGATGGATGATATCTCTTTATGTGACAAACAGCAACCTTGTTAAAGCAGAAGGAACAGAAACTTTCTGATCTTGCAGCAATTATTACCACTTAATGGATGGAATAGTTATTTTCCAGGCTACAATTTAAATCTAAGAGTCTTGATATTCAGCTTTAGTCTGAAAGATAGTAGGTTCAGTTTGGATATTAGACAAAATTCTGTACTGTGAATGTGGTGAGGCGCTGGAACAGGTTACCCAGAGAAGCTGTGGACGTCCTGGTATTACATGTGTCTGAATGTTTATAACAATGCTTTCCAAGTAAACTGTTGTAAATTGCTTTCAGATGATTTCATAAATCAGAGTATCTTAAGCATTTGTACATAAGGAGGGTTTCAAACTTTTGCAGAACCACTTTGTCTCACAGAGTAACTGTTAGTGTGCTTCAGTACAATAACTTTCTAACTTACACACGCCCTGGAATCATGTCATTAGCTCTGTGAGACTCAACAGGTAATACAAGAAAGGCAGCCCACTGACATGGAAAGTAGGTCAGGCTTGCAACGTCTAGTGATAAATCCAACAAAACGTCTCATTTACTTCCCAACCATTGTGCATTAAATTCTTTGCTTATTGAAGACATATAGCATACCTTAGTTTAACAATTAACAACCACTAAGAAGTTAGGCATGCTACCAAAAAATAAAAACAATTCTAAGTAAGGAATACTGGAACAAAAACTGTATGGCAGGGGTCTCTTCACAACATCTTCTGTTTTGCAAGTTTTTCTTGACTGTCACCAAATGAGTTGCCAAATCATCCAATACATTCAGTTAGACATTTTAAAACTATTTTCAACCAAAATCACTTAAGAGAATTCGAGCAGCTAATTTATACCTTTTTATTGCACAACCATAATTTTAAATAGGACCAACATAAAATTTTATAAGAAAATTGTTACCTTTAAAAATAGTGCCAGGTATGCCTGAGCAAGTTCAAAGTTGTACTTCTTGTTCAGCATCATCCCAATCATTCTCAGAAAGCTTAGCATCACCTCCATTGAGCCACCACCTTCAGGGGCCAAACCCCGTAGCTCTATCTCAATATTAGATGGCCCCAAGCTTTTCAGTAAGTCAAGTGGAGCTTTATCTGTGTTAGAACATGGAGGGACATATTATCAGTAACATCTCCAGAACAGAATCCTACAGATCCTTCATAAGACAGGCTTATTCCAAAATTCTTAAGTAGGGACTATGAATTTCAAGCTTTTACTATTTCCTTGCGTTTTTGTTTTCAACAAAATGTCTTCCTGTCTTTAATTTACTGTCCACCATATACTAGAAGTTCAGATGCACTTTATTTTTAAGTTCACCTTGAAAAATACAAGTAACATCTTCGTATTTTTTTCACTTTTTTCCTTTTCTGTCTTTTAAGTTAAACAAAATTTCTAATTAACCACAAAACATTGTAATTTCACATCTCTTAGCAGAAAGAATGTATATATTTGAGATTTCGAGCTATTAACTGTAAATATACTCTGAAAGACAGAGAGCACTACTTTTACTAGGCATTTTTACTCTAGTTGACATTAAGCAAAACTAGAGATGTTCTGGTGCATCTAACATAATTATTACTTTCGTTAAGTGAATGCTTTATGCTTTTCTAGAACCTGGAGGGTGCTGGAGGAAAATCTTTTCCATAGTAGAAATACATGCAATTTACAAACTTTCCCCCTCTTCATAAGTGTTCCTTCTCAGGATTTCTACCATCCTACCTGATGACCCATGAGGATTCCATCCATTTGCTTTAAAAATGAACCAGCAAAAATACGTTTGGTTGCAAATGCAACTGATAGCTATAACATTTTTAAAAAGTATTCTGATTAATATTTCTTTTGCTAAGAAGTTGCTAAGAAGACCAACTTCATGGTAGCTAATGGTATTAGACACTGGCTAATATTCCTTAGGTGGCATAAATCAATACTTGATCCCTACAAAAATCACTAGCTAGTTTTAAATATAACTGATTTTAACAGTACTAAACAGATGCATCACATATCTACTTTTATGACATTAAACAAATGAAGCTTGGAACATGTTGTGAACTTGATACACACACAACACAGAAAAGGTCGCAGCTCAATCTATGTTCCACACTCCTGACCCAAGGTGTGAAACCCCGTTTCCATCCCAGCAATAAACCAGGACGGTTTCCAGCATGATTCTCTTTATTTGCATTGTCCTTCACCTTTAGAAGAGATGGTTGTAATCTAGCAAGCAAAGAGCCATGTTTCCCATCCAGGATCACCAGGCTCCCTGGATTGTGGCTGTGGCACAGACCCTGGAGCACACCTGCCTGACAGCAGAGGTGGCCTGAGGCAGGTCCACATGTCCACCACCACAATGCATCAGAGTGCACTTGCTCCCTGGTACAGCCAGCCTCCAGAAGCTTGGCAGGGTTTTTAAACATTCACCTCTTCTCTGAGTGGCTCTGAAGCAGTTTAACAGAATACTGTCAATTGAAATACTAAAAATATAGCATAAGAACACACACCATTTGTGACAGATGATAACGTTCTGTACACAAAAATGTTTTAAGTGCACTTGAGTACACTGGTCATCTCAAGAATGTTTAAGCAGGGGTAGAAGAATTCCGAACAGAACTGCTTTGTGGACAAGCTACTGTCCATCTATATTTCCAAGTCAGCTATATTAGCAATCATTTCCAAAAATCTGAGTTGCAATGATTCTGCAGCATCACAAGATAAACATGAAAAACAGCTGGTACATTCCACAGGTCATTTACGTGATTGAATTTCAAAATGAACTGAATGTTAAAAGAAATCCAACACCTTATTTCTGTATAAATTATTTCTTCTTAAGCTTTAAATTATAAGGCAATGAATTAACACTGTTAAGTTTGCTGAATGTCTGGTGAAGTAGCCCTTGAAAGCAGAATTTGCTAGGCAAATTATGCTTTTCATGTTTCAGTGAATCATCACACTATTCCTTACCAAATCTATCCCTTCCTTCCTTTCCCTACAAATAATATATAGCACCTTTTCTGGGTGAGATCATCACAGTTTTCAAAAAAAGGTTAATGATCTTAGGAACACAACCTTCTTTCTCCTTAAGGGTTTTAGCCAGAATTGGGTTCCATGCTGCAGACAAGCTGCAGTACCAATGGATCTGTGATCTAGTCTGGCTATCTGCATATTAGGTAATTTTCTTTGCCTTTTCTACTGTACTATGCATATTTTTTTCCTCACGTCTGTTACAATTCTGACATTAGAAATCACATATATATCAAAATAAAAGCAGCATCAAAATTTTTTTGTGAAATATTTTAACTTACATTTGTTGGTGCTCAGGGCTTCTTCAAGATGAATGTAGAAATCAGATTTCTGTGCCAGTACTCCAAGGTTTACTACCTTTGACTAGACCACAAAAGCATAGCAGTGTGTATGTGAATATGCAAACACATTTTTACAACTCAATTAGATTATTTTCCTACTGACAGAATAAGACTTTGAGAAATAAAGCAGTAATGTAGTGAGTTAAAACTGGTGTGATTTAACTCAACACTAAAAAGCATTTAAGATTTCTTTTAAAACACACTACATAAACACAATTGCACTGATTCTTGTTTTTACCTGTGTATCATTTTCCTCCTCTGGTGGAACATATCGGGGTATAAGACCAGGAACTGTTGGGATGAAGAAAGGTGCTGACTTTGGAACTTTCGGTGGCTCTCTTGGTTTATTTTTTTTCTGTTAATTAGATATTTCAATTAAAATCATGATCATCACAGTAAGAGCATATGGGAATATTTTGTTTGTCAAGAGTTTTATTTTTAAAATACTGTGAAAACTCTTAAAGACTAACTGAAAAGTAAACACACAGGTAAAATCTTTTACCACTAATTATGAAGCTACTGTTTAGCAGAAAAAACAGCCCCTCTCTCAAATCCCAGGAACTGTGCAAAGCACCATATAGACTTCTACTGCAAAACCTTGAAAAATGCCAGAAAGGCAGGATCAAGTTTCATGAATAGGCAATGCATTTCATAGAAAGAGGGCAAATATATCTGGATGTATGCTATTTTTCACACAGTTTCAGTACCTTGATAAAATCAAGGTTGAGGAGATTTTTCCACCTTGATTCTGGTAACAAGGAAAGGGTCACCAGCTGCTCTCCCAGTTGCTCAGGTGAGACATATTCTATCATTTCATCACATGGCTCTTCATCTCCTGACACATCCACATCTTGCAGAAACAGATATCTTTTATGAACATTCATACTTCATATTCATTTTTTAAATAATCAAGTCAAACACTTTTATTTATTTCGCAATTTTTGAATAACAAATACATAATAGTTTTAGACATAGGTGCAACATAGAGCTGAAAAGCTACAGAAACAACTTTTATTAGCCTTATGAAATATAAAATAATTTTAAAATATTATAGCTAAGATGCAGAATTGAATAACCAAAATTTTAAGGATTGATAAGATTTGTCTACTTTGGCTGAAGTTATATAAAAGCAATTTCTAGAATTCTTAAAGAAAACAGAATTTTGACAATAATCCATTGTTCTAACTGTATAACTAGATACACAAGTAATTTTAGTTCTAAGTTACAAAGCTGTGAAATCCTTGCACTTAAATCCTTGCACCATATTAACTGCCTCATCACAGCCTCTTCATAGGTATGACTGAAGTGGCACATAAAAATGAAGAAAATCTCAACATTAAAGCACAACATCCCACCAGAAAAGTTACAATGTCAGTCACTCAATTTTCTCTTGATTTCCTTGACCAATTACGTCTACTTTCCCTTCTTTTTGCAAAGTATTACTTGGCTAAAACAATGAATCAAATAGACAAGCCTGAAACAACAAAGGAATGTAACCCATTAAGAGCCCTTAGCATCTAAACAGGAACTTTACATTTGCTGAAGACAGAAAGTGGTTTAAAGCTTTCAGCCAGAATCAGGATAAAAACATTCAAAGTTTTGGGATGAATTCCCATCTCTCTAATTTAAGTATGTAAAACAAGTGTGTGCTTGCTAAAGCAGCCATCATCACCAAATATATTGTAGTGGCCAATAGCTTTTCTAGTGTGCCTTTCCTCCAGATGGAGATGCAAATGCAGGCACTCCAAACTTGGGCAGACAAGATCTCCATCTAGAGGACTTCTGAAGCAAAATCACTTCTATTAATTTAGCAAAAAATTCCACTTACGCCTTTCTTGCACTGGGCACAGGCACATGGAAGGTCAACTGAACCCAATTCTCTTGCCAACAAGACAATGGCAATGAATCTATGGCATACAAGCAGGGAAACAAACTGCAAGGGGAAAATAAAATATACTTTCATCTGAGGATTACCTTGCATGGGGCAGGTGCTGGGGAGTGTCACCAAAGAAGGTTCATAATCCGCAGGAAGGGGCCGTAATGACACAAGTGAATACAAAGAACGGTTTGACCTGAAAAAATAAGACTGGCACTTGAAAAGCCATCTCCAGATGAAGGGGAACAAGCACTTCAGACGTAATTTATACCGCAGTCTAATACTGCTGCAGCGTGGCAATTCACCAGGCTCTATTCAAGATCAGTTCTCCTCATCTACCAGATAAGCAGGAAATGAACTGTGGCAATAAACTCACCTGAACATCTGAAATATAAATGTTATGTTCAAGTATTATTGAACATAATAATAATATGCTGCAGAACCTCAATGCTCTTCTTGAAGTGAGGGGCCCAGAACTGAACACATTATTTTAAGTGTGACTTCACCAGTGCCCAGCACAGGGGCAATAACTGCCCTGGTTCTGCTGGCCAAAAAAGTATTTACCTGTGCCAGTGCTCCACCACCCACACAATCAAGCATTTCTTTCCAATGTGTAATATAAACCTATCTTCTTACAGTTTGAAGCCATTCCCCCTTTTCCTGTCACTCCAGCCCCCTGTCCCAAGTCCCTCCCCAGCTCTCCTGGAGCCCCCTGAGGCACTGGAAGGGGCTCGGAGGTCTCCCCAGAGCCTTCTCCAGGCTGAACATTATGCACAACACATTATGCAAACATAAATGATTCATCCTGCTTTCACAGGATTTTAGGATAATAGTCTTAGCAAATTTTCTTCAGGTTTGAAACATGCACACAAATAATCCTGGCAAATTTCTTCTTTTGTCAATATAAACTAGGGCTAGGTAAACACATCTGTCATTATTCACAAGGAAGCACTTTTACTTAACCACAGGAAGGCCTAACAACTGAACACTCCTCAGGCAAAACTACAGCCAACATACATAACCTGAAATACTCTGTCAACTGAAAGGAAGAAAGACCCACACCACTTCAACAGCGTGTTACTTCAGTACTGGACCTGAACAGCCATTTGCTTTAAAGCTTTATCTGGAGGAAACTGAACTAAACCACATTTTACCTCTGTGCTCTTTTATTGCTAATGAAGAGAAATACTCACAACTTTCATATACTGCTCAGAAGTCTTAGACAACACCGTATACCAGGACAAGAAAAGCACTTCAGAAAGAAACACTATTTAAACAAAGACATTTCCAAGCAGGGGGGAAATGGAGTCTAGGAATAACTTTAGGAACGGCATGACAGGAATTCTTAAGAGTAAGAAACAATTAGAAAAAAGAGACCACTTAGCTATCAGAATAAATATTTTAACTGTGTCAAATTTTTAAATTTCATGACTTACGAATCAGAGCAATACAGAACAACTATCTTAATTAGAACCAGAGAACACAAAACACTGGAGATGATACTCCACAGGGCAATTCTCTGTCTGCAATACAGGTGATTATAAGAACTCCTTCTCATCCTAAATTCTGTGTAGAAACAGATTACATACTCACCACAAATAAATTCCAAGATCGTCCACATGTGCTGAAGCCAGAAAATCTCCTGTAGGGGACATAGTAAGGCTCACAGCTGCAGAGTCTACCAAAAAACAATCTATGAGGCTATGGAGAAAAAAAACACAACAGAGAAATTATCAGCAAGATAAACTTGTTTATTTACACGTATCTGAATTACAGCTGAACACAAACAGGCCACTAGAAGTATGGACACAAACCAGGGTAGTAGAAGTATCCAAATAGATCATATAAATGTAGCAAGTGAACAGCACTGTGCAACAAACCACATGTCTCTACAAAATTGGGGATAAAGCTGGCACCTCCTTAGGTATCCACACCTTGCATACACACCTGGTTAATACTAGCACCTGATGTTTCTAAAATAAAGTATGAATTGTACAATGTGAAGTTTGATTATCTGCAGCAGTTTTGGCATTACCATATCTTCAGCCTGATAAACCATTCCTTGATAATTTTTTTCACGATTGCAGAAAATCGAAAAAATACCATGTAAAGACAAACTTGAAATATTCATTATGTGACTATTTTAACAATAAGACATTTAAGTTCTGGATGATGCACTCCCTAGCAGACTTCCACTCAGGTTCACAGCATTGCTTGTCACTTGTTGAAATACAAATTTCAGTTACTTCAAATTTTAAGTAAAAGTTGAATTTGACAACTAGTTCACCAAGAGAAACAAAAAGAACAAATGAAGAGTGTGAATACTTTGTTCTTGTTTACAGCTCTACAGCCCTGTTCTGTTCACTAATGATAGAAAAAATACTGATGTAACATAGCAGTCTCAAACATAAAATCTTGTGGGCATTTATTTCCTTAGATACTGAGCACTCCTATGATGCGCATGAGAGAGCATGTCAAAAATAGAAGCCTTTTTTCTCTGAGGAGTGTTTTATTCTCTCTTCATGTTCTTAGACATATGTTGCAAATCTCAGGTAGGAAAAAAATCATTCAGCACTTTCAGTATAAACACTAAACCCAAACTTACATCAGATAAGATTTTGCACTCAGCGCATAATAGTGAGAAAACTTTACCCTAGATACTTTTTCTTAGTTTCAAATCCATCCTTTTATCACAATCCTTAACTGTAGCTGAGAAATTCTGTTCAATAAATCAACCATAAAGACCTCCAAAAAAAATTTAACAAGAAATTAAGTTTTTCTACTTATTGAACTTAAATCATGATTAAAATTACAGGCTTGTGGGAAGGAGGGATCAATCTACTACAGGAAATAGGACATGCTTGTAATTTTTACACAAAAAGCTAAAAGAATCCTGCCAAGGGGCCAAAAGCATCTACCTTTATGCTTCCTGCCTAACTGCAAACCTGAGACAATGCAAAGTATAAAACTGCTAAGCTCACATTTAACAGGTCTCTTATGCTGTTTTTTCTCAAGTGCTCCATCCAAACTATGAACAGTCAGCTTGTATCCCTGATTCCTTAATTCGTCTATGCAAGCTGCAGAGCAGAAAGAAACATCTGCATAATGCCAGGGTTCCTGCTCATAACTTTCTTTACACAAATTGGTAATTTTTTCCCACTTTCCAGAAAGTCCTATATCAAAAACACGCACTAGGAAGACTTACATTACATTATATTACATAAGAACAGTTAAGCATCACTTGCAAGTAAAAACAGACGTCCAGTTAATGGATGTCAGACCATTTATTAAAGTTAGTTGGTAATTTTTGTAAATGTTGGAATCTAGAAACACGTTTTACACCTTTTTATAAGAACAATATCAAAGCTGAGGCTCTAGAACACACCGTTCATGAGATGTTTCTTCTATTTATGAGCCACAGAGGTAAAGCAAGCATCAGGCCTTTTATTTAAAGCTGTTCCTCCTTTTCAATACACTCCTCTGCCTATAGTTATGGGAAAACCCTGCCATTACATACTGGAAATATAATTTAACCTAATTTCTTTTAAAACCAGCGTTTGTCATGTACCTGCCTAGATTTGAG
The DNA here is from genome assembly GCA_013397775.1 of Eulacestoma nigropectus. Classification (NCBI taxonomy): domain Eukaryota; kingdom Metazoa; phylum Chordata; class Aves; order Passeriformes; genus Eulacestoma; species Eulacestoma nigropectus. Next base: position 518,720 of record VZTE01003721.1, read on the forward strand.
CTTGACCTGAATTTCAGAGACAAGAGGCAAAATATTCAATGTTTTTTATGTATAAAAGAGAACTACTGTTAGACAGCTTTTAAAAACATTATGAATAGATTCTTACTCCAAAGTACTATGTTGTTAAAGAAATGAAAAACAGATGAAACTGATATTAACTAATGCTGCAATTTTTTTGTAGATATATTACTTTGCAAGGGAAAGAGTGTTAGAAAGATGAAGACCAGAGAGCTAATTTCCTTCCCATTTATACTGGAAAGAAGACACTTAATGTCCATCCTGTTCTATTTTAGACTAGAACATAGTCTATTATAGACTGTGCAAGAACAAGCCAATTGTTTGGTCAGATGTAATGCACTTTGGTAGTAAAATGAGAACATTTACAGTATACAAAATTATTTACCAAACCACATCAACAAAAATAATCAGCTCAAATGAAATCTTTCTGTTCCAGGCACAACCACCAGAGCTGCACACTGCACAGCACTGCCTTAAATTACTAAAAAAAAAAAAGTCTATCTGATGTGCTGCTGAAAGAATGCACTGGCAGAACGCCAAGTTACTCCTCAGCTTGTTTTTTTCTGGGCTCCTGAACTTCTTGTGTGTACTTGCCTACTCCTCAGCCAAACTTTATTCTGAGAGAAGACTCACAGTGGATCACAGGAGAATATTTTTGGCAGTTGCAAGTATAAACAAATGAAAAATATAACTGATGTAAAGCCATATTGTGTTGTTAAAATGAATGTAAGTGAAAACAGGCTTCTCTGTACAAAACCAGCTGGAGTACTGCATCCAACTCTGGGGCCCCCAGCACAAGACACACAAAAAGTTAGAGCAACTCCAGGAAAATGACCCAAGGCCTGGAACACATTTCCTGTGAGAAAAATAACAGAGCTCTGGTGTTCTTCACCCTGGAGAACAGAAGGCTCTTGGGGAGACAACCTTGTGGCCTTTCAATACTTAAAGGGAGCTTACAAAGAAAGATTGAGAGAGACTTTTTAACAAGGCCTATGGTGACAGGACAAGCGGCAGCAGCTTTGAACTGAAAGGCCATAGGTTTAAATTGGCGGCAGGGCAGACTTTTTTTTCCTATGAGGGTGGTGAGGCACTGGAACAGGTTGCATGAACAAGCAGTGCACAGCCCAGCCCTGGAGGTGTTCGAGGGCAAGCTGGGGCTCTGAGTAACTTGATCTGGTGAGAAAAGTTCCTTTCCACATCAAGACTGTTAGACTAGACCTTTGCCTCCAACTCAAGCCACTCTACGATCCTACGAACACCTCAATATATCAGACTGCAATTCACCTTAAGCAACCTCTTGCCCTTTAGATTATAGTGCTACTTCCAGACAAAGAAGAAATTCACACTCATTCACACTACATGGAAGGTCCAAGTGTCATCAACAGATCTTCAGGACAGTGTTATTCTGTAGACCCAGAAAAAGACACACATTGCTAGCACTGGACACAACTAAAATAGCGGGCAGAGTTGCTAGATCATGTGCAACTTTGAGTATCACATCCAGTGGCAGATAACCAAGCCAGAAGGCTTTCTGCCATTTATCAGACGGGATTATTTCTTCTGCTGCATGTTTTTAAACTGACTCACCATCCAGAGGGAAGGTCCCAAGTCTTAATGGAACAGTCCATTGATGAAGTTATCAGCCAACGACCATCGGGACTGAACGCCTAAAATAAAATAGTCAATTTAATGGCACAACCGATAAGCCAACCCCACAGGAGGCCCTGCCAAGATCAGTCTGCTCCCTAAAACCAGGGTGAAATGGTCTGGCCATAAACCAAAACTGACAATACATTACCGAAAGTGAGAAAAGAACAAAACCAGAAGCTTTTTAAGAACAGGTTCAAATGTAAAACACAGCACATGTCTCTCTGTTAGCCAAAGCACTTTGGTCCTCACTTTTATGCTGAAGGTGAAAACCTGTTCCTAAGCATAAAGTTGAATAAGTCAAGTAAATACTAATTTAGTAGCATTTATAAATAAATTTGAAGCTAAAAACTAATTCAATGAACACTACAAGGGACTATTACATCAGATGTAAACAAGGAAATATCAATGTGCTGCATAATCTCAGATCTGTTTTCAGCTTGCTCAGCTTTTCTATATACACAGCTGAGACTACTGCACAATTTTGCTCCTCAACGTGGTTTTCTTTATCCCCAATGCTTTGTTTTGTCTGACCTCCAAATCACCTTGTTGCAAAGTTACAGTAAAATCACAAAGCACATTTAAAAATAGATGGCAATTTGACCACTTTACATTTTAAAACTAACACGGCTAGAAGTGCTGTGGAGCTGAACTACAGCATTACTGTTCACAGCTGAACATAATACCCAGCGATTTAACACATGCAGAGAAATCCACCATCTGTAAAATCTGTTAGGTATCTGTGTATGTCACCTGCTACAGAAAATGAGTTAACAATTACCATGTCATTAATCCGTCCATGGTGTCCTGAGAATGTCCTGACAATCTTCCTGGTTTCTATATCCAAAACACTAATAGTGAAGTCATCAAAGGCAATTCCCAGAATACCACTGCCAAGAAACATCAACACATATGAGAGACAAAAAATAAAAACATCCTAACATTGCTCTAGGTATCTTTTATCCTAAAAATAATCAGTGGTATATCCATTGAGTCTAATAAAATCTCTTGTCATTCTGTGTTTAGTAGTCAGCTGTATTTCAAAGCATAAGAAATAAAAATTCTAGTATAGGCTAATTAAGAATACTGGTTGCCATTCTAGACAAGTATGTTCACCAAAAAATATGTACAAGAAATAACTCCAGTTTCTTACCTGTCTCTGTGAAGCAGAATTCCACTTGGAGAAGAAGAAAGTTCAGTGGAATAAACCAGATCTTTCGTTTTGAATTTCCAAAATTTAATGAATCCTTCACTACCAGCTGTGATTACCAGCTGGTTCAAGCCATCCACTGCTACTCCTCTAACGGCCCCTTCATGTGCTGCAAACCAAGAGAAAAGAGTTATTTCAGGATTTAAACTTAGCACAGAAATCAGCTGAACGACAAACACTACTTTGTTTATCTTTGCCTGACTACAATGAATGAGTAGCAAGCACATGACAATTTGAAAGCCACTTGACAAGATGCTCCAATATTCTAAGTTTTTTTCATCTCTACAGAAACTAAACTGATTTCAAGTAAACACCTAAAATACAAGTAAGAAGTGCCACTGAAGCTGAGTGTTAGCTCTTATTTCAGCTTTCGGTTTGGGGAACTTTTTGTGATTGTGAGATTTGAGGGACTTCTTGAACTACTTAAGGAATGCCTCCAAGAGGCCCAACCACTCCAGAAAAATTTACAGCTTCAGTTCAGGCACAAAGGCCGAGAGTTTTCCTAGGCTACTTCACACTACAGTGTAAAGACAAGACATAGCTCCTCTGGTTTTGGATCAATTTTATTTCTTAATCTAGGCCTAGAGCTACTGGCCAGTAAGCAGAATTAGAAAATTCATCCCACTATCAACCAATGACTTTATAAAGAGACCAATTCATGTTTGCTGAGCTACATGGCTTTTAGAAATCCAGTAAGTCTTAAGGTTTCATACTCTTTCCTTGTTTCTACAACAAAAAATTCAGATCACAAGTGCCAAAAAAACATGCATGAGAACACATGACATGAAATATATATGTAGGCAAGTATTAAAGGGAAATGTCAGAACACTGCCACATTACGTCCTAAATTTGCAGCTGGGTAATTAAAAATGACACCCTATGCAAAGAACTGGACTGGCTTAGGACTTCAATTTTCCATTCACATGAAACATTCTTTCATTTCTAAGCAGGGAGCATAAAACAGATGGAAAGATTTATCTAAGAGATAGAACCCTATAAAACAAGAAGCCAAGTATTGGAAATGTGATTATCTCAAAAAGAGTGGAGGCCAGAAGATCTCATTTTAGTGCTAACCATTTTGGTAACTGACAATTTTATGTTAAATAAAACCAAGGATATGCTAACATCAGAGCTGTTAAAACTATCAAGGATCCTGTCCTTCAAATCAGTTTTCTGACTGCAAGATAGGACAGTGCAGCATAATCAGAAAAACTGAAATGTATCCCAAATTCAACTCAGAACCTATTTTAAATTTTCAAGATGACAGAACACCAGGTGACTGCTGTTTTATTAAGAGACAGTATTTTGAAAGTTTAGGAGTTCTCACCTTTTTCTTTGCCATAACGCCCTCTGTGAATGCCAGACTGCATGTTGTACACATCTATCTGTCCAGTTGACATCCCAATTACAGCAAAGTTACCACACGAGGTAATATCGACTGCCTTTCAAGGGAATAAAAAAAAAAAAAAAAAAAAAAATCAACAAAACAAAGCACCTATGAAAACAATTCTTTAGGTGTCTATCAATCAGCAGAGTTGTTAGCAGGTAATCAGCATATCAATACAAAACACTAACATGTTCTTTGAGGACACCTACACAGAACAAATTACATCTCAAGAAAGCAGAGGGAGAAGCTCCTAAAATGAGCAAATAGTAAACATGTAATAACTATGGCAGTGCATGGTTATGAAAGATAATTAAATCCTAGCCTAGTGACCTCCATCAGAAGCCATAGGTAATAATATCAGCACTGTAACTTAAATAATCAAGATATCCACGAATTCAGTCCCTAAGAGAAAGTGTAAGCGTGGCAGCTGCAAGCATCTTTCAATGCCCATGTTACCAACACCCTCCCAAATTAGGGTAAAGTCACACAGAGCTCAAATAGGAAGAAACAAAGAAACAGTGGTCTAGATGTCTTTGGAACAGTCCAAATCTAAAAGTCAAAAGAAAACTGGGTATTTACAATTTACTTTATCTACCACTTAACTACTAAGCATAAGGTCAAAAAACTACGTATCACAACACACAGGAGTTGCATGAACCCCTAGCAAATGAGGTGTGCCACAGTAATTCCTGCTTTAAAAAGCTGATAAACCTCAGCAAACATTTGTATCTCCGCCACTGCATGTTTGACACAATGTCATTGTGTCCAGCTCAAGTTGTAAAGGATTTTTGAGGCAATATCCTGCTTGCAATTCGGAAATACACTTTCCTGTATTGCCAAAAAAAGCCCAGAGTCTTCAGCAATCTGCATTCTCAGAGCAAGTTAATCATCACAGGCATACAGACAACTCTACACCACTGTGACAGAATAAAGTTAAACACCAACCATCTCTGTGAGCCAGCAAGTTGAACTGAATGTTTACGGAAAAAAATGCAAATGCAAAATTTTTCTTAAGACCATAAGCATTACAAACCATCTCCTTGGACACACTGAGCTGGCAGAAATCACTCTGCAAAGCAACGAAAACACATCTAGACAGTGCTTTTTCATTCTAAGCATTATTTCTGTACCAACAGGAATCAAAATAGCATACAGCATGAATCTGAAGAAATCTTAGCCTAAATAAACTTACTGTTGCATATATGTCAATAGGTTTGTGTTTGCTAAATTCTTCTGGCCTCAGTTTGTGAGCTCCCATGGAGGTTTTCTGATAGTTCCAGGTTGTACAGGTTATGTACCCTTGATGGCAGGCAATAATACCATCCCAGTCACTCTGATGCGCCACTTCTGCAAGTTAACACAGAGTCCTTTTAGAAACAGTAATTCTAAAGCCAAACTTACGGTCTCCCAATGTTTTAAAATACCTTTAGACAGCACAGTTCATATTTAGTGTTCTTGTTGCACAGTCCAAAGGCTACCACTCAGAAAAACCACTGGGCAAAGAGCTGTGCATATGTAGTGTAACTAAAATGCTAACAACAAAACCACAAGCATTGTTTTGGTACATCATGCTTTGTGTCTTCGCATATTTTAGCCTCTGCAGTCTGAAAAGCGTATTTCAATGTAAATGTCTTAAAATGGTTTAAACGGTTTAGACTGCTCAATCTGTATGCATTTCCAGCTGAGTGTCTTTTTCTCCAGCTGTTGAAGCAGCAGAAGCCACCAGACAACAAAGCCTGTTTTAAAATCTGCTTCACATAGCAAAATACTTTTTTTTCACTTCCAGGAAAACTGTTTATCAAATGCTTAGTATCCAAACTTTGTAGTAAAATATGATATATGGGTTGAGAGCTTGAAACTGTAATTTCTAGAACTTCAAAGACTAAAACAAGATACAAACTGGTTCAGTTAACCAAACAAAGACAATATAGCAAAAAAGAAACAACTCTAAAGTGTATTTAAATAAATGGAGGTTCTATGTCTTCAAACACAGGCAGCTCTAATGTTAGTTTTATTAATTTAATCATTTTAAATATAAATCTGAAAAATATACACACACACTTGCAACAAGTATGTACAGACAGCCTGTATCACTGAGGTCAAACGGCTCCACAAAATTGTAAATCCAGATCCTTCAACATAGAAAATAATAAATCATCCTCAGAAGAGAAAATAGCTACACTTTTGACAAAACAGATTTCAAGTCTGAAGAGGAGGTCATTAATTTAAAGAACCACATTTTGATGAAGCAAAGATAACTGTAATTCTGCTTAAAGAAGTTAAGTTTCATTGTTTGCATACTGAGTAACAAATGGAACGGATTACGTGAAATTCGACTTTGAAAAGTGGCTCAAATGTACTGAAGACTCAAAATCAACTGCAACTGTAACTAAGATTTTCTCAGCTGTCAAAGATCTTCATCCTCCACCTAGCTGCTGGTTCTCCAGCCTGGAATAGTATGTCCATCAGGAGATTTTGGCTCCCGTGCAGGAGATTTTCAAGCCAAGAGCCAGACAAGGATGTTTTAATATAAAATGCTTTTTTTGAAATATTTAAACAGTTTACCAAGTCAAATGCAATTTTAAACTGACACGTAGTAGTTCATGAAAGACCACAGAATAATCTAATCTTGATATAGCATGAGCTTCCAAAACAGTAGTGTTTTGAGGGTAGAAAAATTAAAAGAATACAGGAAGATAATGTATTTACATTTAGTCTGTCATCTATGTCAAAGATCACTTACCTGAAGCAAAGGCTGTTATCGGTGGTAGTGCCATCGTATCCAGCTTAAGGCCTTTCTTTTTTGATTTCTTTTTGTTAATTGAACCTTAAAAATAGATATTAAGGGTCTCAGTCTCATGGTTAGAACTGAGAATAATGGTTTAAAAAGGACTGTTAACAAAATGCAAAGCTCCTCTTAAATCTAGAAACATTTGGCTTACATAAACACATCAGTGTTCCTTAAGTTTGAAGAGCTAAGAACATTAACAGAGTTTCTGTTAAAATTCATGCAATGCTGAGCAAATCATAAGCCTTTTACATTCACAGATGTGAGTTCACTACTAAATCTCCTTGTTCCAGGATCTTGTGCTGAAATCCTGAGGCAGAGGTTCCCCCACCACAGCTAAAAAGATGGTCCTACAGACATGACTATATAAAGCAATAAAGAGCACCCAACCCTTTCAGTAACCAAAGAATCATGAATTTCAAATTTATGCCCAAATTAATTTTTATTAAATTAATTTTATGTCTTCTCAAACAGATCCAAATACATGTATAACAATATAGATGGATACTTAAAACCAAGATTTTAGTCTTTCTGATCCTTGCTCTCCCAAATGAAAGAGCTCCTTAACCATAGCATGATGTGCAAGATGTGTTTAAGTCAAACTCTACATTAAATTAAAAGAACTCAAGCCAAAAAATATGAATTGGCTAGTAATTTAGTCAACTGAACAGAAGGAAAATAGGGTAAAAAGTTGCAATTACATATGCTAAAATGTCAGCTACTGCTTTACACATTTTTAATACAAAAATCATGCCCAGTGTTTCCTACAGTAAAGTAACATACAATGCCAGGATCAGAAATCACTTTTTTTAAGTACAAACAAGTCTGAGAGTACACTTACAGCAGGAAGGACTGAGTTTGCAGAATAACCCAGGTGACTAGCTTTTACAGAGCAGTTAAAAGTGAAAATAAGGCCTGTCTATTATTTACATAAATACTTTTCAGGACTTCTTTTCACTCATGTTTGTATTTTGACTGAAATACTTACCACGTCCTAAACTTTTATTGAACTTTTCATGCACTGTTGAAAAAGACTGCAATGTTCCATCTTGACCTATGAAAGTATTAGCACAGAGCAGTGAAGGGCAAAAATCAACTTTACTCTCAAGCTATTTGAGCAAGAAAAGTAAAAGATAAGCAACAAGCAACTTCAAAGACTATAATAAGGTATATACTAAAAATTCTGGTCCAAGAATAAATACAGATACACTGTAAGTAGCAGAACTAATGGAGCCTAATTTTCTACGGCCTACATCCCATTCCTACAATTTGACCCCACACATGATCAAAATTACCCCTCTTCACAGACATCTTTTCATGTTCAATTCCTGACCCTCTAGTGTCCATGACATTAATGAAATTTTATGAAGTTAATTTGAGGAGATGCCTCTTCTAAGGAGACCAGCAGCACTTGAAAGGAAACTCTAATTCATTTCTGCTGCACAGTTTTACCACTGTTTCAGAAAGGAGTGTAGAGAGCCAGTCTCTCTACACTGCAGATCCATCAGATCTCAAAGGCTAAGACCCTTTTCACTGTAAAGGTTGCCTCTGTGACCTCTCCACTGCAAAAGCAAATGTGAAGATTTGTTAAGCAACACTTGATTGATACTGTGGTTTGTCTGGTGTGAGCTGAAATACTAACAAGTAACTCGTTACATGAATCCAAGTCACTAGTTGGATAATCAGCAAGAGATTTTAGTACAGGTAATGTAATGTTTTCAAAAATAGCCCATGCAGACAATTAACTACTTAAGAATAATTAGAGACTAGGTGGTGAGTCTCTATCACCCATTACTTAAGTGGTCTGGAGTACAATACAGTCTGACCTAGCACTCCTATTCCCTAAGGGGTCTTTTTAAACATGCTAGTTTCTAAGGAAGGGTAGTCACTTACGCATTTTTACACTTTTAAATTAACATCTCAGTAAAAAGCAACCTTGAAAATATGTATTACAAATACAAGTAAGCTGTAATAAATTACAAAGACAGTGCAAGCCACAGAGCTTGATCAAACCAGTGGAAAAAGCAGTTACTAAAAATTAGTTACTAAATTCATTATGCTGCTTATTTTTCCCCTGCCACAACCAGGTTTCTCTAGTTGTTACAGGTTTCATTCTGACCAGATGATACTTGCTCAGGAGATAATAAAACAATTTTTATGTATCAAATATATAAATACAGATGATAAGAGCAGCTCCTTCGCTATTCTGCTTTCAAGTACTCTTCAGCTTACTTGCTGATACGTTACTCTAGAGAAACACTAGTTTCCTATTGCAGTAGAAACACTTTGTTACAGTAAAAAATTACACTGTTTATGTTAACTACTTATTGTGTTTCATAAATACATTATACAACACATGAAATATAATCTAGTGTATTAATAAAGACACTTAGCTCTGCATGTTTTCTTTATCATGGCAAGAAATCAAACCGAAAAAGAATGGGAATTCATACCTGCACTAAGAATTTGCTCTCCATTTTGCCCATGGTATCTGATTTTTGTTGGCGGTGCGCTATGTCCCATTCGGCTTCTCAATATACGACCTGTACCACCAGGTCCATCAAAAATCCACACCTGCATCCCAAAACAGGCAGAAAAACCAGGCTGATAAACACTGCCTTGCCAAAAACTGCACCTCCCGTCAGTGAAACATGTTTAGCTGGGAGCTGGTGCAGCCAACTTCACACAATGGCTTTCATCCTTAACCCTAAAATTTTGGAAGTTTCTATCACAGCACCTGTTTCCGGTTCATTCTGCCCCTCCACCAAAGCCTAGTGGCATCAGAGGACATGCAGCACAAGGGACTTTCATCAACAGCAGCTGCTTGTGATCCAAAACATTATAAAAATGGATCACGATCTAAGAGAGTGTACTGGGATATAAAGTGTGGTTCTGGAAAATTGGGTCCAAAGCTTTGCTCTTCAAGGCTACTACAAAGCAGTAAACGAAGCAACAACAACATAGCAGCAAATCTTTAAGCTACACTCCACAACAGTCCAACTGAGAACCAGCAACTCGAGCTTTGTTGTACTGGTTTCAGAGAGCAGCAGCGACTGCAACTCACCCGCAGAGCATTATCAGCACCATTAGTAATAAGAAGTGGCTCTCCAGGGACAAATGACATGCCAGCTACTGCTGTGGAATGGGCATCTTGCATCTGACACATCAGTTTCTTCTCTTCCAGATCCCACAAAGCAATGTGTCCAACTGGGCTACCAGCTGCCATTACTGGGTGTCCATCTGATCAACCAAAAAAAAAAGTTCAAAAGGTTTGCTTATTGACATTCAGCTCATCCCTACTGACTTTTCACATCTGAAAATTGATGCAAGAAAAGTCTACAAGCGCAAGGAAAAAGAAATCTCAAATTGATGCTAGAAATAATACATGTTTTAACAGAAATATTGGAGTATGTCAATCAGAAAAGAAACAAAACTCACTCATAATAAAACCAGGACTTTTTCATATCAGATAACTTTAAAATAGCTAAATCCAGCAATCAGAGCTAGAGGTTTTGCTTGAAAACACAATAGATATTGATACAAAAAGGCTCTCTTTCTACTTCTCACAAGTCTTTCCACAATTTTCTCCAGTAGCATTCTTCTTCAACAGGGTCTGCATTTAATCTATATTCTGTTAAGATTTGCAAGTCTATTCAAATAGAGATTAGCTGCAGTATCAACAGCTCTGCAGGCAGGATCAACATTAAAGCAGCTAGCTTTAGTAATTAGGACACGCTTGTTAGATAAGAAAAAGCTGTGAACATAAATAAGATTCCCCAGTTACATCCATTCAGTAGTCACCCAACTATTAACATTCTAACATTGTCTGGGGGGGACAGACACTGCTGAGAAGAAGGTTTGGACATTAAAGCAAGATGTATTGATTACAGTAACTCTGACAATTGTGTACGGTGTTAGCTCTTGGCACACTGTAAACAAACTTGTCTTTTCAAATATGCTTTTTGTCACTTCCTGTGCATTAAGAACACAAAAAAATACTATAAAACAGCCAGCATGATGAAAATGCATGATCTTCCTTACTTATTGCTACCTTTTCTAGATTACCTCCAGCCTTTGAAAACTAAAACTCTCAGCACAAATTTGATTCTGAAATGTTTTATCAAAAACTGTTTTCCCCTGTTCCACTCAGTTTTAGTGCTTTCATACATATTTTCACTAAAAAACATTAGGACCTACCTGTACGGAAAGATATTGCTGTGATGGGACCCCAGTCTTGCTGAAATTTCATCAGAGTTTCATCAAACTTAATATTATGTACAATGATATGACCAGATACAAGGCCAACTGCAACAACATCCACTGCTGGAGCCTGCAAAAAATTTAAAAATTCTGTTTCCAGAAGCTGTGACGCCTTTGAAAAACAGATCACTTTAAGTGTCCAGCAGCTCTGGTAGACCATTATCCATGCTGCCACACTTCAAGTTTTATCCTGGACAACTGCTGATCATTTTCAAAGCTGTCACCAATGCTATGAATAAGTTTTAACTTATTTTTATATCTAAAAAAAAATATAGCAAATGCCATTACAAAATCTTTTCCTGAATCAACAAAATCTACATTTTATTAAACTCCAAAGCAAAATAAATTTGGCAAAAAACTACCAGCGTAATGAAACTTCATTATACAAATGCATCTTGAAAACACTGTGAATTCATGACATCATTAAGTGCAGACTACGGATGGGATGAACACAAAACAGACAAGACGCTAAATGCAACAGAACTAGGAACAGAGGAAGAGCAGATAATAAACCTTCAGTCAAGAAAGGGCTACTACAAACACTGTACACCTGGGGGTATACAAACTATCTTTACTTCTGTCATTTTAAACAATATTTTGCCTGCTGTTCTTGACCAGTTACATACGAAAATAAAAGATAACAAAAATACTAACTTGTTCAAGAGTTGTGACTGCTAAGCCCCATCCTGGAAACGAGTACAAGAGTTTGCTGTAAAATAAACATAAAAAACCCATAAATCAGTTAACGCTTGGGGATTTTCCATGACAAAATGGTTGCTTTATATGTACTTACATAGAAAAGTACAATAGCTGTACATCTCTCCTTATAAGTCAGATAAAAGGGAAAAAAACCCCATAAGGTTAAAAATAAAACTTATGGCTAATTTTTACTGAAAAAGCCAGTGTTGTGTGTTAATAGCATAACGGCGACATAACTGCATGACACAAACATATGAAACAAAAGAAATATCAGTGATATCACGGCAATCTGAGTTAGGAGAACAAAACACTGATTTATGCAAGCTGACTTAACACCTATTTGCAGTATGAACATTAACATGCAGTGAAGCTCACTGTACCTGTAACTTTCATGATTTAGAAAAGCAGCTGCTCATGGCAGGCATGAAATATTGACATTACGGATGATGATCTACTGGGATATGCTCAGAGACAACTGCATGTCTACACATCTCTTATCTGAGTCTCAGGCTCAAATGCTAATAATTACCTTCACTCTACCTGCCAGCACTTCCTTGGACCCACAACAATCAAAAAATTCAAGCTTGGAAGATGGGAAGCAGGAGGCCTGAACATGCTTTTACTCTTATTTTAATAGCTTTCATGGGAAAGCTATGTGATTCCAAGAAATTTAAAAAAAAAAAATTCCTGAACAAACCCTGACATTTTGCACAGAGAGTAAACAACACGCAACCTGAAAGGCATCAGCATTCAGGGAGCAGCAGCATTCTTTGTTCCTGGAGATATACCAACTGAAGACCTGTGCCAATGCTCAGTAAAAGATTCCATACTTAACAGTATCATTTGCTGTCTATCAAACCACTTCGAGCATGAAGTGTAGCCAAAGTATCAAGAATCTTACTTGGATCTTATATTCCATAGCTGCAAGGCTCCTTGTTCACTCCCAAGTAAAATTTTATTCAGATAGGTGCTGGGATGCAGAAGTGCAGACACTGCAAAAGTGGCTTTATCAAAATCTATCTGAAGATATTCTTCTGCAAAAACAGTAAGAAACAGTGTTAGTGTGGCCACCCCTACAAATCCGCAGGCTTGTCATCCCTTCGCAAATGTGAAAGCAGGACCGATGTTTACTCTTCAAATCCTGCAACTGGTGTCTCTTACATTAAGGGATTAGCTAATGTGTAACAGGAGAGGCTAAACTTCTCTACATGGTAACATCTGCTGGCTTGAATGTGTATTTTTTTCGCTATGAGCCTACCCATAACAACAATACTGGCAATACTGTAGTGATTTGTATCTTTCTGAGGGATTCCTGCTCCTGCCTGAGCAAAACACCTCATCTGATTAACATGCCTTCTGTTTGTTATAGCAACTCCAAATCTCTAAAGCCTGGTTACAGACACTTTTGACAACCAGCACGCAGGGAATAACACTGGTCACACCAATTAATGCTTTCTAAAGAAAAGTGTTTGGGGCACAGAAGCACACTTTCACAAAGCACTTGACAACAGCATGAGACGCTGATGCAAACAAGAAGATTATTCATTAGAATTTAGTCATACCCAGCCTGGTAAATATCAATAAAATATAGGATTTCAGAGATAATTCCCAAGCTGCTCTATCACAGTCTTTACGAGAAAATGGAACACTAAAATGCAATTTTCATATAATCATTTGCGCTTTACATCTACACAGAACCTTACTGGGCCTCTGCACATGGTACAGTATCCATTCATGAAACATTACACCAGGATTAGAACTTCACAAATTTAGTAGCATGATCATTTAAGAATTTTCTTTTTTAAGAATTAACTACTTCTGAACATGTGCATTTAAAAAAAACCCCTTCTTTTCTAAATTACTGAATGTTTAACAGTGCTATCTTATAAAGCAGCAACAAAAATAAAATCTCTCACCTTCTGACTGTATATTCCAAACAATAAGAACATTATCAACATCCACAGAGATGACATGATCACCAAAAGGCTGTAGAAGGTGTATCTTTGCCTTGTGGCCTTCATAGGTATGAACCACCTATAATTTCAAAATAGAAATGCTTCCAGTAAGCTGTTAAGGTAAAGTATCATGTTAATGTAATACTTAAGGACAGCTAACACATGCCAGCAAAAAGTTCAAATAAAATTTATGGGAAGGCCACACAATTTGAAGTGGAAGATAGATAATTGTATCTGATACTTAAAATTGTTGGCAAAATATGATACCTAAGTATTTTTAATTATTTCTTTTCAATTAATTTGGCTTACGTGAATTGATGATTTTTACAATCTTTAAATAGCTACTTAATTATTGTAATTAATATGTAAAACACAGTGCAGCCAATATGGAATTTGCTCTTACATTCTCCTGGTTTAAGCTTTTTACTCCTTATTCTACAGCTTGTTTCCCTAAAATTGAAAGTACCAAACATCTACGGAAATAGGCATTCGTAGAAAATTAACTGCTTTGGTACCACAAACACCACACGACTGTTTTGTACTACTGAGTAATAAGTTAATGGAAACCTCTTTGTTCCTGGCAAAAGCATGGAGAATATTGTCGTACGAAGCAAATATCAACATGCGATCTGCTGCCAAACATGTGATGTCTTGTGGCAAGGTGTTACCTGTTGATCAAACAAAAGAAAAGTTAAACAACTTTCAGGTTCCTAGCAAGCAAGAAAACTCAACAGTGTATTTCTTTGGCATGGTGACCCACAAAGAAAGCCATCTGCTCGAACATTATGTTGAATTTTAGAGAAATGCACACATTTCAGAAGAATGCAAATATAACTACAAAACATTACACCAGTAACAACATCATAAGCAACGTAAGCTTGGTAGATCACAAGGTCGTTCTTTTGAAAAACATTAAATAATTAATTAGTGAATTATCTCTGTAAGTAAAGGAACATGTTAGCTTTATGAGGGCTGGAAACAGACAATAAATCAAAGTCTCAGCATTAGCAATGCTTATTAGGTTAAGTTATTCTGCAGGCCTGGGAGTTAGTGACCCACTCCTGCACCTAACTCCTGATCACACTGAGAATTTAACGTTCTAAGAATATTCACTCCCCACCTCACAACTGGTTCAGAAAGAGCATCTAATACTGGGATATTTACCTTACCAGCCCAAAAGGTAAGAGTCAAAGTTCCAGACCACACTGAGAAACTGGTGGTATAGTCCCAAAAGGTAGAAAACTGAAAATAAACACTGTAGGGAAACTCTCCAAGGAAATATAAAAATGCAAATTACAGTACTTAACACTTCTGCAGAGAAACACCAGATCAAAAATCACTGTGGGAGTACACCTATGATACAAACTTGCATGGTCACACAGCAGCCTTTCCCACAAAGGTGCTTTGTGCTGTGAATTAGCAGACACAAAGAAAACTGCACTCTCTGCTGTACTGCAGCACAGATTCAAAAGGAGGAACTGAAATAAGAAAATAAAAAAAGGTTCACTCTATGAGGTTTCATTTGTTTGAACACATCTTCTCACAGCACCTCTGAAGTGACTCGGGCTTACAGCCAGGTTACAGATACTCCACAGAAGCTGAACGCAAGGCTGCTTAGGCTAAGACAGTTTTAAGCAGACCCAAATTAAAAAGTTCAGAGCACCAACCACGTAACATCAACAAACCAAAAGCACCGTTAAAAGGAAGGCACAGCATCCATTTTTTTCAATTACAATTTTATATGTCAACATCTCAATTTCTCAAAAACCTTAGATGACTACATATGTAAGATGTAGCCCACTGTAGAACAGAATATGCAGCTTTCATAATTTTGCAAGATGAAAACAAAGTTATATTAATGTGTTTACAGCTTTAACAATGCACAGCTGATTGTCTAAATCTAGTCCTGGTTGTGTGACATTTATTCTCAAGTTTACAGGTGGTCTGTTAATAAAAAATATTTTCTATATGAGGTCTCTGTAAAAACTTTGTGGTATACAGAAGTAAAGCCCTACTTTTCAAGACAGAGCGCACCCCTCTGAATCATCTAAACGTCAAGTGAAAGGGACCTTCGGAAATCAACCAGTTCCACATCCCACCAGCTCCTCACAAAGCTTGATTAACACCAGTACTAGACTGGATTAGCTGCAGCTGTGCTCAGCTGAGTCTTGGACACTTCTGGGGAAGGAGTTCTGCTCAAGGTCTACACAGTACCACAGCTACCTCTCAGGGTCATTTTTCTTACCCTCCACTGTGACCCCCTCAAGCTGCAATCTGTGGCTGTTGCCCCTTGCTGCTCTGCCTACCACTACCACCCTCAGCACAAATCCAGCCCTTCAGGTTGGATTCTGGCTGCCTCTGGGTCACCCTGTATCTTGCCCTTAGCACTGAGCAGATCCAGTTACTCCAGTGTCTCTTTTCATACTGCATGGTGTAGGCCCCAACACTCTCCTGCTCCTCAGCATCCCTCCTGCAGGAGAAAGGGCAGCTGTTGAAGGGACAGAACCACACTAACAGGGTGCTGCAGTCCAGGCATGGCCTCACCAGCGTGAAGAACAGCTTTCCCTGACCCGCCGGCTGCATTCCTAATGAGGCTGGATACACAGCCTGCATTACTCAGTTACCATGCTGAAGGTCCACATTCAGCCTGGCACCAGCACAGCCCCAGCTTCTTTCCAGCAGGATGCCATGCAGCCAGTCAGCTCCCAGCTTGTTCTGTCCCAGGTGCAGCAGGATTCTGCACTCGTCCTCACTGAACTCGGCAAGGCTCCTGCTGGCCCAGGCTTCACGTTTTGCAACAGCTCCCTGGACTAAAACTCTGCCATTCCGGGTGTCAGCTACTCCTCCTGAAACAGCATCCTCTGAAAGCTTATCCTAGGAGCACACACTGTCTCATCAGCCAGGCTGCTGGTGATGGTGCTGAAGAACGCAGGCCCTGCTGTTGACACCCAGAGTGCTTTGTCACCAAAGGCCAAGTGAATGTCAAGCCATCAATTCATATCCTTTGTATCCACCAGTACAACCAACTCCTAACACTCCCTGAAGACATCCACATCTATTTTCTTCATGTAGTTATTTTCCTCCTGTAACAGTCTTCCAATAATCACAAAATGAACAACCAAAAAAAGGGATCTGAAATTAATTCAATAAATTAATAACTGAGCTTTATTCACTGTGCAATCCCTATGGCTCAGAGGTGTTTTTTGAAGAATAATACGGTAAGAACAGAAGGTTCACAAGGTAGTAAGAAACTAAATTCCAGTTTCAACAGCAGTCTTATTTCCAAACTGATATTTTAGATATTTTAGATTTCTGAGACTACTTGTAATATATTTCAGTGTAAATATTACTAAGTACAATTTATTTTCTTGCTTTTGAGTTGAGAATGAAGTGCAGGTGTCAGACACGCTAAAAAACCAAACAACAAAATATGAAGAATGAACAGTTTGTGCATACTTACTCACAGCAACAATACCAAGCTTCTTCACCTGCAAAGAAAACGTTTAAAAGGCATTTTTAGTGATTGGTTGCAATGAATTTGCTACAAGCAGAAATTAAAAACTCTAGGACGTAACCTAGATCAGACAATGAAATTGATACCTCACAAACCAGAAAAATTATTCATCCTAGTTTACAACACTGCCTACTGAAAAACATAGAGACAGCAGGTCAAAAGGAATGGGACAATACATTGCCAAAAGACAACTACTCACCAAGAGTAAGTTGTGCTTCCCGATGTATTTTACCCTAATGCACAGAAAACTAAGGACACGTTAAGTCACCCTGAGGACCTTGGGTACCTTAGTTTCCACATTATCTCTGCTTCTATCTTATTTTCACTATAACCACATTGTATTCTAATTTTATCTCTGTTCACAGAGATTTTGCTTTAGTTGCAGGCATCTAAGCATCTCTGCCCAGTGATGATCACTACTACACTTCAAAGGCTGTGAAGAAGACTGACAGGAGTGAAGGCTAAAAGGCGCCCCAGAAGCGCTGGGAGATCCCTGATGTCTGCACTCTGGTGTTCACTATACTCTTATCTGTGTAATTACCGGCTCTTATACACTGAAAATGCTTCGACTGAACCCAGGGAAGTCACGGAGTCTCCCTCTTTTGAGACATTCCAAACCCACCCAGACACGTTCTAGTGTAACTTGCTCTAGGGTGACCCTAACCTGGCAGGGAGGTTGGTCTGGGGGATCTCCAGAGGACCCTTCCAACCCTGAGGGGTTTAGGATTCTACACTGCAAAAAACGAGCCCGTCTGAACTCAGTTATGCTCATCCGTTTTCACACAGGAGATTTAAGAGGATCTGACTGTCCCCCCGCCCCTAAAATGTAACCCTCAAACGCTAAACCAGCGCGGGTGAGCTTTGATTTATCTTGTACCGAAGGAAAAGCTGCGGCACCCGGGCGCTCCCGACGGATGGGCTGTGCCGCATGGGCTAGCGCTGCCCACACGGCTGAACAAGCGCGTTCCCGGCCTGTTTAGCCGGCAGCCTCCCTCCTTCCCTTCCTCCCTCGCTCCCTCTCTCCCTCCCGGTCACCGCCGGCTGCACCAGCGCGGCACCGGGCGCCGCAGCCCCGCACAGGCTCCCGCATCGTGACGGCGAGGGCGGAGGGGGGGAGGAGGAGGGAGGAAGAGGCGGATCTCCCTGCACGGCCCCGGCCTCCCCACGGCCGGTCGGAGCGGGAAGGAGGCCGTGAAAAAGGAGCGGGGACCGGGACGCCGCGTACTCACGCTGTAGGTGTGGACGCTGCGCCCGACGGCGGCGGCCAGGTAGAACTCGCGGTGGCGGCCGTGATAGCGCAGGACGTGCGGGACGTGCCCGCTGAAGCGGCCGAGCACCCGGAACGCGGCGAAGAGCCCCGCGCCCTCCCGCGCCATCGCTCCGCACGTGTGCGCGTCCGCATCCGCCCTCCCGCAGGAAGCGCCCGCCCGCTTCCGCCGCCCCGCCCCGCCCCGCCGTGCGCCGCCGAAAGCGGCCCCCGCGCCCGCGCAGGGTCAGCGGCGAGCCCCGCCACAAACACTCCACGCAGCCGCGACTGCGCGGTTTTTTTTCCCCTTTTATTCTTCATTTTTGTATCCCCTTTTTTATTCTTCATTTCGTTATCCCCTTTGCCCTCGCAAAGCACCAGGTCCGGTTGCGGGTGCGGGTGGCCCGGCCGCAGAAGCGGCAGCGGAGCGTGGGGTGAGCCCACCTCCGATGACGCATCCCGCGGGATGCCCGCGTCGGCAGCCTCTGAACTTCCCGATGTGTCTGGTTTTGGTTTTTGGTGGTGGTGGTAGTGTTGATTTTGCGTGTGGGTTTGGTTTTTTTTTTTTTAATAAATGATGGCTCTTAAAAAAAAATACCAACCCGCAGGATGACTCTGTTGCTATGACAGCACGGCGGACAATGCAAGTGAAGTCCGGCGGAGGAGGCAGAATGAAAAGCCGCGCCACCCCCAGGCCACCTATCCCAAGTTGTTGTAGCTTCTCCACACCGCCATCAGCTCCCGGGCTTTGCTCTTGTCGCACGGGCCCGGGCTTACCGTCCCGGGGGCGCTCCCGGCGCTGTCCTCGGGGCTGTCCCGCTGCGCTGTCCCTGTACCCTTCTGTGACGCGTACCAGCCGGGGCAGTGGTGCTGCAGAGCGGACCGGGCGACGCTCCACAGCTCCGGCCGCTCCCCGCATTCCCGTGCCCTCTCCAGGAGGCATTCCAGCAGCCGCCCCGCCCGCCCCGCCCGCCGGGAATCCTGCGAGCAGACAGCCGGTCACGACCCTTAACTCCTTTTCCTATCAGCGCCTCCCCACGCATCCTTAAAAAGAGGCTGTCCATCCACCGCTTCTCGTTCCTCATCTTTGCCCCCTTCTCCCCGCTTTCCCTTCTTTTCCTGCCTTCCCCTCTCCCTCACTTCCCCCCCTTTTCTCCTCCTCCCCTCCTCCTCCTTTTCCCCCATACCTTTCCCCCATTCCCCTTTCTCCCTTTCTT
>VZTE01003721.1:538734-627046 GCA_013397775.1 Eulacestoma nigropectus
GGGAATGCCAGCTAGCCGCCGGGGAGTGCGCGCACCGGGGCGAACCTCGGACTGCTGCGTGCCCACCGGCTCGGAGGGCGCGTCCTCGCAGGTGTGAAAATCGAGTTCTAGCTCCTGGAGGGAAACAACAACAGGGGATGCTCGTTAAAACCACGTCCCATGGGGTCGCCTCCACCGGCTGCCAGCCCGCCTCGGGCACCCCTTTATAGACACCCCTCCTGCCTCGGCGCTCCGTGTCGCCCCGTCGGGGCCTCGCAGGGTATGGGGGGGCTGCGGGAGCCCGGCGGCGGCCATGCGGGGCAACCAGTGCTGGGGTGTGCTGGGCAGCTCCGGGCTGTGATGCCCGAGCCAGCGGCAGGGCTGCTTTCCCCGAAAAACACTGCCTGATCTTGGCGCTAAGGGCCGGGTGCGCATGTGAACCCTCCGCGTAGCTTCTAAACCACTTATCACCTTTGCAACCGTGACACCATCTTCAGCGTCGGTGAAGCATTATACAAGCGACTTTCAGTCCTACAGGTCTGCAAGGCGCTGGGAAGGGTCGGGTAGCGCTCTGGCAGCGGCCGCCCGGGCTCCTGCTCTCCATCCCTGCCAGTCCCAGCTTCAGCGAAGCACATTTTAGGAAGGTCGCCGGAGGAGAGCTGGACATAACTTCAAGGTCCTGTTTCGCAGCTACCGGTTTTACTAAACTAGCCAACTCCCGGCTTGCTAATCGAGATTTTCAGAAAGTAGCTGAAGTACCCCGGTGGTCAAGGGTAAAAACGTGGAGGCAGTGCCGTCCCGACAGTTTCCCTCCGATGCCACCAGAGAAAGCACCAACCTCTTGTGTAAAGGTTTTGTCTGCATCCAAAATGTTCAGTAGATCCTCTTGTATCTTGTCGTGGCTACAGAGGCTGAAATTGTAGGTGGATCCCCGCGGTAAGAAGGCGATCTGGAGAAAGATGATCAAGCTACAAAGGACTGTGTAAGAAAAAGCCAAAGGTTAATTCTCCTGCACCGCTATGTGACCCGACAAGGCACGGAAGACAGCTGAAGAGAGGGATGCCCGTGCTTCAGAAGTACTAGAGAAATTGGTTGGTTACCGTTGTGATTATCCATGGTGTCTTTACACGTTGTTTTTCTCCTCCCGGGCTTCAGAACGTTGCTGGCTTCATATATGTACCTGTACGCCTACGGAAATAAAGGTTTCCAATTCCATAACCGGGGCTCATTTGGACGTCTCTTGCACGTCTTTCCAGAACTGTAAATAATTATTACTCAGTCTTGAAGTTGTGTCACTGATTCGAAAATAAAACCGGGATAACGAATAATAATCAAAGGCATCATCCAAACCCAAACCAAAACAAAAGAAAACACAAAAGCTTTGCAGCAGACAATCTTGCTCGAAACAAGTGTGAGTAGCCCTCCCCATAACCACGTGGGGTGCAACTTCAGCGTGGACTGTTGCAGGAACGCCCGATTTTCTCTTGAAGGAGAGAAAAAATGCTTCAGGGCACCTGCAGAGGGTCTGCCCGGGGGTGGGCGTCCGCACCCTCCGCACTGAGGTTGCAGAGACGTCTCCACTGCATCATTTTAACACTCTAGCACGGGAGCGGATGGAGCGTAGTGGTTGTTTCTCCATCCCCGTCTACAGTTGCGCGGGTTTTTTTTCTCTCGAAGGTGAACGTTTTATCTTACAAACCACTTTCCCCGGGAGAGCCGCTTCGCTTGCTTAGGCTGCGGGGAGTGCAGGCGAGGAGCACCTGCTCGGCCATGGGGACAGTGTAGCTGACAGGGTAGTCGGCTGCGCCGTGCGCTGGGGGCCGGGATGCGGGGGACATCGGGGGATTGCCTGCACCGTGCGCTGGGGACCGGGATGAGGTGGACGTCGGGGGACGGGCTGCCCCGGGCACTGGGGACCGGGATGGGGGGACATCGGAGGACAGGCTGCCCCGGGCACTGGGGACCGGGATCCTCAGGACGACAAAAGACAGGCAACCCCGCGCACAGGGTATCGGTACGAAAGGGAGTCGGGGGCCAGTCTGCCCGGGGCACTGGCGACCAGAATGGGCGGGGTGCCGGGCCGAAACGACGCGTGGCCCCGCTCCCTCCCTCGCTCCCCGGAGCCTTTCTCCGGCCGGCACCGACGCCTCTGTCACGTTCGGCACCAGCAGTTCCCTGGTCCTGCTGAAGTGTTTCACGGAAAGAGTCCCGGGCTGCGGAAGCCCCGGCCGGGGGCGTGCTCGTTTTCGGGGAATGCTCCTCCGGCATGAGTCATGAGGGAAACCCTGGAAGGCTGCCGCGGGACAACGCGCCTTTTTGGCCCGCTGAGCTGGGGACCAGCCAGAGCAGCTTAGTCATCAGTGGGTGCCTGTCCGCTTGAGTGGGTTCCCGCCCTGCTCTCCTCTTGGATCTCTCTCTTCTCTGTTTTTGTTTCTTCTCGCCCTGCATCTCGCAGCCCAGCTGGGAGTTGCCTCTCGCTCCTCCCGGGGCTCCCGGTGGGACGGCGATGGGCGGCCGCAGCGCCCGGGTCTCTGCTTGGGAGCTCCCGGTCTCTGTTTCAAAGCGTGGCCACAGTCCTGTGACTCCGCGAATGTGTGTATGTGTCTGGTTTTGTGTGCCTGCGCGTGTATGCACCTAATTCGAGTCATAACTGAGGTTTCAAAATCGATGCCTTAATAGCTATTGCACTAATGGAGATGCGTCTGCAAAGTGTCTGCAAAGCTGTACCGGGCTCGGTAGCTCTCGAGAGCACTTGAGAGGGTGCTTACCTGCATTGCTCTCCCAGTGTTGCCAAACAAATTCCAGTTTCCTAAAGGATGTCTTGTTCTCATATTCTAGAAGGGGTTTTCTTAACTTGCAAAGTCATGTGCTTATTCTTTTTCCAGAGCTTTTTCTCTGAAGTTGCTAATGGGCTTCATGGAAGTCATTAAGTTGATAAAAATATGAATCTGTTAAATAGCTTTGTTTTTCTCTGCATAATCAGAGGTGCATCATGGCGTAAAGGTCACGTTAGGTACACCATGAATTCAGTGTAATACTAATCTAAGGTCCAGGAACTTGTTATTTTTTTACTTTTCGTTGTTCATTTGTCTTGACTGAGCAGCACACAAACCCCTGTGAATAGCTAAATAAAGGTGTTTATTTGTCCCTACCAAACAAGACATAGTAAACTTGTGCGTAGATAAAGGGTACAATTATGTTTTAATGCAAATAACAATGGGTTGAAATTCTTTTCCATCACTGGTAGTAAGCACATGCTTTTATTTCTGAAGTTGTGTCTCCAAAGACAGTAGTAGAACAAAGTTGCAAAAGACACTGGCAATATACTCAGATTAGTAAATGAAAAAATGTGATTTTTAAAGGGAGCAGATATATATGTGGCTATAAAAGACAATTTGGCATTGAAAACATTCTTGTGAGGAAGTTCAAATAAAAGTCTGTCAGGAAAAAGGGAATTATCTTCTTTAACCTCTTTTTCTTTTTTGTATGGAAAATTTCTGTAAATAAGTAATATCTCTCAAAAAACTTTGCTAATCTCGTAATTTGCATGCAGCAGTAATCTCAGAAATGTCAAATTATGATGAATATGTGTTCAAATTTGTTTTCTATTTCAAATTCTTCAGAGAGAAAAGTTCAACTACTGACATATGTACCAGAGAGGCAGGGGGGGAAAGGAGGACTTTAGAAAAAGCTGTTCATTTTTATAACTATAGCAATTCAAAACTTTTACTTTCTTCAGCCAAGAGTGCTGCATCCTCACTTCTGACAGCAGCTTTTGACCCAAGCAGTTGGCCAAATTCAGGGAATTTGGAAGCGGTTTCCATTAAGAAAAATAAGTCACAAGAGGCATTTTTCTGATGAATATTTTTATTTACAATACACCTACTTCCCTCCTTAATCCCTGTTTCCTGGTTGAATTGAAGATCTCACATTTATGGTGGTGCTTGAGCAGTGGGAAGACGGGATTGAGAAATAGCTGTTGCTATTTTGCTCCAGGTCAAGATGGTATCTGTGGGTGGGACTGCTGCCAGCCCTCACCAGGAGAAGAAGAAAGACGACATGAAGTCATTGACTTTGGTAGACATTTCTGATCAATATTATTATATTTATGGCATTATAATTTATTATTTTGGCTTGTATTTGCTGAGCCAATTTTGACTCTTACATCTTGGTACATGTAGCTGGAAGGCAAACATTATGCTTCTTTTCTTTTTCGTAAACATGAGTAACATATTCTTTCCTAAAATCTCTCACCACTACAGAAATGCCATCATATCCAGGACTCTTAACCTATTTATACTTTGGATATATAAGATTTGGAAATTATTTAAATTCAGCACCCAATCAGCTAATCAAAAAATGCCCTGCCTGTTGCAGCTTGGGTACGTGAATGCCACCATCAAGAAACCTCAGCAAACGTGAAGATGATGTTAGAGATGACCTTCATGCACAGACCATGGGGACAAAAACTCAATGGCCTCACATTTTTTCATATGTTTTTGTTAAAATAATTTAATTTCAGGAAATGATGCAAACTTTTTTTTTTTGAAGCATAATAATTCCAACTCAATGGAAATTCAAAGTGGTGCCCGCAATTTTTTTCTCCATTCCTACGCGATGCTTGGAGCCTGCTCTTCCTGGTCATGGACACACAAGACTGGCTGGCTGTCCCTTAGGAGCTCACCTTCTTGAACACGAGCAGCAGGTGAATTCTGGTGATGACCTCCACATGCCACTTGGAAAAGGAGCACCTGAGGGTGGCTGGCAGCTGGCAATGGACAAAACAGCTCTAAGAGAGTCTAGCAGCTGTTGCCTTTGGTACTCCTCAGCTTCCACGAGAGACCAAAAGACATGTCAGCAAAACACAGGAGCATGCCCATATTATTGGGTAAAAACCTAATCATTTTTATCTAACACGGCCATGATACATGATGGTATTTATTTGGGTAGCTGCTGTCTAGATCATCAGCACATCCGCAGGACTTGGGCGTATGAGTCCTGAGGTGAATACAGAACACCTTTCTCACAATCCTCCCTATGCTGGTGGCTTCTACATGGGCACATAAAAACCCCCTAAGTTTGAACATCCAAGTCGTCTAAGTCCCAGAATATCAACTGCTGAGACACACTTTCTTGTAAAACCTTCATAAGCATATTTTTCTCAGTACTGTTTATTTCTAGCATTGACTTTCCGTCTCTTTAGGAAATTGAACACTCATCCAGAAGAGAAGTTTCCAGGAATCAGACTGATGGCCACCTTGCTCTGGCCACGCTCACTGGGGTCCATGCTCTTAGCTGGGTTCCTTTCCAACCAGGCTGACTAATTGCAACAGTGGGGATCTGTTATTCTATGTGCAGATCAGTTGCCAGAAGGCATAAAATGCTTGTTACCAAGAGGAGTCACAGTGATTCATTGCCAGAAGAAGCCTCCAAAGACTCATCACTCTTGTGGTTAATAATCCTTGAGGGATTGCAGCCTGTGAGTTAAACATACTTGTCCCTACTGTCTTACCCACTGCCATTCCCTGTTCTCTTCTCATTTTTGTTTTATCTGTCCAGGCATCTTCTGCCACCACATCTCCAGTGTCAGCCTCTGAGTCTTTTACCCTTCTATTCTTATCCAGTCCAAATAATTTTCCAAGTCCATTATGAAATACTTATTTTTAAGCTTTTACCTGTCTTGGGTAGAGAAGAGTTTACCTGCCTTCAAACTCTTCCCTTGCTTTCTCTCACTCCTCATCTTTTGAAATCCCATGAGAAGTTATTAAAAAAATATTACCCACATCTATTCTGGTTCACAAACCCTAAAGTATCAGAATTGTAACCGTGTCATGGTTCCAGGTGTTTTTTTGGCTCATCTTAGGCTGCTCAGTTATTTTAGTCTTGTGTGATCATAACTTATTAACATGTTTAACTTTCTTTGAATTGTGTCTTGCATTTCCTGAGTTAATGAATAGGCATTACAGCACAACAGTGCTGCCATTATTTTTATCTTTTTTTTCAGTAGTACTCCAGTATAACTCCAGCATTCTTCTCTCTCCAATTTAATATGCTTATACTGAAACTTATTTTTCTATGATTTGAAATGTAGCATTTAAGGATAAACTGAAAGGAGTATATGGAAGTACTTTGATCATGTCCACTGTGTAAAATACGAGCAAAAGGAAGCTGTCACTTCAAACATTAAACAACTCTCAGCACTCTGGGTATCCACTGACTGTCATTCCAACTGGATACGCCTGACTGTGTAAGAAACCCTTTTTGGACCACTAAAGCAGGGTGAGGAAGCTCAACACAATAATTTTTCCTTCAGATCCTTGCTTTGAAGCCACCACATTTAGCCAGGGAGGTCAAAGATTTTTCCAGCTAGAAAAGATGAGGAAAAATCAGTTTCCTACATTTGAAGTATTTCACCAGCTATGTGGGGTTTGTCTCATCCAAGAATTATTTCGGTAGAAATCCAGTTGAACTATTGATGTGTTTTGTCAAGGGAGATACCCAGAGGCACTTACTCAGCAAGGGGAATTAAAAACTCTGAATTCTTGAGAAAGTCAGTCTCCATGTTATTGAAAGGAATGAAACTGAAAGGACATCCTTACCTTGATCAATCACAGGACCCACAACTTCTGGAGAAGTGCAAGAATGATATATATACAACTGGAGGTGTCGATTGCTTAATAACATTTCATTTTTCTGATAAGCAACTGATAATTTTTAAAAATCAACAAGTAGCCTGTCTCTTCTCCTGTATTTGCTCTTCTATGCACTTTGTTGCTTATTTTGACTTTGAACAATGACGATTTTATAAAATGCTTCTGAACATATCAGTTGCACACTGTTTAACAGGAATATAATTAGACTAATGCTGCTATGACTTCGACATTATCAATGCAATGAAAGGGTAGCAAAAACCAAAAGAAAAATTTGTAATTTTTTTTCTCATAGGTGTTAGTAAAGTAAGTAAATTATTTAATTATATATTTAAATACATATTTAATTTAATAATTTAATTTTTTATTTAATTTAATTGTGACTGAATGAAAGGATAAGCTCTAAATTAAATGTCACCAATACTGAGATATCGTATTCACTATGGAGAGCAACCGAACCTTAATATTACAACTTGCTACCAAACAGCTTCTTATCTTGCCATTTCTGACTGAAGCACAGTGTTGACAAACTTGTGCCTTTGCATTGTTTCAGTAAAAATTTGAAGTGCACCTAGACAATACTGGAAGGTTTAGATAAAAATGGGATTAATTTATTCTATTTCTGTGATTTTGTTAAAGAATTTTATTTCAGGAAATGATGTAAATCTTTTTCCTTTGAAGGGCTGCAGTAATAATCAGAATTAAGGTTCTTCATAATCTCCAGATCCATTTAATCTCATCCAAGTTCAATATGCCTTATAATTTATTAAAGGAATATGGCAGTTAGCTGTGTTTTCTCTCTCTCTACTCTCAAGAAGAGCAATACACCAGAAATCTTTTGTAGGTAAATAATGCTGAATTATATTTTGCCTAGAAAGTCTGCCAAGTAGAGTAAGACATAGATGTACTGCAGCCCCAGGGAAAGCAAATGGAAATTCCTGGTAACTGGAATGAAAAGGATATCCAACTCTCACTGTATTCCTGATTTAAAGTATTTTCACTCAGAACTGCAATTCTCAATGCTGCTGCTCAGCTATTGAATATCCCAGCAATACTCACTCCCTACAGGAAGCCCACTACCCAGACATCTTTCTTAATAGCATACCAAATAATTATAGTATCAAAGAATGGCTTGGCTTGGAATGGATCTTAAAGATCACCCGGTTTCAAACCCACTGCCATGGACTGGCACACCTTCCACTAGACTGGGTTGCTCCAAGCCCCATCCAACCTGGTCTTGAACACTTCCAGGGATGGGGCATCCACAACTTCTCTGGACAACCTGTTCCAGTGCCTCACCAGCCTCACAATAAAGAATTTCTTCCTAATATCTGATCTAAACCTACTTTCTTTCAGTTTGAAGTTATTCCCACTTGTCCTGTCACTCCACGCTCTTGTAAAAAGTCCCTCTCCATCCTTCTTGTGGGGTCCCTTCAGGGACTGGAAGGCCACAATTTGGTCACCCCAAAGCCTTCTCTTCTCCAGGCTGAACACTCCCAATTCTCTCAGCTTTTCCTCACAGCAGAGGTGCTCCATCCCTCTGATCACCTAGGTGTCCCTCCTCTGGACTGGTTCAAACCGCTCCATGTCCCTCCTGTGCTGGGACCCCGGAGCGGGAGGCAGCTCTGCAGCTGGGGTCTCACCAGAGCGGGGCAGAGGGGCAGAATCCCCTCCCTCCCCTGCTGCCCACGGGGCTTTGGATGCAGCCCAGGACACACTTGGCTTTCTGGGCTGGGAGTGCCCATGGCCGGCTCATGTCCAGCTCTCAGCCCCAGCACCCCCAAGTCCTTCTGGGCAGGGCTGCTCTCGCTCTGTTCATCCCCAGCCTGGGCTGGCACCGAGGGTTGCCCTGACC
Organism: Eulacestoma nigropectus; assembly: GCA_013397775.1. NCBI lineage: Eukaryota > Metazoa > Chordata > Aves > Passeriformes > Eulacestoma > Eulacestoma nigropectus. Next base: position 547,219 of record VZTE01003721.1, read on the forward strand.
AAGGTGCAGCACCAGCACTTGCCCTTGTTAAACCTCATGAGATTCCCAGGGGCTACATCTCGAGTTTCTTCATCCTGTCCTTCAGGAGTGTCAATTGCACTTTCAGCTTGGTGTCATCTGCAGATTTGCTGTGTGCACTCAATCCTTTAATCTGTGTCATTAGTGAAGATATTAAATAGCACCGGTCCCAAAAGGGCCCCCTAAAGGACCCATCTCATGGTCTTGGATTTGCATCATTGCAAATGATCCATGGTCTCAAGACAAGGGAAGGAGAAGGCTACAGGCCAGGGAAGCTACAGCACATGGCAGCACCTTACACATCACTGCTTTGAATGACCCCAGTTGTCAGACTGAGAGAGTTGTAGGAATATCTGCAGTGAAAGCACTGCAGTTCACTCTTTGTTACTGCATTCATGGCTTCCTTGCTTGCCATCTTAACAGCAGAGATAGGCAGGCTGCCTGTCCTGCAAGTGGAGAGGACAGCAGCCTTTCCCACTCACTCTAGACCCCAGACCAGCAATGCAAGGAGCTGCTGCCTCTCCTCCAAAAGTGGCAGCTCCTTTGGCATCAGTCCTGGGGGGACTGGAGCCTGGGAATGGAGATTTTGCATCCTGCCAGAACTGCCCTCCTTTCTGCTAGTAAGTTTTTCACTAGCTCATCTGATGTGTGCTTCAAGATAAAACTATCCCAAAAGCCACTGGGGTATTCCATTGGATAAGGCAACCTGTAGCATGCGTAAGGCTAACAAAGCTGGAATTTAAGTAAAACATGCATATTCACCTTATTCACATGTTATGTTCTATTCTGAGTTTCCTGTCTTTCCAAGCCCTGGGCACACACCACATCCCTGTATAGTCCCTGCCTGCAGGCCCTGAGCTACATCCTGTGTCCCAGCCTGGCTGCAGGCAGCCACCTGCTCTCGCAGCCCTGCTGACAACCTGCTTGCTCTCTCCAGAACTCTGCTTCCAGGTAATCCAAATGCCACTCATTTCTCTATTTTTAACTTTCTTCTTGCTTGCTCATGCCTCTTGTTAGCAGCAGACAGCCCAGGTGAAAGCAACAGCAGAGGGTAGGGATTGCTGTATCTTCTGCACCCATTCCTGGGAGGAAGCACCAGTTCAGACCTGCTGCCGGTGTTGGTTGGTTGCAGTCATAGCTTGACTGGAGCAAAGCATTTTCCACAAGTTCTCTGTGATGAGGAAAAGTAGTATGTGGTAGAGGCATCAAAACAGTATGAACCCAAGACGAGTTTAATTTAGCAGAGGGTTGAGCTCAGAGAATGAAGAGCTCAGGTCTGTGCATAGTCTTGACAGCTGCAAGGTGGAGGTGTGTGACATTCAAAGCAGGGTGTGAAGTAAATGGGGTGGAGAGGAAAATGAAACTTTGGATTTAGTTCTGTGCTTAAGCAGTGCTAGGGGGGGACGTTCTCCACCAGAGAGAGGCAGAAACCCTATTCCTGGGGACCCACGTGAAGCACACGAGAGGAGCCACATGTAGCACGCGGCAGGAGCCACGTGCCAGCGTGGCTGCACACAGCCTGACAGGTGACCTCGTAACAAAAATGTACCAGTGAGTAAACCTTCATCCCCTGATGTCACAACGAGACACTCAAAAGTTTAGCAGAAGAGGGGAAGGTCATACGGAGAGGAAATGTAAATCATAGAGATTTTATCTGTGTTCTTGCCCCTGGCAAAGGAGATGTGGGATGCCTTATTGGGAATTGTCCTTGGACAGTAGGGTCATGACCTGCAGGGAATTAAAAGCCAAATATTTGTTCAGCTGCAGCTGCTCTGTGTCCACTCGAAGGCAGTGGGGACTTAGAGGAAACTGGGAGCCAGTCCCTGCTGCAAATGGAGGTGCGGTCTTGGTAGGTTAAACTGAACTGGGAGACATTGTTCTCACAGCCTAGATGACCAGGTTCCAACGAGGTTGTGACTGGGAAATGCCATCTTACTCACACAAATGTATCTCTCTTTAATATCTCTTGAAAATTCTGAGCAGCTGGAGGTAACTCACTTTGGCATTTTGGTATTATTATTTCGTTTGTATGTTGGAAACTAGTGTCTTAACCATGTTTTTGAGGACCATTCCACAGAGAATTTAAAACCCTCTGGCACTGATGTTTGTGTAAAACCAGACATTTCAGTGGCTTGTGAACTGTGAGGTTGCTAATCCATTTCCTGGTTTTTTGGGTCTTGATCCACTGTGTGTCATGCAGTATGAAGGAAATAAAAGCTGTGGTTTTCAGCATTGTTTTAAGATGGCCACACTCTGATTTTCTAATTGTGGGAAGAAGACAGAAAAGCAGCAGAGCCATGATTTGTGAAACAGAGACTCTGCTGCCTGAGACTCCACATTAAGCAAGTTCTTCACATACCGTGTGCCAGTCCTCAGTGTGTGCCACAGAAGCATTCACACAAAAATAGCTTGGTCAGAGATTGACTGAGAACAGGTCTTTTGCTTTTTCAGTTCAAAATGCTGGTTTTTTTGGTTTTTTTGGTTTTTTTTTTTGTTAACAAAAGCTGGTAAAAATTAAAAATAAAAAAGGAAAAATAAATTTTAAAAAAACCTAAAAAAAAAAAGTCATAGAAACTTAAATTCATGATGACCCTAATTTATTCTGTATGCACACAATAGAGAGCTACTGAAAAAACTGGCAGAAATATTTGTGACAATGGTCTTTGGAAAGCTTAATGCAAAGTTTAGCACCATGTTGTATAGGGTAAAATAATTGAAATTCATAAATGGAAGCACAACACATAAATTAAAAATAAAATTATTTAAAAGCAAGAGAAATTAGAAATGTTAACAAATGTTGTCTAGAAAATAACACATTATTCTGTGAAGAATAGATTGCAGAGTATAAAGGTAAGTACACTTTTTCCAGTAAAATACAGTGATATATATAATTTTGAGAAAAAAACCCAAACAACTAGGAAATGTAAGGGAGTTTAGATGTGGCAAACTTTTCAGATAAATACGTTTTTTTAAAAGGTAAAATTTCTTTGAAAGACCAGCCATCATTATCTGTCAGTATTTTCTAATTCCTCAGTTTACAAGTTATTATCTTTGTACTGCAGCTGAGCAGTATCTAGAATCATCATAGAATCGTATAATGGCCTGGGTTAGAAGGTACCTCAAATATCATCTAGGTCCTACCCTGCTGCTGTGGGCAGGGACACCTTTCACTAGACCAGGTTGCTCAGAGTTCCACCTAATTCCTCTTTAGATGAAAATATTTAGATGTTCATTGCCAAGAAATGTTTAAAGCAGATTTTTTGCATATTGAAATTCAATGCTTCTCGTTTATATAATAACATTTACCTGAACGGTAAGACTTATTTCTCTTAGGAGGAGAAACACAGGTGGCACGAATGAATTACTCCTTTTGTGCAGTTCTAGTTAGTTCCAAGGAATGTATGTGCAATATCTTTTTCCTGAGGCTATGAAAAGGTGGTGTGGAATGAAGGAAAGAAATGCTTTTGCCAGTCCTCCTATCTCATGATAGAGGTCAGAGTATAAGCCTAATTTTCCTGTGTTTCAGAACTTCCTTTTTTTCTCTTGAACCTCAGAGAAAGATGCTCAAGCAGGTCCCCTTCTGGTTTTGCACTAAAGACCAGATCTGTGGTAGAAATTACTGTGTATTATTTGAAATTTCATAGAATTATAGAATAATTTTGGTTGAAAAAGACCCTTAAGAGCATTAAATCCAGCCATAACAATGTCTAGTCCACCATTACACCACGTCCCTAAGTGCCACGTCTACCCGTCTTTTGAATATTTCCAGGGATGGTGATTTTACCATCTCCCCGGGCAGCCTGTTACAGTGTCTGATGACCCTGTCCATGAAGAAATTTTCTCTCATCTCAATCTAAACCTCTCCTGATGTGACTTGAGATCATTGCCTCTCATCCTGTCACTTGTTACTTTGTGGAAAAGAATCCGACCCCCATCTGGATACGTTTGTCACCCCCAGGCTCATTTCTATTGAGCCTGTTTTTCTCCCTTTCCCCCTTCCAATCTCATTTAAAGCTGTTGCAGTGAACCTGGCTAACTGCAACAGTGCTTTTTCCACTTTGAGAGAGCTGTACCCCATGTGCTGCCAGTAGGTCTGGTATCATGTAGCCCAACTCATGGTCAAAACCCCTGAAATTGTGCTTGTGACACCAGTCATGGATCCAGGTATTGACCTGCTGGGTCTTCATGTTTCTTTCCTCATCATTTCCTCTAACTGGAAACATAGAGGGGAATAGTGCTTGTACTCCTGATTCCCTAACCAGTCATCCCAAAGCCCTGAAATCTCTCTTGGTTGACCTTGGACTTCTTATTGCAACTTTGTCACTGCCTGCACGGAAAATCAACAGTGGGCAATAACCCAAGGGCTGCGCTGGAGTAGGAAGTTTTGTCTTCATGTGTTTAATGAGGGCCCCAGGGAGGCAGCAGATGCTTGAAGATGTTCAAAAGGCATCTAGACGTAGCCCTGGTTATCTACCTAGGCTGTCAAGAGTAGGAAGAGATCTTTAAGGAACAAGTTCTTTGTGTCTTTGGGCTAAGACAATGTCCTTGCAGGGGATCAAAGTGTCCAACCTCTTTTGGGCTGAGTAGGGGTAAATCACTCAGGTCCTCTCACTTAAACAGCTCATTCAAACACCATCTGCTTCTTCTTCTTACTGCTCTGACTGATGATTCTGTGATTACCAAGCTCTGTCCAACACCATTTTGAGTATGTCAACCCGAGAACAGGGAGAATTTCGACTCCTCTTTGCAGTTTTGGACTGCTGGCAGGTTCTAATCACAGCTTCCAAGGCATTGTGCTGCTGAACACACCACCAAGTCAGCGTTAAACATCTAAGGGAATTTGACCCTCAAAACTGTGAGCTTGATTGATTTCATGGACTACCTTTAAGAAGTACTTAATACCTGACAGTCAAAGTATTCTCCTGAGGGGTGGAGGCTTGGGGGTGGTTCAGCATGTAACAGTGATACCAGAATTGGCCGTCTGGTCACATGAAGCTGAATTTTCTAACTTTGAGCATTTCAAAATGTTTTAAAATAAATTTGGCCCAAAATTCACAAGCAAAGCAGGAAATTAGTGGGTAAAATCATGATTTCACCAGCTAAAATCCCTGGTATCAGAAGTCTCAGTCTGTTTACAATGGTTAAAAAAATTCCATTAGTGTCTTGCAAGGATTCCCTAATAGATTATACCTTTCTAACAGAGTCAGTATTTGTTGTGGGTTTAGTAAATGCTTTCTTAAATCTGATAGAACTTGACAAAACAACTTTAAGTGTATGCAGGTTATGTTTAGACACTGAAACACTAATTACAGTATATGAAAAAGTAGATAAATACACTATTTTTTGTGTGTAACTGACCACAAAAATGTTTTAGATAAACTGAATAGGATGGATAGGATGAAAAAATATTTTCCAGGATACTTTTCTCTACTTGGATTTTAGAAGTAAACGCAGTCAAGGGAAAGTAAAATTTCTCAACCTTCCTATAGCTTTTGACTTCAGAGAAAAAAGTGTGTGCCTGAGAAACCACTGGCCTGAATGCAGCTATTTGGGGCAGAAAGCACACAGAGAAAACTTTCATTCTCCCATTCTTACACTGGGACACACATATAAGGATATCATGCCAGATACTAGAAATAAATACTAATTTCAAAAAGTCTTGACATTGCCTTTTATCACTTTCCAGACACGGTTGCTTTTATGAAAAATGAGAGTGTGAGTATCACAACTCTTGGATCTGGAGAAGATAGCTCACCTGTGAGTTTGGGAAGTCCATGAGACACTGTTGCTTCCAGTAGTTTTCCAAAGTAATTGAGATGAGAAGTTGGAACCTTCAGCATCTTATGATTAAATTCTGCATCCTATGTGTTGAGTTAACAGTTTCTGAAGAAGGCTTGTATTTTCTTTCTTGTAAGGATCAAATTTAATGGAGAATGAATCTACTTCAATGAAGAGGACTTAATTACATTTTTATAGATAACTGCAATAAGGTTTTCAGGACATTTTTAGTTCGTAGTTGCACAGAAGGGGAAAGAAAACATTGACAGTGCCATACATAAAGAAATCACTCAGTATTTTACACCCCAGCCAATGAATCACTCAACACATGTGTTCAACTCCACTTGCTAACACCATACAACAGATAAATCAGCTATTTGGAAGGAGAGTCTTGAAAAGTTTCTAGATAAGGCGTTGCAAAAGAAAGGACATAATTCCCAAGATGTAATTTGTTAGGAACAGAAACAAAACTAGCCCCTAATGAGTCTGGGTTTTGATATTCAGATTATAGATATTCCAAAACTTATTGCGGAGAAATTGGGACAAAACACTGCAAAGCAAGCCATTTGAACTCCTGTATTTTTTAAGGAGTGGGAAGTAAATGGCTCCTAAAATTACTGAGATTACAAAATAGTTCATGTTGCCTGTCCTAAAGAGATATGAGGAAGGTATCCACTAACTTCTTCAAAAAGTTGCTTTCAACATAATGAGCATATACAATTAATTGAAAAGGTTCTGCATTTTACTGTTTTCCTTTTTATTTTAAATTCTACGTGAATTCGCCATACCTTTCCAGTTTTGAAAGAGCATATCCCATACATAGGCTAAAGGTATGAGTATTTAGTACAATCTCTCCTAAGTAAGGACTGAAAGAACAACACCACTGGCAAAAGCTCTGTTCCAACCCTAATAATAGGTATTATATTTTAGAAAGTATCAGAATAACGCTAACTTCTTATCCAGTGGAAATCAACAGAAGCAGCAGCATGAGGAAGTATAGACAAGCTGTTACCGCTGCCTCATAACTGATTTCTTGTTTTCTGGGCTAAATATGTTAATTTTTAGCCAAGTTTGACTAATCATCTGAGCACTGCATAATCGTACACAGCATATATGGATGGATATGTACCCTGTGAAGAGGGAATGGCTCAAATGCATGAAGATTTACTGCAGGGTGGCTTGGAAGGCAGAAGCAGAGGGAAGAACACCATGATGGGTGTCCTGGATAGACTAACCTTCCTAGAAGTTGTGTTGGATGAAACCTTCCATAAACAGCAGGAAGAAGCTTCAAAATTGCAGGCCTTGCTCCTCATGGGAGACTTGAACATCTTCTGGAAGACACTTGCATGTGCCATGTCTAATATATATATGCAACACTGCAAATCATTGTTCCTGGAGAGGTAGTTCTCTGTTCTTTAACCACAGGCAAACTTCTGTACCACAGTTTTAGCCAGAAACAGAAATTTCATACAAGCTTGAGCCACACAGCCTCAGATTTTCTATTCTATTCTATTCTATTCTATTCTATTCTATTCTATTCTATTCTATTCTATTCTAACCTCCCAATATTTGATGTAGTGCTGGATAAGGACAAAGAGAAGACAGTCTACCCCACGAGCCTCTGAGGCCATCATTGATGACATGTTGAGAAAAGACAAGCAACAAAATGAAAATCATGAACTAAATAGCACAGACCTTTCAATAAACATCATTTTATGCACCTCCCCAAGGCAACACCATCTCACCTGTGGAGAATCCTGTCTTCTGGTTGAGGGTGACCATGTTTGTGGGCAACAGAGGAAATCCATGGACAGGCCTAGAGCCAAAGCTATATTTAACACAGCATCAACATGAGCTATTTGCAAGTCTCTGATTAAACCAGTGTGATCTTCATCATCCAAAAAAAATTATCACCTCCAGAAAAGTATTAGATAATTCGCTCATGATATTCTCCCTCTGTAAATATTTATCCTATTAGAAGAGTGATTTTCAGGGAGATTCCTTGAGACTGCTGGAGGCTGCTATCCCATTCTGAGAAAGTCTTTTACTTCATTGCTGAACCCTAGTAGAGAATAAAAGCTGTACCCAGAAAAAACCACATTTGTCAAGGAAGATTTTAATGTAGGAGCTGAGATAGAAGCTGTTTGGCTTGGAAAAGCCAATGGTGAGTAAAGACAGTATTGTGGTTGTCTTCTCTCTTTTGATAGTGATACTTACAGAAAGAATTCTGCCTTTGTCTCTGTGATTATCATAACTAAGGGCATGTATAAAGGAATGAGATTATTTTTAAAAATTAAATCGTAGTGGGTAAGGTTCCAATTAAACTACAACTGGCAGGGATTATGACAGGCAAATGGAGCTATTTTTTAAATATATTAGAAGTTAGTAAATGAGGGAAGGAAACAGCTGGTACTTCAGAAGTGAATATAAACAATGGCAATACTTTTTTATTCATAAAAATACATAGAGCTAGAACAGCTGTCAAGAGATGATAATTTACACCCTACCTCAAGGCATAATCGTATATATCTACACTATTTCTGACAGAGAGCCTGTCAGCAGCTGCTTGATCACACCAAACTATGAAAACAACATGACTCTTCTAAGATGTTTCTGAAGAGCTTCTATTCAAACAGTGTTTTCTCATGTCTGTGCTATAGCATAGCTTAAGGTCATTGATCAATATCTTTCTTACCTGATGGAAAGAGAACACAAAGCTTTGCTCTTTGCATTTATTTTCTTTACTCTTGAGAGATGTTATTTTGCCTCAGAGAACTTGTACTTGAACTGAAAAACCAAAATTTGTTCAAACTACTTTTAAAGGTCAGACTTCTAATAATTCATAGTCAACATTCCTTTTTCAAGAGAAACTAGACTCAACTTTGCAGCTGAGAGATTATGAGTCTTGTTGAAAATGACATTTTAATTTACAAACACTTTGTGAGGTTTGCTTTTTCTTTTTCTTATATTGGTGAATCATGCTCAGTTTTAATAGCATTTTTGCTTTAATCCTAATCCTTTTAACAGAAAGTTAAACTCTGGCTAGATGTTTGATTTACAAGGTTTGAAAAATATGAGTATTAATCACTTTCCTTCCCTCCAATGCCAAGGATGCTAAAGGAGAGCTGTTACAATTCCTTAGAAAAAAAGAAATAAATTTTGGGGATTTCACAAATTTCATAAACATTTTTCTCTTTCCTTTAGAAATGATTCACATCTTACCCATTTGAATCTTGGTTTTTTTAGGGTTTTTTTCTCTGTTTTGCTCTGAAGCACGTCCAGAGAAGGGCAACAGGGCTGGAGAAGGGGCTGGAGCACAAGTCTGATGAGGAGCAGCTGAGGGAGCTGTGCGTGTTTATCCTAGGGAAAACGTGGCTCAGGGGGGACTTTATTTCCCTCTACAACTCCCTGAGAGGAGTCGTAGTGAGGTGGGGATTGGCCTCTCCTCCCAGAGAACAAGAAATAGGACAAGAGGAAATGGCCTCAAGTTGCACCAGGGGAGGTTTAGTTTGGATATTAGGAAAAATTTCTTCCCTGAAAGGGTTGTCAAACGCTGGAACAAGCTGCCCAAGGAAGTGCTGGAATCACCATCCTTGGAACTGTTGAAAAAGCTTGTAGGTGTGGTACTCAGGGACACAGTTTAGTAGTGCACTTGGCACTGTTAGGTTAATGGTTGGACTCGGTGGTCCTAAAGGTCTACACCAAATTAAATTGTTCTATGATTCTGTGATTTTCAAAAAGAGTGTTTGATTTGGTATTTTCATCTTCGAACTTAAAACAATTCCATCATTAAAATGGAAGTTTAAGAAGAATTGACAAGAAAGACAATTTTATAAATGTCCTCGAACAGTCTGAGCAGAAAGATGTTTAGTACAGCAAGACCCGAACAGTAGGAGTGTGTGAAGTAGCATGTTGAAGAGAAATTATGTGTGAAGATGATGTTCTATGATGCTGACACTCCTTTTCTGAGTTATGATTATACACTCTTAAATTATGGTATATAACATACTTAGGGAATGGACTGAATTTATATGGCCATACTTGAATTTCTTACTCTCGAGGGGTGCCTTGCTTCTTACTTGGATTGACCCTTTTGTGCGTCCTTATGGCTGTTGCTGCTTTGAGAGTTCATTTGGTGCAGCAGGGAAACCCCCCACTTCAGTGAAGGGGCTTCTTGGGTTGTACACCCTTCTGAGCACAGGGCCTGCAAGGCTTTGTGCTTCCGGGTGGAAAAGTCCTGGGATTCCTGGACACTTGGAGAGAGTGGATGGCCTGGTCCTGACTCAGGAGAGCCATGTACCTGCCAAGCTGATGAAGCTGGGGAGGGCAAATTCCAGTAATGAGAAGAGCTTCAGACAACTTGTGGAGGTGAAAGGACAGCAATGAGACACCCAGAAATAACCCCACTACATCCATCATGGGCTAAACTACAGTCTTGTCAAAAGACTCGCTACCAGCCTCCCACATTTGATGAGTGGCAGCAAGGAGGCCAAGACTAAACTTAATCTCTGTTTTTGCCCAGCATAGGACTGAAACAGACCCAGGAGAACAGAAAATCAAGACTGAGGCCCATAATGCTGCAATTATTCTATTATCCTGTCTCAAGAAATGAACACTTCGGAAAAGAGTACTAGAAACAGGCCTTGTATAAAAGGGATGCTGCCTAGGCTTACTAACACGGTGTTTGATGTCAGCAGTTCAAGGATTTCCTCTGCTGGAGGCAGCTTTCCATCAGTGACATTCAGTGTCCCTCTGTGGACCTACCCAGTGTGAGCTGGTCTAAACCCTGCCTGATTTCATTCAAATATTTTGTTTCCATGGCTCCTATGGTGATCTATGCCACAGCCTGACAATGAGTTCTGTAGGAAAATGCTTCCGTTGTCTGGTTTAAATCTGATGTCTGAGAGTTTCACGTGTCTTTTGTCCTAAGAAACAGCGCACATTCATCACCTAGGCCCCCCCTTTTCCTGTCCATTGGAAATATTACAAGCCCCCACCCACAGTTATCTCTAACTTTTGGAAGAGTTCCTAAGTCTCCCGTCACAGAGACTCCATCCTCTTTTCTTCCTGGTTTGTCTTTTTTTTTCCATATGAGAGAATCAGAACTCCACTTGGTATTCGTAATGAAGTATGTGAATATACACAATTGCAGAATTGTTTTTGTTTTCAGCTCTTTTCCAATTCATGTAACTGTAGGAATGATACTGCAACCAAAGAAAAGCTTTAGATTAAAACCACATGATCTGTTAAAAGACATTATCCATAAATACGGCATGCTTAATGGGTTCCAGTATTTTATTTGCCTTTTTTTGAATGCTTCTGCATATGTAACTAATGGCTCTAGTATCTATGATCTGAACAATTATATCTAACCTAGAAAGCACAAGTAGAGCAGTTTCTTCACATATACATTCACATTGCGTTAATTCACATATTCTTCATGTGTTTCATTTATCACTATTGAATGCCATTTTAGCAGTCTGTCACTCCATCCTGTGCAAACTTTAGAATAAGAATAGCTGCCAGAAGCTGCACTGAAAAATGTCAATTATTTTATATATCATTTGCAAAAGTTGTCATCTCCCTGTTCAACTCTTTCTTCTAGGTCATATATGAGAGGGTCAATATTAATTCCTGAGAAATCTTGCTGACTATGTCCTGCCATTGTGAAACCTCACAATTTATTCCCACGATTTATTTCTCAACATTTAGCTGGTTGTTAGTCAACCTCACCCTCCCATGACAATTTAGTTTCTTTAAGAGACTTCCACAGGAGACCTTGTCAAAAGCTTTTCGTAATTCCAGCTGTGATGTATGACTGACTCACCTTACACATCTGATTGCTTCCGAGTAAACTAGCAATGCTGGTGATGCACAGTCTCCTACAAAGCCAGTGCTGTTTCTTCCTGAGTATGATGCCTGTCTCTGCTATCTGCCGATTCTCTTTTTCATTGCTGTAGTCATGCAGCATGTAGTCCCGGCACTGCAATCAGACTTAGTGGTAGTTAGATTTCTGTCCACTCTTGGACACCCACTGAGAATCTGGGGCCACACTTGACACCAGCCAGTCCTTCTCTGCCAGGGCGTATTTGACCAGAAGTTCCGCTCCGCTGCTGCCATCTCAGCTATTTCACGTCTTGTTCTTTTCAAGCTTGACCTGAAGGTTTTTTGCTGTTCAGCATCTCATTCAAAGCAGTTTTCTGAGAAAACCAAAATTTTATTCTCAGCCAACTCTTTAGACTTTTCATATGCCAAAAATGGAGCAATGCAATACTTTACAGCTATAGGTATTTCTTTTACTAGAGCATTCCTTTACTTTTTTTTTGGTCTGTTAACTCCACAGCTTCCTTGGCATGGTGTCAGCTTCCAGAATAAATTAAAATACACTCATTATTTTGTTTTTATGTCTTTAGGTAGTTCTTCTCTTTGCCTGCCCTATAGTGGTTTTATGTTTATTTTCTCAAAATTTCATTAGTGTTTCTACGCTTCATCTGTGCTTGACTCCTGTGTTAAAAAATGCCTTGTCTTACAACTGGGTAACCATCATTCTGCTGTGGAACCCAGCTGCTTTCTCTGTGTGTGTGCATGTGCTGTCTTTACAGTCCTCATTCATCTGCCATAAACATTTACTTGGTTTAGTAAATAACATATCTATGATGCTTGCCAATGAGTTATATTTTAACTTATTATTCCCAAGTTCCCTCTAAGAAGTTTCATTATTTTTATGTTGATCAGTGCACCCACATCTAGCCCATTTAAATAAAATATTAATTCATCAGGGGTTTTCTTCCTCTTCTGTAAGAATACTGCTGTTGGGCACCTTGTAGTAAGTTCTACATGTGTCTGAGTCTTATGGATTGAGCCAGGTTACTTAGATTTTCTACAGCTAATCCAACTTTGTTTTTCTTCTTGCGAGTTCTCTGACAAGTTGATTCAGGAGGTAACAATTTACAGTGTCTAAAATTTCAGTCTCCACGTCATAATCCAATGTGATATTTTCATTGTTAATCAGGTGGCACGGGAACAACTGGAGTATCCCATTGCTAGAGTATTTTCTCAAAAATATGAAACTCCATGAGAAGTAAATAATCCTTTATGTGGCCTGGTATAGTTTGTCAGACTTTTTGCTTTGTCTACAACTAAATCTGTTAACTCTCTTTTCAGTGAATCAGTGTGTAGTTTTAGAAGACGATATAGGAAAAACTAGGATCTCAGAAACTCTGACTAAGAATTGGAGTCATCATGAAACCATTAACATAGGTCTCAGACTGCTCAGAGCTGGCAGGCTGTGAAAATTCTTGGATCAGCTACTCTCCGTCATGTTAAGAAACACACAATAGAGAGGTATTTCGTATTGATAATAGCAAATCCCAGTGGATTAAAATCCTATGCCTGAACAGGAAAAGACTATTATTAGGGCTGTAGTACTGCCCACTCAACTATGACAGAGAGAGCAACATGTTCAAGAGCAGAGAGGCTGCTGAGGAAAATGAAAAAAAATGCAAGAAGATGAAAAAACTTATGTAAAGTAGAATAAGGCAGGCAACCAAATTTTTATGCTGGTTAGACCATGAGAAAACATTCTTAAAACATGAAGTATTCTTGAGCTTCAATAACACTCTGCTTAGAAGTCCAAAACTGTTGAAGAACTACTTTGCACTCTAGTCTTTTTTTTTTTAATTTCAAGTTCTTCAACACTTGGCAGCTGCTGCCATTTAAATCAAACGGGAAGAAAATGAGTATTTTTGAAAAGAGTACTTCTGAGATGAGTACTTCATGAGGAGATTACACTGCTGCTTATATGGGTATTGAGGTATAAGCCTTCAAGTTATTGGAGGTGAAGGCCAGAAAGCCAATCTCATGCAAAGCTGTGGGACTCCATGCAGACTTCCAGCAACCTTCTAGAAATAGCAACGCAATGTCGCTTTCTGGGATGCTTACTTGGATGGGCACAACACAAGGCGGAGACTGTTGGGGGTTTTTTTGACTAGGTAGCCAAAGCATAGCCATACTTAAGCAATAAGAAATGATGAGAGGGTCCCGTTCCAGCCTTGGATGGTTTATTTTCATTTATGTGAACTCATCATTCATTTTATTATGTATTGGTCATCTTTATCATTGACTTCTTTTGCTTAAATCACAGAAGTTTGGAAGGGGCCTTAAAGATCATCTGGCTCCAACCCCCCTTGCTGTGGGCAGGGACACCTTCCACTAGACCAGGTTGCTCCAAGCTCTACCCAGCCTGGTCTGAACACTTCCAGGGATGGGGCATCCACAACTTCTCTGGGCAACCTGTTCCAGTGCCTCACCAGCCTCACAATAAAAAATTTCTTCCTAATATCTAATCTAATCTTCTCTCAGTTTGAAGCTATTCCCCCTTGTCCTTTCACTCCATGCCATTGTGAATAGTCCCTCTCCATCCTTCTTGTGGGGTCCCTTCAGGGACTGGAAGGCCACAATTTGGTCACTCCAAAGCCTTCTCTTTTCCAGGCTGAACAATCCCAATTCTCTCAGCCTTTCCTCACAGCAGAGGTGCTCCATCCTTCTGATCACCTTGGTGTCCCTCCTCTGGACTGGTTCAAACAGCTCCATGTCCTTCCTGTGCTGGGACCCCAGAGCTGGAGGCAGCTCTGCAGCTGGGGTCTCACCAGAGCGGGGCAGAGGGGCAGAATCCCCTCCCTCCCCTGCTGCCCACGGGGCTTTGGATGCAGCCCAGGACACACTTGGCTTTCTGGGTTGCATCTGAATAATGGAGCGACATTCATAGCACGGCAGTGAAAATCTGTGTAATAATGATAGTTATCCATCATCACTGAAAGAAGGAATAAACTCAATATTAGTATTTCCTACTGCAACATTCTGCAAGTGTGTTTGCTGGCCACAAAAAACTGTCTTTGTTCACAGAAGTTTACATTATTTTCTACTGAGGACCTAGTGGCACTTGAAGGCTAATTTGAAGTAATGGTTATAGCTGGAACTGCTTTTCAAACAGAGGCAAAGTGAGGCAAAGTTTAATATAAGCTTTGAAGCAAGACCAGTTCTGGGCATAAATCTTGGCATAAGTTGGAGTTTGAAATCTGTTTGGTGACGGTATCAACAAGTTTAAAGTCTTGATTCTCTTGCTTTGTGGGCTTTTTCTCCTGAACATGCAAAAAGAACATGGATATTCCTGATCATTTGCTAATAGTACCTAGACAGTTGATTTTAAAATTATCTGGATTAGCAGACCATAGTTAATGTAGTTACTTGAGAAGCAGACAAACAGGGGTCCAAATTTCAAGAAAGGAGAAAGTGGCATAGCCCGTTTTCCAAGACAGTTGTCAACACTATAGTTGCATAGTTTGTGTGGAAAAGAAAGTGCAAAGGAGTTCTTGTAGTATAAACTGTAAGAATAGATGATGCAAATTTCATGTCACAGAGAGTAACAGGAGAAATGTTGTTGGAATGTATGTCATGCAGTCTGGAAAAGAGAAAGTCAGACAGAGACCACTTTTTCTGGAACTGAGCAGGAGGAAGCAACATATCCTATCCTGTGCGAGCCTGAACAATATTTTATTTCCATTATCTTAAAAAATTTAGCCAGGACTACAAACATATAAACTTTAATATTTTAATTACTGAATTCACAACACAGTTTCTGAAAGTTGTTACTAATTGAAATACAGAGGCTAATGTAAGTGCCTTGATTTTACTTGGCACTGAGTTGGGCATGTCTGCTTTATTAATCTTGTAAGGGAGAAAGTCAACTTAATGAAACTTTCATAGAAAAATCTGTGGAAATATGTGGGGAGAACCTGGAAAAATTTTCACTTCAGGCAGAAACAAACAAATTACCTAAGAGGTTCACTGGTGGTCTCAAAATTATTGGTAATTTATTGGTAAAAACCCAACCAAACGAGAAAGCCCCAAACAAAACCAATGAAAAAAAGACAACCGCACAAACATCTAAAGACATTTCTTGCAAGAGTGTTTATAGTGAACTGATTAGGAAATCAGTTTGGAGGAAGGTCTGTGAAAAATAATATGTCAAACTAGCATCCGTTCTTTAAGCTGTGATTCCCCTCACCATGCTGATTAACAGCTGGTGGAGTACAAGGAATTGGGAATTAGGGTCTTCAAGATAGCATAAGACATGTTCATGAAACATAACCCATGGGCAATGGGGATGTAGCGTCACAACGACAAATTCAGGAAATGAAATAGTAGAGTAGAAACAAGTAGTGATAGACTTGCATCATTTTGCAAAAAAGGCTATGAGACAGTCAAACTAAAAATTAGGAAAAAGGTCTGTTAACAGTTACATGTTGTGCATGTGAGAGTTCTTAATTGTTTGAATCCTAGAACTAGAGAATGGTTTGGGTTGGAAGGGACCTTACAGATCACCTCATTCCAACCCCCTGCCATGTGTAGGGACAACTTCCACTTGGCCAGGTTGCTCCAAGCCCTATCCAGCCTGGTCTTGAACACTTCCAGGGATGAGGCATCCACAACTTCTCTTGGTAACTTGTTCCAGTGCCTCACCACTCTCACAGTAAAGAATTTCTTGCTATTATGTGATCTAAATCTGCCCTCTGACAGTTTAAAGCCTTTTCCCCTTGTTCTATCACTACATGCTCTTGTCAAAAGTCCCTCTCTGACTTTTGTGCAGCTCCCTTCAGTTACTCAGGTGATAAAAGGTCTTGCTGAGGCATTCTCTTGTTCAAACTGAACAATCCCAACTCTCTCAGCCTGTCTTCAGAATCAAAACTCAATATAACTCAACGTCTCATCAAATTATTGACAAGTAAATCTGTGGGAAACACCAACCATCACCCGGTTCAGCCCAGGTCACCATGACATTAGCATCACTGCCTCTGGGAATATAACAACAATGAATAATTTCTTTCCCAGCAAGTCAACTCTCAGAGCAGTTTCAAAAATATTTCAAAATAATTTGAAGTCAATTCCTATTATGCCAAATGTCATGCTCTGAAACAAGCATTACAAGGTTCTAAGTAAATATTAGGAGGCGAAAGTCTTAATACTTTACATCAAGGAACTGGTTAATGCTTTTTGATGGTATGGCATCTTCAGACTTCTATATGTTTGACAACTGAAACTCATATCAATGCTGTGAAGAGCCTAGACAGCTCTACCAAACACCTAGATCTTCTCCAACACAACCTTCTCTTGTGGTCTGGTCTGTCTCAGTATCAGCTCTAAGAGCAGGCTAGAGGCGGCTCTCTGAAGAGATCAAATATCCCAGTGTGCTTTTCTTATCACACTGGGAAACAAATTAATCATGCGAAGGAAAGAATAGCAAAATACTATTAGGCTCAGATAGTTTGGACTCTGATAACCGCTTTATGTTGGTACATATGTTGGTACAACCTTCCACAAACTTCTTTTGCTTGTGCAATTTTTCATATGTTCTGCTAAGCAAATTATTTATGATGCACTCCTATGAATAACAGGAAAATACCTCTATGTTTTACACAGAAGAAAATAATAACTATATTAACTCTGTTTGGCAGCATCACAGAGGAGATGAGATGAGAGGAGATGAAGCAAGAGTAGTGCAACCACGTAAATGCACCTGAAAGTCTTCTGTCCCAAGTATGTCTTCTTTTTAAAATGTAGACTAGTCAATATACATCTTCATAAAAGAAGAAAAAGTGCTATCACTCTCTCAAATCTAGATCCCAATGGCAATAATTTAGTGGCAAACTTCCGGTAGCATCTCTTGCTGACAAATGGTACTTCTGATTCTCTTTCTCTAAAACAGGACAAACAGTTCTTACAGCACAACCTGTTCTGATAAGAAAAAAGAGTAAGGGTCTTACAGGGTCCTGAACATGGTTTTAAGGTCCTCTTAGCACAGGAAACTGTGTTCTTCTGCTTTAATAAAGTATAAGAAGCTAAATTGTCTACCCTCAATCAGTTATGCATGAAGATCTACAGGTGCAAACCCCACTCTTTTTCATAGGATCATAGACCAGATTGAGTTGAAAGGGAACTTTAAAATTCATCTAGTCCAACTTACTTGTAATAGACAGGTATATTGAGTAGATCAGGTTGCTTTGAGCCCTGTCCAAACTCAATGTGAATGTTTCCAAGAACAGTAAGAGTAGAGAGGCATCTATGACCAAGATGGAAGTCTTTTCTTTCAGAGGGGAAGAAGCTAACAGTGTGGTATCCCTTAGTTCAAAAGCTGTAGGTTTTTGTTGAGTCATTTTTCACAGTGAATGTAAGCAAAATCAGAATTTTAACCTTCTTGTGTACCAAAAGGCTGGGCAGAAGCTCCACATGGGTTTCATCAGGCTGCTGCAGTGGTTAGGTCTTTTTAAAATCATGCATCCTTTTTCAGCCCAGTGGTCACACGCTGTGCAGTCCTGGTAAGATGAATCAGTGTGCTGCTTTCTCAGCACTGTATCCAGAGATTGCCTTTATACGTATCCCTACTCATGTGTGTGTGCATAAACAAGGACAAACCCACACACACACTTACTTGCACAAAGATCTCTCTTGGGGCATTACAAGGCTCTTGTCTTGCTTAACTCCATTATTACCAGTGGCTGTGCTGCAGAGATTTCATGTATATGCTCAAGGTGAGGGAAGACTCTGAGGAAGTGATGTCTTACGATAGCAGAAGCACCTATTAAAGTTTAATGACATAAAGATGGCACGAATTTGGACTCAAGATATTAATCTATAATCCTGCAGCACTGACTAAGAGAAATAAATCAGGTGCTGAAAACAGAGAGACTGATGCATAGAGGAGACTAATTTTTGAGACCTATGGAGGGTGTGAGGTTACACGAAGGAGCAGGACCTCCCTTTTTCAGCTCCAGCTGGCTGTCCTTCTGCCTCTCTTCCTTTTGGTGTGAAAGTATGGGGACAGGAAGAGATGGGTCTTATTCCACAATTGCATGGGAGACCAGAGAGGCCTGTCAGCTTTATGTTATTTTGTTGTGAGAGAAGGCTGAAATGCCACTTTACTTCCTAAATACATTTCCCCATCAGGAAGCCTGTCAAAGTGTGGAGGGAGGAAGGACCCACAGAGCTGTTTTTCCACCACCAGCACAGGTCAGGTTAGAGGGACAAGGACTTCACAGGCAGGCTTGGAAGGTGGGAAAGTAGAAAAACTGGGGTGGTCATCAGGAGAGCAACAGGCTGCGGAGGGAGTGAGAGATAAGGGGGAAAACCGAGTCAAGTTGTGTATGCCTGGGAAGGCACTGGGGATGTAGCGTTGACCTCCCTGTAGGCAAATAGACAATTGCCAGCTGATGGCCTGCATCTGTCATGGTTTTACCCCAGCCATCAACAGTCACCACCCAGCCTTGCTCACCTGGGATGGGAGAGAGAATCACAAGAGTAAAAGTGAGAAAACTCATGGCTCGAGATAAAGACAGCTGGTAAAAGCAAAAGCTGGAAAAGGAAAGCAAAAAAAGGAATTAGTTCGCATGGGTGGGCAGCTGTTCAGCCATCCCCAGGAGAGCAGGACTCCATGACACGTAATGGTGACTTGGGAGGACAAAGCCTATCACTCCAAAACACCAACCTCATTCCTCCTTCCTCCCCCTTTATACACTGAGCATGATGCCATATAATCTAGAATATCCCTTTGGTCATCTGGCGTCAAATTTCCTGGCTGTGTCCCCTCCCAGTTCTTTGTGCACACCCAGCCTCCTTGCTGGTGGAGTGGGTGGAGTGAGAGACAGAAAAGGTCTTGGCTGTCCCCAAGCCCTGCTCAGCATTAATGAAAACATCCTTGTGTTTTCAGCACAAATCCAAAACATAGTTCCATACAAGCTAATATGGGAAAAACAAAGTTCTACCCCAGTCAAAACCAGCACAGAAGGGCATTACCTTTGAATTTTGGCAAATTACCTTTGAATTTTGAACTTGGGAAAAAAAATGGAAGTTTCTTGGAAGCCCGCTACATCTAATTTTATGCAATTTGTTCAGAGCTCTGCTTTCCAGCAGGAGCTCCTGACTGATGGCAATCACCTTGGTCTTGCAACCATGCTGCTCATCACCAACCTATCTCAAGTGAATCATACACATTTTGAGTGCACAGTGTGTACCCAGGATTCAGAAAGAATTCAGTCTTTCTTATAGGTCTCACAGGTGTCTGTGATTATTAACATAGAGTACATTTACAAAAAAATAATTATTTGATTATTAACATAGAGTACAATTATTTGCCTTGAATCTAAGAGAAAAACTTTTACAATACAGGTAAAATTCCAGGTCAAATAAATACAGCAGAAGTGCCAGCATATTCTGAGTTGATTCAGAAGAAACAATAGAACAAGTGCCAGCATATTCTGAGTTGATTCAGAAGAAACAATAGAACACATTTCGCTCAGAATATGTATGAATAGAAAAAAATATTTTAATAGATTGAGAAAACTTTTGCTATGTGTCCAACTGATGAGTCAGTATTAATCTGTAAGCTCTAACTCTGATAACATAGCTGTGTGATGCATATTGCTTTCTCCTAGATCATGAGTCAGTGAGAGAAACAGATAGACCGCAAAGTCTCATCAGCAGAGAAGAATTCAACAAACACAAGAAACAAACACATCTGTGCCTCTCTGAAGTGAAAATGCCAGCAAATGTCACCAATGAAAATGCCAGCAAATGTCATCAATACGCAGTAAACTCCCACCAGGAAACCCCTGGACACGAAGGTCTAAAGGCTGCTGCCATTCCATGTTGCAGAGGACTGCTGCACCTCACAGTGGCACAGTGGTCAAGCAGGGACCCTGGCAGAGCTGGCGGGTGTGTTGCAGGACAGCGGGCAGCAGTGGCCTCACACCTCTCCAGAGCAGAGCCCAAAATCTAGTGTTAGGACAGCTCTGGTTTGATTTTCCACCTCACGCTAGGGATTCCTGGTGGTGGTTTCGAATAGTGGTGTTGCAGATTACTGTATGCTAAATTTAATGTTTGGGTTTTTTTTTAAAAAGAGATTTTTAAACAATTAATTCTTGACAAGTCTCTACAGCTATTGAGTAATTTCAAAATGCGACAAACTCTTTGTGAAACACAATGGGTCTCTCCTTTTGATGTTTTAGAGTTGTTATTATTAGAAAACATACATGATTAGAACTATTCTTCTTTAGGAAGGCAGTGAGAAGAAATATGGTTTGGGCATCCATTCCTCAATGCTGTAAAGGTAATCTCTCTATGATTTTATGAACAATACAGTCCTGTAACATCAAACCTGTACCTACAGTGACAATTTTTGGTAATTTATCTTGTTTGTGACTTGGTAGCCCAGAACACTCAAGCTTTCTTTGTTACATGACAAAGCTAATTTTTACAGAGAGAACAGGCCTTTTCCTTTCTTGATTGTTCTTTCTTAGAATATTAATATACAAAGAAGATTTGATGATTTCTTTTTCCTCTTAAATGAGCTGCTGTTACAAATCCTGTCTAACAGGACCTCTGTAAGTCTATTCGAGATGCATTTAGGGAAGTCTGTAAAAAAATTCAATGTTCATGCTGGGGGAAGCTGTAGAGATCTGGCACAGGTGAAAAAAACCTTTGTCTAATTAAATTAGAAAACAAAGCATTAGCATGCAAGCATATTTTTGTATGGGAAAATAATTCGTATAAAGTTGGTAGTCATGAGGTGAGTGCTAAGACTTGGCAGGGGATTGGAATGAGATGAGCTCTAAGATCCCTTCCAATCCAAACCATTCTATGCTCCTATGATTTTATAATATATTGCTGATGTCTCCAGCTGCGAGACAGAAAGCATTAGGGAGACCTTCAACAGAGAGTGTGAGTGGGATTTTTGGCCATGTTAGCATAAGGCAATGGCTGGGTATCCACGGAAAGCCATCAGAGAAACAGGACAAGGATTTAGTTCGGCCTGGGAGAAGAAAGCAGGTCTGTGAGTTGTCAGTGCACAGGTGGGAGATGAATTTGTGCTTACAGGTGAGATACAGTTCAAAATGAGAAGAGAACATCAGATGAACTTCTGCAGGGAAGGAAGGATATCTTCGTCCAAGAAAAATTGCGTGTCACCACGAACAAGTTAATGTTCTTTGTTTAATATTATACAGAAATTACTAAGGTATCTTTGTATGTCATTGATTTTTCTGGGGACATGGTGCCTGGAAACGAAAATTGAAGTTAACACAAAAAAGCATTTGCGTCATTTACAGCAAAAAGGGTTCTTGCAATTTCCTATAAGTGTCATTTCTGCATAATAGATTTTGAATGTCCTGACTCATATTTGGCTAGTATATAGTATCTCTAATGTTTAGGAAACTTGTATTTTTCTTGACAGTGACTCTTACATAAATACTCAATAATCTAGTCATTCCAATTCGATGATGTATTCTTGCCAACTAAATATCTTCAATGCAGTTTTTACTGACAGTTCTATTCTTCAGAATGATATACGTAATTTTCTTTTTTGGATTGCCTGACTCTGAATTCTCCCCAGCTTAACTATTTTTCACACATTTTATAGATGCATTTTACATTTTTACAGGGTATCAAAATCCTCTCAGTAGTGCCCATTGACAGGACAAGACCACTGGGCAAAAATTCAAATATGGTATTTCATCTGAACACACAGACCCCACTTATTTTCTGTCAGGGTTGACCAGAAAGATTGTGGTGTCTGCATTTACAGAGGTATTCAAAACCCTGCTGGACATGATCACTGGCAGCCTGCTCTAGGTGATCCTGCTTGGTTGGGGGATTAGAATTTAAGATATCAATAAGTAACTTTCAGCCAAAAGCATTCTGTGAATCCATGAGACACCATTTGAAACCCTGCAACTACGTTGTAATATACTGACTTTACACCACGTCCTTAGTATCTCAGAAGAGTGAACAGCTTCTAGAGACATATATTTATATAATGTTGGGAAAGCTGTGTCTGTGGCTTTTACCCATATCTTTGGGTAGTTACCTTTGAGTTTTTTACTCCGTATCTGGGAGATCTGGAAGAGAAAACTGCTAGCTCGAGTCCCACTGGTATCTAAGCTACTGGGTCATCATGAGATGGTAATCTTTGTTCAGGTCATCTACCAGAGGTTTTGCTTTTGGAGCCTTGGGCATACCTACCTCTTTACCCCTTACTTTTAGTTAGCATCTCATAAGTTTTAACTGATATTTATTTATCAACTCTGAGAGCTTTTATGCATGGTTTTTTCAGAGAAAGGCATATCCTGTTGCTGCTTAGGAATGTGAAAATCGATATGTCTCCTCCCCTGCTCTTATTTTCTTCTTTACAATTTTTTAGCGTTTACTACCCTGCAGGAGCTGACTCATTGCTGGGTATCTTTTGGTGAACGAGAGTTCACAGAGAGTGTATATTTTAGGCTTTCTTCCTCCTCTCAAATTTACTTTTTCTCAAGCAGTTTTTAAAAGTCAAGTTCTTGCCATTCCTATGTCTCAATCTAGATATAAGAATTTGTTTTATGACTTGTGTTTCAGGGGCGGTATTTTGTGGGGGCAGAGGAGATTGTGTGGGTTGAGGTTTTTTTTTTTGTTTATTTTAATTCAGTAATGACAAATGGATGGTATATTTTTACATCAATTCTATTGACTTACCCTAAGACACATCTTTTTTGCTGTACCTCATGAGTATAATGCAAGTTTCTCAGCATGGGGCCACCTGAACACTGGGGCATGTGGCCCAGACACTGCAAAACTGCCATCCCTGTGGATTTCTAAAACCTGGCTAAAACCTGGCTAAACCCTGAGCAGCCTGGTCTAATTTGCAAGCTAGCTGGACTACATGTCATCCAGAGGTGCCTTTAATCTTTCTGAGTGTGTGCTTTCAAGTTGTCCTCTGTATCATGAGCATCACTCCAATAGAGAAAACCAAGTTTTAAAATTACAGGATCTGCCTATTTAATTTAAACCCCCTCAGTAAATACTGTGGAATTTAAAAAAAAAAAAAAAATTGCAGATACTATCTATGTTTCTTACTTGTAAATAGAAATGACAATTCTTTGTGTATGTTTTATCAGACAACATCAAGACAATAAGCTTTCCTTAAACACTTCTATTTTTCTGTGTCTGATTTGTTCAGCAAATACCAGAATATTTAATAACACTATTAGTTTTGACTCACCAGCTCATTTTAGTAGAAAAGTAACCATAGTATATCCAGTAGTACATCAATCACCCTTTGTTTAGATTCAGATTTTTTTATAGTCTTCATATCAGATAAGTTTCCCAGCGGCCATCTTTGGCTCAGGTTTTTGTGTTCAAATGTCCTTAAACAAGCACTAACAGCTATAAAAACTAAGACTGCAAAAATACAAGCTGTGTGGAGGACGTAAGCCTAATGCTTCGGACTAATTTGTAACATCTGCAAACTTTAAACAGTATTCACATGTTGATAATTCTAGCACAAATATTTTAACAAATGCGCCTTTAAAGGTGTTTCTTGAAGTTCGCAATATTTAAAGTCATGGCTAAAGATAGAACTCAATTTCTCTTCATTGCAGCGCAAAACAGGACTGACTCTGGAACATAAGGTGTGGTTTAGCACAGCTGATACATAAAATGGGACACAGGGAGAATTTAAATGCCCAGAGTCAAGATTCTGAAATAGAAAACACCTGACACGCTTACTCTGGGGGTACTTCAGCTCTGTTAGATCCTCACCTTTAGGGAGGACCCTCCACAAGTGCTGGG
Organism: Eulacestoma nigropectus; assembly: GCA_013397775.1. NCBI lineage: Eukaryota > Metazoa > Chordata > Aves > Passeriformes > Eulacestoma > Eulacestoma nigropectus. The sequence continues at coordinate 571,669 of VZTE01003721.1, forward strand.
GGCGGCGACTCTGTGCAGATCTCCCCACTGTCCCAGGCTTGGACACACGTGGCAGCTGCAGGCTGAACTCATGCCTAAGCCTCATCTTGACGCAGACAAGATGTTCCCTGATGAGGGTACATATATCACACTTGACACACACCCTAAGAGTCTCAGCTCCTTGCAGGTTATACGTGGGATGGCAACTTCTTAAATCCAGGAGTATGATAATGGGAAGTTTTGTCCTCTAACGGTTTTCATCTAAAATGTCTATTATTGCTAACTAAGACTGATCTGGGTAACAAGAACATCTCACTCATTCTCTTCCAAATGAAACTGGTGTAAATTAGAGCCATGGTTCTTCATTGCTGTCTTTTGGGAGATGGATGAAAATTTCCTTATTCACACAGATGTATGGCTTTACCAGGAGGCACAGGAAGCAACCTCTACCATTTTCTCAAATGGTTGAATGAATATTTTTCTGGAGAAGGAGCTTTGCTTTCCACTGGAAGAGGGGAGAGTAGACCCACATTTATGGCTCCCCCAGCTACTGCTTCAAAACTCAAACTGCTGTTTTAAACAACATGACAAAAGAAATGTCTCCTGCTCAGAGCTGGGTTGCAGGTAGTGAGCATCCACTTAAATGAGGTGCTCCCTTTCAGCTCTCTCTTGGAAGTCTTGGAAATGTGACTCTCTTTTCTACTGCCAATGACAAGTCCATCCTGCTGTGCCCAGCACCATGGGGTGTCTACCCCAAGGCATGAGGAAAGAATAGGACTTGAAAAAGTTGTGGCAGTGCTTCTTGCCCTTCCTCTTCAGTTTTCTTGAAGCATAGGAGGACAGAGAGTCTGGCAATCATGTCTGTGAAGGGCACTGCTTTTCCTTCTGGCACTTGGTGACAGAGAGATATGTTACTGCAATCCTGGCAAGGCTGTTAATCAATGACAGTGTTAATGAAAACCCAAAGCATTTCTTCACCTCCCAACCCAAAATCAATTTCTAGTAGATAAGCAAGATTGAGAAGAAAATAATAAAATGTTTGATATTGCACTTCTAAAACATTGTACCTTAACATACACCAAGAAGCAACATGAACCAGAATGAAAATTAACAAACAATATTTACAATCCTTTGTGAGTTCTTTCTAGAGGAATTAGAAATACAATACACAGATCTCACTCAGTGCACATTTGCAAGATGTATGAGAGCACATTTCACTCAACCACCATTGACAGGACAGTTTCCTTTTTATTCCATGGGCAGATCTGACTGTGTGGATGGGACACAGATGCTTGGAAGCTCATGTATATGCTTTGTTTAATATCTGTGCATTAATTTTAATCTACATTGACTCCTAAACAGTAGCCTTCATTAGGAAACATCCCCAAATGTCATAGATACCTATCCAACTGATGCTTTTAATTACTAGTTGTTAAGTTCTGAAAATTAGACCAACATATCAATCTGCCTGTGACCAGGTGAAAAGCCTTTCTCAAAACATTTACTTCTCTTACATCTCTTACTTCTTTTCCTCTTTCTTCCCTCAAAGAAAGAAAGAAAAGACCAGTGTTTTTTTCAGTAAAAGATATCTGTTGCTGACACTCTGAGAAGCAAGGACATAACAGATGCAGACCAAGGAAACTGTATCTATTAGATCCTAGTTGAAGTCCTGACTGCCTTAATTTTTTGTTTGACACATGAAGCAAATTAAAATACACAACAAGGATATGTTTGAAATGAAAATGGAAAGAGAAAAATTGCCTCAAAGAACATGTGACATTCATCCTGAATATGTTAAGTCTTCACAGCACTAATTTAAAGGCAGAGACACTAAATATCTAAATATTGAAGAAATTCTCATGTGGAATTTAGATAGAAAGCTTGTAATTGCCTATGGGTGACTTTGCCAGGTCTTAATATTTTGCCAGGCAAAAGCTCCAAACTTTTGACAACTGCAGTAAATAACTGCATACAGATACTTAAATGTTAGCCATAATATTTTCTAAATGGTTCTAACAGTCTCCTGAGCAATGTGCAATTCAGAGTTATGTTCCAAGCATCTGGGGGTATAAGAGGGAGGATCAAGTTATCTTTATGTGAGATCAAGGACCAAGAGAGTATCTTAAAAATGAAAATAATAAAATGAGCAAATGTCTAAGAGCAAATGTCCCTTGGCATTAAGGGATATCAAATTCAGCAACTTAAGTAAAACATAATTTAGGGTGAATTTTATCTGAGCAGTACAGATGACTATACCAAGTGATTACAGCACAAAATCAAAAATAAGTTGGAGGGAGGGTTGTGACTGATTTTGCAGATGATGAGAAGATAATTATTTATTCTCTCAGTTAGTATGTAAAAATTATAAAGAATGATGAAAAATAAACAAATTGCAGAGAAACTTGGACAACTGCAGATTAGATGAAATAATCTTAGCAAGTAAAGTGAGATGTGCCTGTGATCACTCAGTTATTCCTTTCAATAACTATCAAATTTACACCAACAGACTCCCAGGTTTGTCATTTAAGATGAAAATAACACAGACAGCTTGCTAGGAAGGTAACGCCTGCCTTATGCTGTCCTGCCTGTCTCAAATTCCCACAGTTGCCCTAAACGCTAGAGAAATAAAAGCTTTTTACTCTATGTTTGTGGATAAACACCAGGTAAGACGAGCCTTCTGCTTGACCAGGGCCATGGAGTACTCCCATAATGCTAATCAAGATTAAAAGCAGCATGGAACTTGACAGACCTGAAGCAGACACTTTTTAACACACTTTTGGAAAAGCTTTTTTCTGAATATGCCAAAATCAGATAGAAATTTCCACTTCCACTTTACAATTTCACATATTAATGTTGTAACATTCGTGAACCATTTTATAAGTGCTGAAAATACTTGATTGGTTACTGCATTTTTCTTTGCTACTGCCCATGTGGGAAGCTAAAATTATTGGGGATAGGGTTGGATAAAGAGCATCAATAAGAACAATTTATGAGACTCTGAGGGTTTGTAATGTCACCATTGATTTCCTGGTGAAGTTCAAAGTGCATTAAAACAAAATCTGAGTCATCTTATTCCCTTCCTGTGGTCTTTAGTTTGCTCATATAAACATAAAGGGCCTATTTAGTACTGTATACAACCTGTATTAGGTTATGATTATGCTTCCAGACATCTTATCAATGTCAGCGCCCCATTGGTCTTAGCAACAAAGAAATAAGCTATGATAAAAGAAACTCTTCATGTTGATGAGCTGGGACTTGAACTGGTGCATCTGAAGACAAAAACGAATTCTGGTGCTCTGAAAAATGTCTGTTTTGTTCATAATGTCATACATTTGCACTTCAGTTGTCCATTTTCCAAATGGCCTACAAACCACTACTACTCTTTGACACCTTCTAACTCCATGGCTAATTAACTTGGAAAAGTTAATCTGCTATCATTTTTATTGGTCCTTCATCTGCAGTTATTATGCAAAATGGGACCTGGTTGGTGTAACAGCAGGATACACAAGCTTGGAACAGAGGTTTGCAGCTTTTACAGAAGAAGAAATGGTAGCAAACACACCTATAGTGGATGAACTATGTCTTCACTCTGCTTTAGTAAATTCTATAATGGTATAAAGAGTTAAAAGAGTGTTTCCAGTGAAAAAAGGACAGAAATGAATGGGAAAAATAGATAAAATATAATTTGAATACAGAAGTGTTTGTTGTAGGTGGTAAGCACCTTTTATGCTGAAATTGAACAGTTTAATATATTGCTTAAAGCTTAACTTGTGAAAGAGTCAATCTATGCAGAGGAAGATTTCACACATTAGGACAGGTGTTGATTAACTTCTAAAGCTTATCCTCACATAAAAAAACCCATTGGATAAGTCCTGTTTCCTAAAGACAATGAGCAAAAAACCCCAGATGTACAAAACCCCCTAAAAAGAGGCAAGCCTGACCATGTACAGTGAAAAACTAAGATGTTATTATGAAGGCACTGGAGATACCTATTTCCCTGTTCTCAGATGATTGTAATATGAAGGCTTATTTTCACCATTTTTGATAAAAATATATTTGGGATTTAAGCCACTGCTACTTGGAAAGTCTAATAGGATTTTTTTTTCTGATTTTAATTGTTAAGTTATTAGAGGTTCTGCAACAGTTCATCTCGCTTGGAATTTCACAGGTTGTAAATACACGCATGTGATATATACAAAATGATTAATCCAACTACAGAAGTGTATAATATACAGATACACAAGGCTGGCCAAATTGGGTCAAACCAAAGACTCATTTATCCTGATGCACAGTCTCTCCTGTCCATAAATGGAAGCATAAAAACTGGCCAAGCACATAAGAAACTCACTGCCACTCTTTCCTGAATCAGAGAAGTTTCCTATGATTGAGCAATCCCCGATGGATTTTTGCTTCGTGTACTTGTTCCCTCTGCCCTTAAATCTCCAAAAGTTTTTATTATTCATAGCATCCTTTGACTAAGAATGATATCACAGGTAGCAGCCTCTGCTGTATGAAGAACCACCTCCATTTAATTTGCTTTAAACCTCACTCTTAACCACTTCCTTTGATAACTCCCTGCCTTGGACAAGACCAGTCAGCAAGGTAATTTTATTCACTTTCTCCCTTCAAAGCACAATTCTATAGACCTCTCTCTCTCTCCTCTTAAATTATCATTTTCGGGACTGAAGAGTCAAAGGTTCTTCCATCACCCCTCTAACAAAAATCTTTCCAGGGCTTTAATCATCTTGTCATCGTTTATCAGAAACTATTCCTGTTAGAATTGCAACCACAGGTCCTGGATGGTGATGTCTGCACAACTGGGTAAGACACAGATTAAACATTTCTGTCAGATTATGAATTAAAGGCTTCAAAAAATGTCAAGAAGGGACAAGATGTGTTACATCAGTAATTAAGTACACATTGCACACTGATGGAACAGTCTGAGGAATGGAGAAATTAACGTGAGTATGAAAATAAGGAAAGAGGACAGCTGTACCAAAGAGGCATTGTGGTTGTTTTTCATCCCTATTAAGGCATATGAGAAGATTAAACCAGTCAAGCCTTTAACAAAATTTCTCATTTTCCTGTCAAGGTTAATATCAATTTTGGTGTTGCAATCGCTGGACAATACAATTTATTTCCTAATTATCTCAGAATTATAGAATATGTGAGGCTGTCAGGGAGCTTTGGAGATCATCTAGTCCAAATTCTCTTCTTCAAGTGTGTGCAGGTACAGCATGTAGGGCTCCCTTCACCCAAGTTTCCAATATCTCCAGAAATGGAGATGCCATAATCTCTTTACATAACCTGTTTCAGTATTCAATTGTCCTCACATTAAAAAAGCGTTCGTTTAGGATTTTATGCACTTCTGAGCATTCTCATTGAAGTAAGACATTCAACACATGAAACAGTCCATTCTGATATTGATTTTTTTATCTTAAACACGGGCAAAAACCTCCTTACCTAGATGTGTGGTTATGAAATTCTCAGACCACTTATTTAACTTAATTTAAAGAGATACTTCTACTTTGGGAACGGAACATGAAATTTTGATTCCTTCACCTGATTCTTTTTTTTTTTCTCCCTTCATTCCTGAGGTACAACTTCTTTTTAGTGAAGATTATACAGCAGTTTTCAATGCTCAGTTGCCTAGTAAGGAGGAAGGACTAGAGTGTTTTGATGTTTGCTTTTAAATCCAGTTGTATAAAAATGTAAAAGATTTTACATTATAGCTTTCATACATGTTACCTTTGTGTGATACGCTTCATACTCTGTGGTATTATATTTTTTGTAGAAAACTTGAGGGTATGATGGCTAGTTTTACTCCTGACTAACTAATTTTACCCAAGATCTTAAGTCTGGGTAAAGCACTTAAAACATTTTGACACATTTTTCTTTAAACTTGCATTTTTCATAACATCTGCAGTAAAACAAAGCTAAGCCTCCTTAAACTCCCTGTGAATCTAAAGTCTATGCAGATTAAAATTAAGAAAACAGGTAACCAGGTCCAAGCCATCCCATAAATAACTTTTTGAAAAATAATCTGGATTGTGAAATGTCAATTCTTGTAAACTAAATTTTGTGAATCAAATATTCCTGATGAGTGTATTTATACAAGCAGAACTGAGTTCTTTCTACCTCTTCTGGATAAAACTATACTTTTCTTCCCAGTTACATGACACAAAAATAGGAACATTATAATAGTATATATTTCTTAATTTTAACAAGTCAGCTTTGGATAAAAAAATTAATTAGTGGTGCTATGTGTTATTAGAAGTTTCTGGGTGACTTTTCAGTATAACTAAAAAAAAATGTTATCCTAAGGTCAAATAGATTTGGTTTTTCACACTCACCTCATGTTTCAGAGTATACTGTTCCTTACAATTCTTTAACTTTTTTGATACTTGTGATAGAAGCCGGAATCAGAAGAGTACAACCAATTAAGAGGAAGGTGTCAGAATATGCTATTGAAATACACTACCAGAAGAAATTCCCAATTTCAGTCAGAGAAAGTTTGGTTTTATTTAGACTTGAACTAAAAAATATGAACTAAACAAAAAAAATCAACCAAACAAAACATGTCTAAAGTCCCTTCAAAAACAAACAAACAAGCCGATCAACCCCAAATGAAAAAAAGCCAACATCAGAGAAAAGCCAGATAAAACCCAAACGCCCAAATGTTAAAAGCTTATATGAATTTGAGTTAGAGAATTATCTCAGTTAAAAGAAGATTTTGATGCTGATTTTAATGTATAAAGAGCTACACTTATCATTTCAGAATGCTGTATTCCTAAAAGGAGTTTCTCATGCAATACTTGCATCTTGCCACTAGAATCTTTATTAAGTGCTGGAGCCATGTCGAAGTGGACCTACATGCTTCATGGGCAATGCAAAAATCTATATTTCTGTCTTGATTTACAGGTAGATAAAAGATTATGAGTAATTATTCAAACAGTCATACCCTTAATGCCTGCAATGTAATGAAGAGAATGATTAATTAAATACATTCAAGCGAGTCTGAAATCCCATTTGCAGCTTGATTTGCTGAGGAGAAAAAAAGAGGTGAGCAATTTCTTATGATTTCTGTGAAAGCTGTGCTAGTACATGTTCTATGTGCAACAATACTTCTCCTCTGCCTTCCATTCCAGGTGTTTAGACTTCTGATACTCTCCTCATTATCTGACCCCAGGGCACTGGCTTCTTGCCTGGTACCTGTTCGTTTTTCTTTCTTTCTTTCTTCCTTTCTTTCTTTCTTTCTCTCTTTCTCTCTCTCTCTCTCTTTCTCTCTCTCTCTCTCTTTCTCTCTCTCTCTCTCTTTCTCTCTCTCTCTCTCTTTCTCTCTCTCTCTCTCTTTCTCTCTCTCTCTCTCTTTCTCTCTCTCTCTCTCTTTCTCTCTCTCTCTCTCTTTCTCTCTCTCTCTCTCTTTCTCTCTCTCTCTCTCTTTCTCTCTCTCTCTCTCTTTCTCTCTCTCTCTCTCTTTCTCTCTCTCTCTCTCTTTCTCTCTCTCTCTCTCTTTCTCTCTCTCTCTCTCTTTCTCTCTCTCTCTCTCTTTCTCTCTCTCTCTCTCTTTCTCTCTCTCTCTCTCTTTCTCTCTCTCTCTCTCTTTCTCTCTCTCTCTCTCTTTCTCTCTCTCTCTCTCTTTCTCTCTCTCTCTCTCTTTCTCTCTCTCTTTCTTTCTTTCTTTCCTTCTTTCTTTCCTTCCTTTCTTCTTTCCCTCTTTCTTTCCTTCTTTTCTTCTTTCTTTCCTTCTCTCCTTCTTTCCTTTTCTCCTTCTTTATTTTTCTCTTTTCTTCTTTCCTTCTTTCTTTCCTTTTTTTTCTTTCCTTAATTGATAGTTGTATTAAGAGTCAGTAGAACCAGTGAAAGACCTTGCACAGTTTTTCCATGCTCTGTAAAAACTCACTGTAATAGTGTGTGGCTCTGGGTTAGACAAGTCAGGCCCATCAGATGATTTGGACATCTGGCCTCTGGAAAGCATTCAGTCCTCAGTCCTTTTGATCATATTAACCTAATCTTGTTTAACTATCTACACGCTATTGAATGAAAAACATGCAAAGACTAACTCAATGAAGCATAATAATCTGTTCCAAAATGTACAGCCTGTAAGATACATGCCTACCCTCTCACCTAGCAGCACTTTTGTTTGCACACAGGAGCCAGGAACAGAAGGAGCTCCCCAGATAGTTTTGTGCCGGTCTCCTGAACTGGTTCTTATCATGACCCTGCCTGTCCCCAGCTGTACTCTACTGCAAATTGTCTGTACCAACTTTTGGTTGGTTAACTTTTGCAAGTTAACCAAACACTTCTTTTCAAGGAACGGTTAGTTTCCAAAAATGTTTAAGCTGTCTGAGGAAGAAATAGTATTGGAATGCTAAGAAGTCTAAGCAGGTGAATATCAACATGGGGTATGTATTTGAAGGCAAACCTTTTCTCCCACTTGGTTTAATGCAAACATTTATTTCAAAGAGCTTACCTCCAGTCCAAGATGGACTTCAGATACCTACGTAGCGTTGCTGTTCAGAAATCCTATGTTTAGCTGCCAATTAACTTGAAAGCATGAAAGCTTCAAAGGCACCCCAAATTTTGCCATAAAGGCATCTAAAATCTGATTTATGTATTGGATCAGGAACATCTGGGTCTCAGCCAATAGAAAAGTACCTAACCCTCATCCACATCCATGAAAAATGTAATCCTGCATATGTTTCCATGCAGAGCTTGGTCCTACAGTTTCCAGCCCAGCAAACACTAAATTAAACTCCTTGCAAGGTGCAGAAATCAAGCATATTATGTAAAACAGGGGAGAAATCACAGGGACACAACTATTCAGTTCTTATCAGCTGCAGTTTAAATCTACCTTCCTTATTACTGTAGCGAGTACTGCAGCCAGCAGATCAGCAAACCTGGGTGGGCTGTATGCTGAGTCCTGCCACACTCATTCCTCTTAGCCCAAAAGGACAGAAGAACCCTGGCTTTGAGAGGCTCTGGGAGTGTGAAAGCTGCTCTAGCCTTGCAAAATCCCATAAGCAGAGGAAATGAAAATCTGACCGACATCTAAAAAAGTATTTCTCAGCTATGGGAGTAAAGGAAGAGGAAAACAGAGCATATAAAAAAACACCTGCAGAAAGGGAATGTCTCGACATACAAGAGGAGCTCCCTAGCACCTTGTTCTTTTGAAGCATTTTTTTCCGTTTTCCTGGGGCAACTCGGGCATTTGACTGACCTTGAAATCATGCAACTTCTGTCTCATCAGAGGGTGACTCTTCAGAAACACAACCTTGAGGGAAAATGGCCCTGCTTTCCCTGACAACAAAAACAACTCCAAAACTTACACAATGACTGTGTAAAATTCCAAACATAACTGTGGAGTCTGGTGTGATTCTCCAGAGACAGCTTTGAAGAGACAGGTTTTGGTGGGTCACTAGTTTGATTTTGAGCGAAATGAAACTTGAAAGCATCAGAGCATTTGCTGCTCCCTTTAAGTGTTGGTAAATCTACCTTGTAACTCCAGCCAAGGAGTTATCATCACAGCAACATTAGTAATTATTATCAGATGTATGAAGAAATGTTTTCTAAACTTTCTTATTTTCTAATGTAAACCAAATGTTTTTCTCCCTACCAGTGGGATAAATATTGTGCTATTTTTCTTTTGTAACAGGACTATCAGCTGTATAATTCACTAAATTTATTTCTTTCTGCAGAAAAACTTATTACATTTTCTTCATGAAATCCATTGAAAATATAACTGCAGAAATTACACAGAACCTCATAAAACACAAGTATTTCTCCTCAAGTGTAGCCGAGAGATGCATTACAACAAAAAAATCAGGAAAACAAGTTCTTTAGTACAGCCTCTTACATAAGTTTTCCAAGCCAAAATCACTTTGGAAGCCTGCTTTTAAACATGAGTCTTGTAGCAGCCTACAAAACACTCAACATTTCTTATGCATTGATATGTCTAACTTCTCTTTTTCTCTCCAGACCTTGCCCAGCTCTGTAACTAAAAGTGTCCCTCCTCTTTACTGCTACCACTTCAATATGCTTGACCTGTCTGATGCACTTTCATTAAAAATTACCAGTTCCAGATATTAACAGCAAGTTTTTGTAGAAGTTTTAAAAAGCACTGGAAGCAAAGACTCTTATTCACATCCTTAGTAGAATGAGCATTAACTTCTTTGTCTATGTTTGTTCCCCACACAGTTCAGAGGCTATGGGCACTCTGTTTATGATTCAGCCAAGTCTTAGAGCTGAGGAATTATTTTTAAGGTATCGCCCACAACTAATTGCTAAAGATTTCTGTTTTTTAAATTATCTTAGTGTCACACGAACTTTCCAGCCATACCCCAGAGGATGCTACTGAGACGACTTCTGAAATCTCCAGCTTTCTTCTGCTCTCTGAAGTGTTTGGGGTTTGCTGCTTGCAGCTTTGTGTCTGCCTGTGTTAAAAGACTGACCTGAAGGAAATACCCAGACTGGCTGTGGGTAAAGGGTGCTACGCTGCAACCCAAAGCTAAGCAGATGTGTGGAACCCAAGACATGTATTGTCTCATATTTGAGCGTTCCACAGTGAAAAGCTGGAATCATCCATTTAAAGTTTCAAGGAAAATTGTGCTGTCCTCTCAGGCTCCCACAGAACTGGCTGGAACTGACATTCCTGTCTTTCAGTGTTTGTCCCAGTGCAAAAGAAGACCATCTTGTCAGGTAAAGTGTGCCAACCTCTCTTCTGTCTCCACTGGCATCAAGGGGGAGCACTTAGAAATTGTGTCACTGGGTTGCCTGAAGCCCTTTTAATTGGGAGCCATCTGAACCTACCTTTTCCTTATCCAAAAAATGAGATGTAGACATGCCTATATTTATGTGAATGAATAGGCACATGAAAGAGATAACAAATTTCTCCATGTGCAATACCTAAGCAGTCTTCTGATAAGATTGTTGATCAATAGTCTCCTTTTCCACATGGGAAAACTTACAGCTGGAAAAAAAATGGTATGCAAGTAGAAAACCCAAAATATCCAGAAGCATAAAAAGTGTTGCTTCCAGAGCTGAAGCAACTCTAAACTATTCTGTCAGCTCTGCTGACTTTCTTTTAATCTGACCTTTAAAGGATGTTTGAAATTCAACAGCAGCCAAATTTCTGAATTTCTTGGATTAAAAAATGTCACCATTGACTGGTTTTTGCTTGTATACTTTCTCTATGAAATTTAATTATCTGTTAATTCAATACTAGTATGAATCCAGCTATGTATTGACTCAATTGTAATCATCACCAGGATCTGAAAAACGTGGTGTGTCATTCCTGTTTTAGTGGGAGGTCACAGCAGCTGGTGCTAGCAGCAACTCTGACTAAGTCCAGACTTGTTTATTTTTTCAATTTGCAATGAAACATGACATTACAGCTGCACAGCTTCTTTTCTCAGCTTCTTATCTCAGATGAGATCTCAGAAGTGAAAGTCTTTTGGCAAATATTTATGTACGCATACAGCATATTGTCTGTGACCCTAATTTTAAACATGGATTCTCCCTTTTTTACCACAGGCACTTTGTTTGCACCACACAATTTGTATTTTAGTCCTAATAATTACAAAAAGGGCAATGACCCATTGAACGGGAAAACAGCTTTTATGATCTTGTTAAGAGAACTGCATAATGAGGTGATTTCCTCAGAACAGACCTATGACACATCCATATTTATCTTCAGTGAATCATGTCGTAGGCAAAAATCTTTGTCCACAGAATTAGATAGGAGATCTCTAGTATACACATGAATAAGAAAAAAAATGTCAACATACTGGTGCTATGACAACAAGGCTGGATGATGACCTTTATGGGAGAGGTCCAGGCAGACAGCTTGCTGGAATAGCAGCTGCCCAGCTGAGCACTGTTCAACACTGTAAGACACCACTTAACACAAAACAGTTTTCAGCAGATAAGAAAGGGACATTGATGAAGAGATATTGGATATTGGAGATGGATAGGATTAGGATCTCAGACATGTCTTTGTTGACATGCCTGTGTTCACAATAATCTACTGTGGAAACTGTAAATGGAAATAAGAAAAAGGGTAAGTGAAAAAACAATCAATCAATCAATCAATTATTCAAACTACGTCATGTCATGAAGGAAGGAGAGAGAGGAAATGGCCACTTGCCTTGGAGAAGCTATTTCTTGTCACCAAAGCATGACATCTATGATCTCCCAGTGCCGATTCTGAGGGGAAACTGGCAAGATACATTCAGACAAGGAGCTCTTAAGCTTGTGCTGGGCTTGCGTGGCAAGGTTTTGGTAGCCTTGGGTGCGGAGGCCGTTGGGGTGGTTTTTGTGAGAAGCTGCCATCAGGCCATCACAGCCAGTGCCAGCCAGCTCCATGATGGACCTGCTGCTGGCCAGGGCTGAGCCCATCAGCAACAGTGGCAGCACCTTTGGGATATTACATTAAAAAAAGTTTAAATTAAAGCTGCACTACAGCAGCCGTGAGAGCCGAGAGAGAGCAGGTGAAAGAAACAGCCCTGCAGACTCCACGGTCAGTGAAGGAGGGGAGGAGAAGTTCCAGTGCCAGAGCAGCCCATGGTGAGGCAGCTGTGCCCCTGCAGCCCATGGGGGTCCATGTGGAGCAGAGATCCCCCTGCAGCCTTGAAGCAAGCTGTGACCCCTTGGAGAACGTGCTGGATGGAGCAGGCTTCTGGCAGGAGCTACAGCCCTTGGAGATGAGCCCACAAAGGGTCAGGTCTACTGGCAGTACCTGGGACCCCTTGGGGAGACTCAAGCTGGAGCAGTCTGTTCCTGAGGAACTGCACCCTGTGGAGAGGACCTACACTGGAGGAGGGTTATTTCATGGGGCTGGGAACTCATGCTGGAGCAAGGGAAGAGCATAAGGAAGAAGGAGAAGTCCAGACATGTAAGAAGTGATAGCAACCCTCAATTTCCCAACTTTCTCTGCCACTCAGGGGGAGGAAGTAAAGGACTGGGGACTGAGGTTCAGCTCAGAAACAACAGAGTGGGGCAAAGACATTTTTTAACACTTTTTCTTATTTCTCATTATCATGGTCTCTTTAATTAGCAATATATTAATTTATCTAAGTCTGTTTTGCCTTGACAGTAATTAGGAAGAGGTCTCCTAGTCCTTATCTGACGCATGATATTTCTGTCACTTTTTCCCCCTCCCTACAATCCTGTTGAGAAGTAGGAGAAAGAGAGCAGTTTGGTGAGCACCCGGTGGCCAGTCAAGGTCAACCCCCAAATTAGTAAAATTTGTAACTTCACCAGATGATAAAAATCATTGAGTAAGATGATGTTGGGGTCAGGGGGGTGGGGGAGTTTTTGCCACATTGCAAACTTTTTTTTTATTCCCTTGTGTAGACATTCAACACACAGCTGTCCACTTACACTAATCCTTCTTTCATTCGCATTTGCTGGATCCCATCCTAGTGCTTTGTGAATAATTCCAAGTTCTAATGTGTTTATTTAGAGTGGTTGTCTGCCAGCCCCTCAACAGTTTAGCCATGCATTGAAGACCCATTTTTCTGCTCTGCAGCACAACTGGCTTTATTTTGTGGTTAGTTACGGAAGGTTTGAGACCTCCTCTAGCTTCAGCAGGGTCTGGCTTCTGTATCCCCTGCTAAAACAGGTCCTGAGCAGAGCAGACAGCTCAGTTCCTGTGGCAGCAGCCATAAAATGCTTAGTGCCAGTCATGTACCTATCTTCTTGGCCCCCCTCTCATGTCTGTCCATTGGCAACGATTTCAGAAGATCACAGATTGAATGCTGGGTGCAAAGCTGTTCTCCTTATAATGTATTTTTACAGACAGTCCTTAGGAGTGAGGTCTAACAGGTACATTCCTGTGGCTTTTCATCTTCCTGTTTGGCATGGTATCAGCAGGGAAAGCCTCTTACCGATTTCAAAATGTTTAGACTTGTGGGCAAGGTTAGATGACAAAATGTTAACATTTAAACAAAGAAATTAGTTTCTCTGTGATAAAATTCCTGCCTGTCAAAAGCTCAAAATTGAAGTTTTGTCATTTATTATTTTCCTTGAAACATGTCAGCCTAGAAACTCACCAGAAACTAAAGTTTGTAAGTCTCTAAATATGTATTTATACATTTATTTATTAAACACTAATTAATTTTATGGGGTTTATATTGTTTATTGTTATAGATATTGTATTAGGCTTGTGTGTGCGAGTGTGAGGAGTCCTCTCCAGGAGGAGGAAGGACCTGCAGACCACATGTGATGAAGTGATCATAACCCCCGTTCCCCATCCCCCTGTGCCACTGTGGGGAGGAGGTGCAGAATTCAGGAGGAAATTTAAGCCCAGGAAAGAGAGGGAGGGGAAAGAAGGGTGTTTTAAGGATGTAGCTTTTATTTCTCGTTATCTTACTTCAATTTGATAGGTAATAAATTCAGTTAATTTTCCCAACCTGAGTCTGTTTTGCTCATGCTGCTGGGTGATCTCTCTCCCTGCCCTTATCTTGCCTCATGAGCCTTTCATTACATTTTCTACCAGCTGTCCTGTTGAGGAAGAGAAGTGGGTGGGCATCTGGCATCAGTGTCTTTACACTCACCTCAGTGTCTTTATTTATTTATTTAATACATACTTTTGTGGCAAGCAGTTTGCCACAAAATGTTTAATGAAGTTTAATTCATTTTTCGTTATAAAAAATTTAAAGCTGATATTCTAATAAAATGAGGAAAAAAAAAATTAGTGCAAAAGAAACATTCTAATCTAAGGAAATATACCCAAAGTGCTGGGGTCTGGGCTGTGTTAGAGAATATTCCCTCTGAAAGATCATTAGGAATTTAGTCTGCAAAGACAGTGACAAGCTCATTATAAGATATGATTGCCGATGTAGCAAGAAAGTTGCTTTAGAGAATAATAGAATAGTCATAAACATTTTGTTTAAGAGAATAATAGGATAGACATGATTGCTGATGTGGTGAGAAAAGTTTAAGAGAATAATAGGATGTTCATAGACATGATTGCTGATGTGGTGAGAAAAGTTACTTAAGACAGAGATTAACAGGATGTTCAAGAGAGAGTTGGCGAGGTAACAGTGGTAGTTGCACGTAGCTGTGCAGGATTGCTTAAGCCAATAAGAAGTAGAACTACAATGCATGATTGTCGCGTGAAACCAATCAACTTACTGCTTAAACGCGTGAATGCTAGCCAAGATCATATAAATATTGGGCTAATTTGCAAATATAGTGTTCGACTTTCGCATCATATTGGTGTCCTGTCGTTCCTGTTCCTGCACGAACCGAAGATGGCTCCAGCGATCCTCCACAATTGGTGACCCTGACATGATCCAAGAAATGGGAGCTGGAAGAAAGCGGGAGGTTGCCGGCCAGCTGGGGAGGTAAGCCCGGCCGCCCAAGAGTGGCAGAAGAAGATCTGCGATAAATTAGAGCGACTTATTATTCTCGACAACATGGGTAGTGCAGCATCTGCAGTAGAAAAGGCTGTACTAAAAGCGTGTGTGCATCTTGCAGAGAAAACTGAGGTTAAAGTGAAAGAGGGAGATCTTGCCTCGTTACTTCTCTGGTGTCAGCGGCGCAGGTTATTGATGGTGCCAGATCAAATTTATAATGAAGAAGTGTGGATAAAGACTGGTATGGAATTGTGGGAAGCTGTGCAATCTGGGCACAAAGAGGCACGGACTCTAGCTCAGACCTATCGCTCTGTGCGCCAAATGCTGAATGCTATGAAGGGAAGGGCTCAAGTCGCCGCAGCAGCCCTGCGAGCTGTGGGACTGGCGCGTAAGGAAGAAACTGTTGCCACATCGCCCCCCAGAGTATATCCTGTGGAGCGATCTGTGGAGTGAGGGTTTTGTGGAGGACAGGAGTTTGTGTTAGAACCATATGTGCCGCCTGCTGCTGGTTCTCCGCCTTCCACAGTGTTAGCTCCTGTGAATCCGGCACAAATCCCATTACCTATGGACGTAGATCAGGCTGCTTCAGACGGGATGATGGAAGATGTTGCTGAATTACTTAAAGCTCAAGCAAGTAGCATGGCTGCTTTCTTAAAACAAATGCAGCGTTTAGACAAAGGCTCTTCTCGGAGGGAAATCCGTGAGGCTTTTAAAAAGGCCCACAAATCCATAGTGGACGGGTTAAAGGCATTAGAGCAATGGGTCCTAGGACTGGAAGATAAAGGTACATCTGCGGTTGGGGGTGAAGTAACAGTGCCCTTGGCCCCTCCTGCTCCTCCGCCCAGCGAGGAGGCTCAGGTAGAAAGAGCACGGCGGATACGTTCATGGGTAAGGCAATGTGTCGAAAATAGAGAATGGACAATAGATGAGACAGACAATTATTTGAGGAGTAAGACTGGAGCAGAATTCAGGTATAACGAAAAGCAAGAGCTGTTGGACTTCATAGAGCGTGTTTAAGGAAAGCAACTTACCTCGGATGCATCTACCTCGACAACAGGGAAATTAATGAACTGGTTGACTGGGAAAGAAACTGGTGCTGGGGCTGAGACCCCGGAAAATGGAGGGTCCCCTGCATCATCGCCGTCACTGACTGATCTGACTTATCCTGAAGGACATCGCT
Source organism: Eulacestoma nigropectus (assembly GCA_013397775.1). Taxonomy (NCBI): domain Eukaryota; kingdom Metazoa; phylum Chordata; class Aves; order Passeriformes; genus Eulacestoma; species Eulacestoma nigropectus. The sequence continues at coordinate 588,187 of VZTE01003721.1, forward strand.
GGAAAGGAGTTATAGCACATTCAGTGATCGAGGGAGTCATGCTACCGTCCTCCATCACCACAATGCCTGTAATAACTTATAACAATCACGTCAATGGCAGGATTTTGATTGGAAGACAGTGAGTCAACTACAAAGAATGGTGATGGACTTTGGGTATGATAATAAGCAGGTGCTAACGATGGTAGAATCTTTTTTATGTAATCAAGATTTAGTGCCGGCAGACATAAAAGCACTTATGGAACTCACTCTGCCTCCTACGGCATTTATGCTATTCAAGGACCAATGGAAAGATCGGTGCGAAATTGCTATAATGGAAAATTTAAACAATTTACTGAATGATAATCCACTGAAATATGTTACCATAGCTCACCTGATGGGGGAAGGACAACTCCGTAGCAGCGCAGCACAAGTGGCTTTGCACCCCCGCATTTTGCAATTATCACAGACCCCGGCCTTGACAGCCTTGCGTGAAGTTCCACAGATTGGTACACCTCATTTACCATACACTAAAGTGATGCAAAAACAAGATGAGCCCTATGTGCAGTTTATTGATCGTTTAAAGGAAGCTATTGACTCAGCTCTGAATTTGTCACCGGAAGCGAAATCAGCAGTAGGGGAAGATTTAGCTTTTCAGAACGCAAATGCGCGTTGCCAGCAGGTTATCGCTAGCTTACCATGGGGTGCCTCACTGACCCAAATGACTGAAGCTTGTTCACGCTTGCCAAAATTGTGAGAAGAACAAGAGAAGGCAGAAATCCAAGCTAAAGCTCATGCGAAAGCCTTGGCAATGGCTCTCTGTCCGCATTTGCCCCAGGGAAAAGGCGATCAAGGGACAAGAGCCAGGTCGAAGACTGGATGTTGTTGCCTTTGTTGAAAGTCCGATCACTTTAAGAAGCAATGCCCTATGAATCCAAAATCAACAACATTACCATTTGCTGGCACCTGTAATCGATGCGACAAATTCGGGCACTGGGCAAAAGATTGCTGCTCCCGTTATAAGAAGGACGGCACACCATTGCTGTCGGGAAACGTGAGAGCGAGCGCTATGGGAGGGAGCGCGACGACACCAAGAAACCCTCAAGTGGCGGTTGCATCAACAAACTCTCTCCAGCAACCTCTGGCAGCGCAGGCCTCGATTTGGCTGTGGGAAGCGACTACACAATAACTGATGCAGAGGTCCATTTGGTACCCTCAACAGTAACTGGGCCTCTGGGACATGGACTAAGCACTTTTCTACTTGGACGATCATCTGCTGCTTGACAAGGAATCATAGTGATTCCTGGACTCATAGATGCTGATTTTACTGGAACCATCTGTTAGGGTTTTAGGAAGTCTCTTTTTGTTTTCTTTTTCTCTCAAAGAATTTTTTCCCCATACAAGCTGCCAAAGAGACAGAAGACCTGGCCACAGGGGGAGGGGTCTAGCTGGCCAGCCTCTTTCACCTGAGGTTTTCTCGTGTGGGGCAGAGGTCGCGAGATTTGAACTGGATAAAAGGGTTTGGGGGGGGGGAGGGGGGTCCCTCGCTCTCTTGTCCTGCCGGCATTCGAGGGGGAGAGGAGCTGCTGTCGTTGTGGAGAGAGTTCGCCACTACTACAGACTTCTGCCTTTTCTGCTGCCTTCCTTCTACCCATCTGCTCGAGTGCTTCAGGGGACCCCGGGATCCCAAGCCCGCCTTTCCCTGCCCTGCTGGGAGCCGGGCCATGACTGCCGTTCCTTTGCCGCTGCTCCGAGCCTTCGCTGCACTGTAGCCCCGCACCCCCTGCCTGCCGAGACCTCCCGGGGCTCCCGCTGCAGCTCCGGAGTTTGATACATCTCGCCTACCACCCGGGATTCTGTGTGTTCGTCCCTGCTGTTCCGGGATCGGCTGCCCCTGGGGTTTGTGAGGCGAGCTTCTCGTCCGCCATTACCGCGTGCTCCCCGACCTCGCTCCGGAGCGCCCCCTGCAGCCGCGAGGGAACCATCGCACCCTCCCCAAACAGCCGAGGGAAGGCGGGCACTGGGTTCCTGGTTCTGTTTGTTATTACTGCCGTGGTTAGTGTTGTTTGTTTGCCTCTCTTTCTCTCTCTCTCTATATATATTAGTAAAGAACTGTTATTCCTATTCCCTATATCTGTGCCTGAGAGCCCCTTAATTTCAAAATTATAATCATTCGGAGGGAAGGGGGTTGCATTTTCCATTCCAAGGGAGGCTCCTGCCTTCCTTAACAGACACCTGTCTTTCAAACCAAGACACCATGAAAATCATGGTTAGAAGTTTGCACCCTCCGTTGCATCTCAAACAGGGTGATCGTATAGCACAATTGATTCCGTTTCAAGCTATGGTGCGCCATGGCCAACCAGCGATTCAAGGTGATAAAGGGTTTGGTTCCACTGGCGAACCCTTGGTGGCTTTTGCCTAGAAAATTACGTATAACAAACCTGAACGTTGGGTTGTCATTTCTGGACCACAAGGAATTCAGTTGGAGAATAACATGATGTTAGATATGGGAGCTGATATTACCACCATACCTCGTCATGCTTGGCCACAGGCTTGGCCGCTGCAGTGTTCTGAAGCTGGTGTGACTGGCATCGGAGGCACAACTCCAACCCAGCAAAGCGTCCATCTAATTACTTTCCGAGATGCAAAGGACGGGATACAGGCGTCTGCACGGCCGTATGTTTTGCACACGCCCTTGTGGATCATTGGTAGAGATATTCTGTCCCAATGGGGATGCACACTGGTGACACCTTTTTAGTGGTGGCCATTGATAAAAGCGAGACCCGCCCTGTACTAAAACTCACCTGGTTGACTGATACACCTGTTTGGGTGGATCAATGGCTGCTATCTCTGAAAAGGTTGTTCACTTACAAGAACTGGTTGAAGAACAAGTTGTGCTGGGACATCTTGTACCACCTACTAGTGCCTGGAATACACTTGTGTTCACTATGCAGAAGAAGTCAGGAAAATGGTGATTGCTGCAAGACTTACGAGCTGTGAATGTGGTCATGCCAGATATGGGAGCCTTACAACCTAGCTTACCAAATCCTGCAATGCTTCTGGAAGATTGGGACCTAGTTATTGTCCATCTAAAAGATTATTTCTTTACTATCCCATTGCACCCAGAAGACTGCGAAAAGTTTGCATTTACTGTGCCAACAATAAATAGGCAAGCCCCTGCAGCAAGGTATCATTGGGTAGTGCTGCCCTCAAGGGATGAAAAATTCCCCCAGAATTTGTCAATGGTATGTGGACCTTGCCACGAAAGCTTTCCGAAAACGACATGCAGATTGTCTATTATATCATTATATGGATGATTTACTTCTGTGCCAGCAAGGAGTTGTTGAAGATTCATTACTCACTGAATTGGTAGCAGACTTAAAAAGACATGGACTAGTGGTGGCCCCAGAAAAAGTACAAAAGACCCCTCCATGGAAGTATCTGGGTATGGTTCTTACAGCCACCACTGTTTGACCCCAAAAAATTCAAGTGTCAGACAAAATTTCTACCTTGCATGATGTTCAGAAACTCGTGGGAGATATCCAATGGGTGCTCAATATGTGTGGCATCACTAATACTGATCTGGCCCCTCTGTTTGAATTGTTACGAAATGGAACGTCTCCTGCGGAGCCTTGGTCTTTAACAATCGAAGCAGAAGCAGCTCTCCAAGTCATCAGTCAAAAAATCAGCACTAATACAGCTGCCAGAATCAACTTTGACCTGCCTTTGAATATTTATGTGTACTCCACGAAAGAAGAGGTATCTGCTTTCATTGGGCAATTTGACAATGCGAAGACTATAGACCTCAGAATTATAGAATGGCAGTTTTTGCCAAATAAAGGTCATGGTTCAATCACCACACGAGAAGATGCCATTTGAAGAGTGCTTTTAAAAACCCTTGATTGTCTCAAAGTGCTAGCTAACAAAGAACCTGACACAACTGTCATTCCTTATGCGCTTGACTTTATTCCCTACCTTTGTGATGCTTCAACTGCTTTAGCTCTTGCAGTTTGTGGCCGAACGTGTCAGCTGGACAATCATTATCCCAAACATCCACTGTTTAAAACCTCTTTTTTGTTACAATCTGTTCCTATCATAAAAAGGACGCCACTGAAAGACGCAATAACTGTCTTTATGGACGCAAGCAGTCGGACACAATAGGCCGGATTTGTGTGGAATACAGGGAACGCTTGGGAGACTGAAAAATTCACGGCTGATGGATCAGTCCAAGTATTGTAACTAAAAGCAGTACTACCTGTCCTCAATCGATGGCCAGAACAAGCTCTTAACATTGTAACAGATTCTCAATATGTTGCTGGTGTAGTGCAGCGCATTCCAGATGCTTTAATTGGACATGTAAACAACAAAGCACTGTTTGCTTTATTTGTTCAGTTAAAAGCTACTGTCGCCTCTCGAGTCCACCCTCTTTTTGTTATGCACATTCAAAGCCATACAACTCTCCCTGGTGGTTTAGTAGAAGGCAATGCACGGGCTGATGCTCTTGTCACTGCTGCTTCAAAGATTGACCCAATTACTGAAGCTTATCAATCTCTTGCTTTTTATCATCAATCTGTGCTTGCACTTCAAAGACAATATGGATTGTCTCGTTCACAAGATCGAGCTGTTGTTGCTGCTTGTCCATATTGTTCTACCATAGTTGCCATACAAGATGGTGGGGCAAATTCCCGCGGCCTTCAACCTCGCGAATTATGGCAAACTGATGTTACTGAATTCCCTTCCTTTGGTCGTTTGAAGTATTTGCATGTCACCATTGACACTTGTTCTGCATTTATGTGGGCTACGGTACACTCCAATGGTTCTGCACGGGTCGCTCAACATCATTGGACTTGTTGCCTTGCGGTCATGGGAGTACCCCGAAAAATCAAAACAGACAATGGGCCTGCATATAAAGCAGAATCTACCGCATTGTTCTTACAGAAATGGAATGTAGAACATCTCTGAGGCGTTCCATATAACTCCACAGGCCAAACAATTGTAGAACGATTGCATCGTGTTTTGAAAAATCATTTAACTGTTTTGAAAAAACAAGGGGAATTGGGTCGGTCTGCATCCACGCAGATACTTTCAAAAGCATTGTATGTTCTGAACTGGCTGAACATTAGGTGTGGCCACTCAGAGCCACCAGCAATAGCACATGCAATAAGTAATAAGGCTGATTTATCACGATTTAAGATTCTAGTTTCTGTATATGAACCACAGATCGCCAGCTGGAAAAATCCCTATCAGTTGTTAACATGTGGACGGGGTTATGCTTGTGTTGTTACAGATAACGAATCCCCACGCTGGGTACCTGCAAAATGGGTGAGACCATGGTTGCCAGCTAAAGACCGAGACTGGTTGAGTCAATGCTTTCTCCCGAAGCAACAGAACGACATTGCTTCCAGTTCGTGAGAGTCCTGATACCTCTGCTCGCTGGACTTCACCCTGCAAACTGTTTGCTTTTGCAAGACTTGCATAGTGTAGAAGAACTGTATGCTTCTTTAGATTTTGTAAAAATCCTTGACTGAGACGCTTCAAACCATACATGATCGAGGGTGTTTGCAACATGGACTGTGCAGTCGTCCGTGGTTAAAGGTTCGCTGTCCCAGTTGTAGAAAGGTTACTTGGCAGGTTACGAGAAGGCAGGACAAAAATTCTGTGTTTACATGCAGGGATTGCTTAATTTCTTTAGATACTTATTTGCTTGAAGCAGCTGTTTGTAATTTTATAGGCCACCCCCAGGGGCAGCCGTTAGGAGAAAGGGTGATTTTAAACATATATCGGCAGCAGTGGTTGCTTACCAGCAGTGTAGATTGATTGAAAACTTAGCACAACGCGCTTTGGCATTTATAGAATGTGACCTTGAGAAGCAAGTACAGAAAAAAACGATTGAGGGATCAAAGCGAAGTCTTAGGTCATTGTTGCAGGTATGGGATCTTAGTTTCCCAAAGCTGGCAGGTGAGCGAAAACAATTGGGAAACTCAGGTGCAGCGATGGAACAGAAAAGGACAGCAGCTTGCATGGCAGCGCTGGTCATTTGTTGTATTGTCCCTGTGTTTTCCCTGGTGACAGATGCAGAGCGTCACAGTAACCTTTGGGTTGCATGGGCAAATCGTACAGGAGTAACTGATTTTTGTCTCAGTTTGCAGTCCGTGGCTGACCCATTTCGTGCTTGTATGGTTGGGGTGCCTTTGGATAGTTTTGAAGAATTTAAGGGTTGGGTCAAAGAAACTGCATACAGAAATGGGACCAATACAACAAATGAAGCACCGTGTCAGGCCTTCTACCCTTCTGCGCAGTGGTGTAATCAATCAAAAGGAGAAAATGCGGGTTTAGGGCAGCGCACATTGGTATTGGCTGATGGTTTAAACACCACCGCCCATGAGCCTCAAGAACTTGACCTATTGGGGTCCATACCTGGCAATTATTGCGTGTTTTTCCAACATGGGCCATTTTCCTCAAGGCGTGGAATACGCTGGTCAAAGCCCGAGAATAGTTCTACTGTTCTTTACCCAAGTTATTACACAAAGATCAGTAACATTACCGACGTGTGTTCAGAAGAAATGTCCCAACGAGCAATAGCTACGCCCCATGCCAGACAATTGCCACCTGGGATATTCCTAATATGTGGTGATAGGGCATGGCCCACGGTGCCATCCAATGCTTTTGGTGGGCCTTGTTATTTTGGTTAATTGAGTCTTTTTACGCCTAGAATGAGGGACATCCATAATATCACCACGTCCTGACATTGTCGCTCTATCCGGCATTTTGATAAGACCTGCGAAGATGATGTACACTTCCCTGGTCTGGGTAGCGTGATACCATTGCCCTTTTTCTTACCAGGAGGCATGGCTGCTGTTAATGCCAAAAATTTGGCGGCCCTAGCGTGTTAGGGGGAAAAACAGTTTAATCTCACGTCGGAAATGATTAAAGATATGGTTACTGATACTGATAGTGTTCGGCATACGACGTTGCAAAATCATGCTGCTATTGATTTCTTATTGTTAGCCCAAGGACATGGCTGAGAAGAGTTGAGGGTATGTGTTGCTTTAATCTCTCCAACCATGCCGAGAGTGTACATCAGAAACTTCGGCAACTTCAAGAAAACATGAAACATATCACCATCAGTACAGATCCCTTTTCCGAATTGTTATCTAGTTTAGGCTTCAGTTCCTGGTGGAGAGAGATTACCAAATCCTTGGTTATGATTTTGGTTGTGATCCTTTTAATCATTGCAATTGTTCCATGTTTGCTGCAATGCTGACAACATTTATTGCTGAACTTAACAGAAGCTGCTTTTAAAAAGAGAGGGGGAGATGTTGGGGTCTGGGCTGTGTTAGAGAATATTCCCTCTGAAAGATCATTAGGAATATAGTCTGCAAAGACAGTGACAAGCTCATTATAAGATATGATTGCCGATGTAGCAAGAAAGCTAGTTTAGAGAATAATAGAATAGTCATAAACATTTTGTTTAAGAGAATAATAGGATGCTTATAGACATGATTGCTGATGTGGAGAAAAGTTTAAGAGAATAATAGGATGTTCATAGACATGATTGCTGATGTGGTGAGAAAAGTTACTTAAGACAGAGATTAACAGGATGTTCAAGAGAAAGTTGGCGAGGTAACAGTGGTAGTTGCACGTAGCTGCGCAGGATTGCTTAAGCCAATAAGAAGTAGAACTACAATGCATGATTGTCACATGAAACCAATCAGCTTACTGCTTGAACGCGTGAATGCTAGCCAAGATCATATAAATATTGGGCTAATTTGCAAATATAGTGTTCGACTTTCGCATCATATTGGTGTCCTGTCGTTCCTGTTCCTGCACGAACCGAAGATGGCTCCAGCGATCCTCCACACCAAAGTACAGTTTTTATTTGCTTTTGAAGCAATTACTTAGAAAGGATCTCAGAAGTAGTTCTGCTAATTCATTAGCAAACCAGATTTTAGCAAAACAGATTCCATGTATACAAGAAAAAGCCCTTCTGTCTCGAACTTCTCTTTTCAATTGCTGAGAACACAGACATCAAAACTTATGTAGAGCATTTCAGTCTGGGATCAGATATATAATGAGACCCAAATGATAAACAACTTAATCTGTAAATAGGAGAGTCTTTTTAAAGTAATTTTGAGTAATTCATTTATGTGGTATTGAATTAGCAGTGGCATTTTTTCATAATTAAAAATCTGAATAACCACCAAGAATAGAGTGGAATTCCACATATTTTTTCTGAACAATTACATGAATTGCCTGAAAAAAAATTTCTCAGAGGCATCACAAGCTGGACAAGTGTATGACTGTGTTTATATTTGTTCTTTTTCAGGACAGTTTATGTCTTTGCTTCATTTGGAAAACTCCTGGTTTCAAATTCGCCTTTGCAGAACTCCAGCAGACACTTTCCAGGTTTGCTTCCAGCATTTTTACACTTGAAAAGAGTTCTTTTCTACAGTATTTATGAAAATTACTTCTTTTTCCAGATTTCATATTGACAGAAACTGTAACTGAACAAAGATAGATATTTTCCTGTTTCAGTATTACTAAAAATAAAAACTGGAAAATAAAATTCTCCATAGATCTCACCATCTCAAGTGTTTATCATTTCTTTTTTTTTGAGTGGTTTTATTAAAATTTTAGCCCAAGCGAATCTTAAACCATAAATTATCTCTTTAAAGTCATGACAGTCTTCTAAAGAAGAGGCAAGTCTCTAGAGAATAATTAAGATGCAAAACTTTCTCAGCTCTTAAACCTTTTTATGTTGAGAATTTTTTCTTAAGGACTAGACTATCTATGCACTTGAAAAGGCATACAGGAACATATTTTACATAGTCAATAATTTCTCATAATTACATAGTTTAGGATGGGGGTTTTTTGTGCCTTCCTTTCAGTTCTTCCAAATCACAGAAAGTAATGTGAAAAAGTAGAGAATATTAGGAGTGGTTGAAAGGTTAGAGTGAAATTATAAAGAGCTGCTGAAGCTCTGGCTCAACATCCATGATGTGCCAATTCAAAACAATTCTGAAAGCTTTCCCAAAATAACCAAACAGTTATGTTATGAATGCCGAAACAAGACTTCATATTGTCTGTGTGACAAACCACGAGATTGAGAAGTGTATTTGTGGTCAGTTCCTCACCCATAAATCTGAAAGTTTTTTTATGGGTAAAAGCTGATGATAATTATTAGCAGATGGCAAGGTTCTCAGCCAAAAGAGTAGAATTTTAAGTGTATTTCTTACCAACTGTCCCTTATTTATCCTGATTATACTCCTATTAAGCTTTTTTTAATGTGTAACATATGCCACTTGGAATTACCCTTAAGATTTTTCCAAGGTCTTGACAAAAAATTCTAGGAGTCAACCAGAGGAGAACAGTAAAGCTAATCAGATGTCTCGGAAGCAAAACTTTATGCGGACTGACCAAAGGATTAAAAAAAGCGCCCTGAAAAGGAAAGGTTGTCCCACTTTACAGAGAAGAAGGCGAGACGTGAGAACTGCCTTCTGTGGAAGACAGCTGAAACGTGATGAACTCCGCCTGCTTGTTGTCTGGAGGCAGCAGGGGAAGCACTGGGCTACAGCCCCAGGAGGGAGCTCAGGGTTGGACTCCAGGAACCCCTTGTAGGAACCACCAGGAGCAGGATGTCAGAGAAGGCTGCCTAGGCAACACCTTCACCACCTTGCTGAGAAACACACCTTGAGTGACAGCTCCCAGCGACACCATCGCTGTCGACCAAAGAAACAGCTTGGGGACCTTGCTTCTGTGATTCAGTGCCATGCTGAGGTTTGGCAGCAGTCTGAGAGAAGAATCACAGAGTGCAAAATTTGTCTTAAAAACATTGCAGTGGCAGGTGGGGGAGTTTTGCAGCTATGCAGGTGCCGCCCTCAGATAAACTGCAGCTACCTCAGCACAGCCAATTCTTCACAGGCTGAGGCTGAAATGGTGTTAGCACCGCTGTAGCAATATGAACACATCCTCTAACAGAGCATGGAGGCTGCACTGCTTTAACCATACCACGACCTTTGAATGAAACTCACCTCCCCACATTATCCTACAGAGCTTACAGACAAGTGTCTGTGATTTGTTTCCCACACCCAGACGTGCCCTTGATGTTTGCAGCTGGTTGAAATCCACATTTAAATGTATGACTGGCCCCCAACATCAAAGCCACTTTTCTTGCTTCTGAGTCTTACACTACTCCTGGTATTTTGCACTCCTAATTCACAGCTTAAGCCCCCTTGCAAGCAGCTCCTACAGCTTACCTGCTACCTACTGGAGTCACATAGCACTCAAGAAGCTTCTCTCTGCTCAAAAAGCAAGAATAGCAAGGTTTATACACACTTTAGTGACTTCTGTGTCTCTCTCTCTTCCACTGGATATGTAGTTTGCTTTAGAGTAATTTCCTTCTGTTGTACAATTATTTTTATCTGCATTATTATTCACAGTGTTTTTTGGGGGTCCAGCATATTAAAAGAAAAAGATACCCCAAGCCTACTCAGAGAAATGAAACCCAAGTAATACTGATCTGCGATGACAAGAGAAGAAACCTACTGAAAACCAGAAGAATTTCACCTATAGGTTACATCCCTTTCATGCTTTGACATTCATTTTATCACTTACACAGAAAACACATCAGGCTTAATTAGACACCAGGAGCTCAAACACATAATGCTGATGAAAAGTCACTTCTGAAGGGTACATAATGACCTCATCAAGCTTTAATTAAAAAGAAGGTAGCAAAATATCCCTGAAGAAACTCCCAAATTGTAACTTTCCTGCACTTCAAAGAAAGGTGCAAGGTTTATTTAGAAGGTTTTCATGACAGATTGTTGATCCAATAGATGCAGCAATCTCAGATAAATCTTATATAATAAGGCTAATTTACTGGTTATTTGAAAATAACCTCTTGAAACAATGTTGTGCAAGTTACTGAAATAGAATGTCAATAGTACTACTGAATAATCTTCCACCTTTTGAACTATTTTATTATTACTGTTCCAACATGGGAGACGGATAATTTTTAGCATTGTTCATCATAGCAGGAGTGCAGAGCTTTGAAATTTTGAAATTAATTTGTATGGTTTATTCCTGGTGTCAGACTGACAAATCCATTCATACCATAAACAAATTTTGTGATATCTTTCTTGAATAACTAGTAAGTTTAATAAGGTATGCTGCTTTATGGAAACAGAGCTAGTCACTGGAGGTCTTGGAGGGAAGGGATTTATCAAACCTGAAAGCAAACATGCTTTGGATCTGTCACAATTGCTTCATGTAAATACAGTGTGGGAGGAGAGAAGGAGGAGAAGAGAGAGAGAGAAACAGCTCTACACTGGCTCACATAAACCTTTGGGCAAAGGCTGCAGAGGTTTGAAAGAAAAAGTTAAACATATTTTACATTTTCTTAACCTAACATGTACTCTTCTACAGCCTGATCCAAAAATTCATCTCACACCTATAAGAAAAAAAAAATAACAATTTGTTTAAGTTTTGGCTCACACTTGCCATGGCTCACACATGAAAAGAGCACCTGGGAGGGTGATTAATACAACCTGTGTGAAAAGCTGTCAGAAGAACAGAGATATGAACCCAGCTTTACCTCACAATATATTTATTAATGATCTGGATGCTGGAGTTGGATGCACCATTACCAAGTTTGCTGATGTTAGCAAATTAGAAGGTGATGTTCACTCCCTTGAGGGACAAGGTGCCTTGCAGAGGAATGTAGACTGGGGGGAGAATTGGACAATTTTCATCATTGTGAAACTTAATGAGCTGTTGTCAGATTCAGAAGGAGGGCAAATCCCATTCTGGGGTGCACCAAACACGGCACAACCAGACAGTCAACAGAAGGGATTGTCTTCTGTATTTAGTGTTGGTGAAGCCTCACCTGGAGCACTGAGAGCAGTTCTGGGCCACACAGTTTAAGGATGTGAAGGCACTGGGACACACCCAGAGGAGGACAGCAGGGCTGGAAGGGTTGGAAGGGCTGCCCTGAGAGGAGCTGCTGAGGAGTCTGGGTTTGTCCAGTTTGGAGAAAAGGAGGCTGAGAGGTGAGCTCACTGCTCTCTGCAGCTTCCTGGGGAGGGCAAGTGGAGAGGGAGGTGCTGATCTCGTCTCCCTGGGATCCAGTGACAGGACACATGGCAAGGGCTCACAGCCGTGCCGGGAGAGGTTCAGATTTTCTTTAATGAAAATAACAGGTTTCCTAGAAAAGTGGTTGATGCCCCAAGCTTTTCAGTGTTTAACAGGCATTTGGACAATGTTACAGCTTAACACACTACTGAGTTATTTGCTTTTCCAAGTTATTAAAAAAAAAGTCTAGTAAAAGTTTTTTTTGATGAATTACAAAGGGTTTTTTTCTTAATGTACGGCTTATAATAAAATTATTAATAATTTAAAATTAATTAAACTTGCAGAATTTCTAGTAGTTATCTGCCTGTTTTCTTTCAAAAACTCTGCTTGCAAGTCATTTCTATGTGTTTTGACTGAGCAACTCTTGCAAACTCTTTGCCAGTGTATGGGCCAGAAATCCTGTGTAAAATTCAGAGATGTAAGAGCATTGTCCAAACACTTCTGTGTGTGGCTGTCAGGCTGCTGCTGTGACCACTGCCCTGGGGAGTCTGTTCTAGTGTCCAAACACCCTCTGGGTGAAGAAGATTTTCCTGATGTCCCTGACTCAGCTTCATGCCATTCCCCCATGTCCTGTCACTGGTCACCACTTCCTCTCCATTCACGAGCTGCCTCAGGACTGCAAAGTAATTACAAAGCTGACACATAAGTGGCATAGTTAAAATAAGAATATGCCACTGTACATACATAGCACAGAAAAGGCAAATTTCGCTGGAGATAATGCATATTTAGCAGGAGTAGAATTTGATTACTGCTCTTTGTCAGCTGTTCTTTAATCCGCATCTCTCCAGTGCACAGTGAGACCTAGAGAAGGGGATCCCACTGTTTAATGTCTGCAGACCTTTGTTCCACTTGATCTTCATGAAAGAAAGACCCACTCCTTTAGCTTGCTCCCTGGAAAATTTCCTGTTCTTATAAGACCTTGATTTCCCACTGTTACAGTGGGGGTTTCCAACCAATAAACCTGTTTGTGGGCACATAAAAAAGCTTTTCATTTGGAAGCGATGATATTGAGAATTGAGTTCTTGAAATGAAGAGAGGGGAAGATGTGGAAGGGAATCTGTTTTGGTATTCATATAGCTGTTCCCATGAAAATTCTGCTCCCCAGGTAGAGGCCATCTAAGTGAGGCACAGGTAAGAAAATGAAGGATCAGAGTAAGTGGCATTCCTCACAAATACCAGAACTCCGAGACACATGAGATGGAGGATGTGAAATGACTAACTTGTAATGAGAACATCAGTTTAATTATCATACTGGAGACTGGAGAAAGGAAAAATAACAGAGTAAGGCAACGATTTCTAATTTATATGCCAATATCACCATTGAGCAAGATGTCAGTAGATCATTTTTAAACACAACCACTGACTTCCTTCCCCAGGAAGGAAGCAAAGAAGAAACACCCTATAAAGCAGGAAAAACTCAGTGGAAAGAAAAAAATAGTCAATGCCAACAAATGGCATAGTAAAGTTAAAGGAAATTGTTATAAAACACTTTTTGAAAAATTCTAGTTCCATTATAAAGTAAAATAGATGGCATCATAATCAGAGATAGAAGAAATGTGAAAAACATAGCAAGAAAGTATAGGGAGATAGAGAAATATCTCAAAAGGGACCTAAGAAAAGAATAATCAGCCATTACCTCAATATCCCTTGAATAGGAAGCCTGTCAGAGAACATATAGCACCAACAGATCAGCAGGGTGTAAAAGGGATAGCAGAAAATGTGGCCTTATCATAAGACAGGCAAGTTGTCTGGGTATGTGCTCGCAGTGGAAGGGCCTGCAGCATTTTCAGAAACACTTCTCTGTGGGTGGATATATTAGAAGTGGTAACGCAAACTTAGAAAGCAGCAAAAGACCTTACGAAACAAGCAAACAAAATAAATAGCAACAACTGCCACACTTATTCCCAAGCAATTAAAGAAAGACAGACAATGAAATAATTGAATTAAGCGGCTTCAGTACATCCCCGCTTCAAAAATTCTTTGGTGCCTGAAGAGTGGAAAGTGGTACATGTGATGCTAACACTTTTTCAAGAGTCTATAAGGGGATATTCAGGAACCTACAGGTAGTAAAAACAACTTCTATTCTGAACAAAATAACTTAAAAAACCATAGTAAAGAACAGAGTTAATGGTCTTGGCTTTTACAAATTGCATGAATCCCTTCAGATGACAAAGCCTAATCCATCACAACCTCCGGAGGAAAGTTCCAGGTCAGCACAGGTTTCTCAGAGATTGCCATTTGATGGGTTGCAATGCCACCATGCAGACAACTAGAAGGCAGTGATGTGTAGTGATGATTTGATACCCTCACAGAGGGACACGACAGTGGCTGCACAGTATCAGCACAACAGACAGACACACTGCCTTTCCCCGTGCCAATGACAGAAGCACTGAATTGTGCTCAGTACGGTGTTAAAGCTGTTTCTCAGGAAAGTTAGGAAGAACTCATCTGAATGCAGGCACAGACTGATGCTCTTCCTTACCTATTTGGGAAATGACACACAAGGAAATGCATGCCCTGGACCGGAAGGAGAGGTCAGAAGAGTGCAGGAGGCACCAGTTTGACTCGTTTGACAATGGCTTGTCCAGGCATATAGAATGGTATACCAACAAGAGGGGAAAGATTAGAATTTGAACCATCAACCTGACCTGGGCACTTCGGGGAGCAGATCATGAATGAATTTGTCTTGATGCCAGAGAAGAAACTAATTGCAAAAGTAGACAGCAGGATGCAAAGTCACCTCTGGGCTACTGTGCCTCTGCTCTCAGATAAAAGCAAATACCACTCCTATTCTTCTGCATCTGAAACTGCACTTCCCTTCTTCTGCCCAGACTATCATACTCATGCTTCATACAAGACATTCCATAACCTGCCTCTGTCCCTCCACCATAAAAAAGAATTTAAAAAACATTTCAGAGCCACTCTTTCCTCTACTGAAATAGTACATTAGGAATGCTAACAGGTTACCTACCAAGTGGTGGGTATTCCTCTTGGCACCAGACAGTCACCCATTGCGGAAAAACTTTGTGAATTGCAGACCTTTGATCAGCTGCTGCTCCTCACTATGGTAAAGAATGACCCACACAAATCTTTCTTTCCTGTTTCTTGTATCAATGCCTCCGTCCCACCCGAGTGCTGGCAGCTCTGCTCTCCAGCTAGTTATTGACTCCAACCATGTTTCCAGAGCAACAAAATAGTCCTCTCCCAGGGCTGTAGCTGCTGCAGCAACTGTCATTCATTCTCCAGCAGACAATGGCTATAAATATTTAACTGCCCATCCCTGATTTAGTACCGATTTCTGTACATACCACCAGGTTGTTACCTACTTGTGTCACAAATCTGTGGTGTGTCACTCACAGATTTGGTCAGGGTGCTAGGTACAAAAAATGGGGAAAAATAAAAAAGAAGCTTCCATCCTGTCCACTCATTACAAAAATTATGACTTGGCATCTAAGAACCTGGTATTTGTTTATTGTTATGGCTAGTGGTGAAAAGGCACAGCCTCACTGAACATATGTTTGAAAGTGTGTTGATAGGCCAGAAATTAGTTTAAAATGGAAAACACATATATTTGAAATAGAGACAAGCATACACTGGTTATCTGGGCATCATGGTCAAGTGATGGTTGGGTACTGGATGCCTCCTAATGCAGTGGCTCATGATGACAGGTTGTTGAAAAGCTAAATGAAGAACACACATTCTACTGCTCTTTTCATAAGTTGAAGAATTAGAGTGTTTTAGAAACATCTTCAAAAGTCAGTGATGTTTTGAACAAACTCAGTAGGTTTTTGAAGGAAGTTACAGCTGTGTTTTTTTCAAACTACTGTTTCATTTTTGCCAAAGCTCCTAATCCGTATAATGCCTGTGAACAGATTAAATGAGAGAGTGGAAGACCGAGAGTTTTAAGGACATGTATATATATCAAAAGAAGTGGGCAAGCAGTACCATGCAAGCACTGGATACAAAGAAAACAACCTCACATTAATGTCACAAGACAGAGCAATACAACATTCTTTTCCCCACAAGGCAAAATCACCCTGTTATATAGTTGTTGCATAAATACAACTTTTTTCCCCCCTTGAAATGCATTCTCTTTTATGTAATTCCATCACTCATAACTTTTTACGTAATCATTCACTAAGGCCACACTACTTTTAAGTCTAATTAGTACCAGCTATTTCATAATCAACCAGAAACAGAGTTGCCCCAAGACTACCAGTGTACAGCATTATGACGTTGCTCTGTTTGGTCCGATTAACCAATTTGATGACATTATTATAGCCCTGGGTAATTCTCCAGCATTGATTTAGCAGGGACAAAGTTGCTTCTTCTGGTTTTGGCTGGGGTAGAGTTAATTTTATTCATGGTAGCTAGCATGGGGCCGTGTTTTGGATCTGTGCTGGAAAGCGTGGATAACTCAGGGATATTTTTGTTGTTGCTGGGCAGGGCTTGCACTGAGCCAAGGCCTTTTCTGCTTCTCACCCCACCAGTGAGCAGGCTGGGGGTGCACAAGGAGCTGGGAGAGGACACAGCTGGGACAGCTGACCCCAAGTGACCAAAGGGATATTTCAGAACATACGACATCATGCTCAGCATATGACGTTTGGGAGAAAAAGGAAGAGAAGGACTTTGAGAGTAATGATGGTGTTTGTCTTTCTGAGTCACCGCTACTGTGATGGGGCCCTGCTCAGCTGGAGATGGCTGAACACCTGCCCAGCCATGGGAAGCAGCGAATGAATTCCTTGTTTTGCCTTGCATGTGTGTGCCTTTTGTTTTTCCTACTCAACTGCTATCTCAACGCACGAGTTTTGCAATTTTTTTCTCTTCCAATTTCCTTGCCCATCCCACCACAGGCGAGTGAGTGAACAACTGTGTGGGGTTTAGTAGCTGACTGGGATTAAATGATGGAAGCACTTCATTAACAGTAAGATTTTGCTTCTGGTGCTTGAAGAGTAGCCAGCTGCAAGGTGCTAAGTCAGAACTTCAGTGGAAAAAGGAGAAATAGACACTGAGGGCAGCAAACGAAAGAGCACAAGCCACTTGTGACCACACCACAAGCAGCACTAAGCCAAAAGAGACTGTATTGAATGCAGTCATTAACAAAGATGCCTCTGTAGGAAAGGCACATAGATCTCAAAAAGTAACTGAGGACCAAAGAAATGGTTATTGTTCTAGCTCCTCTCAACCACATGCTTGTTTTTCACAGGTGCAGTCACACAGAAAGCAACTGCACATTGTTCTGTTGCTCTTAGGAGCAAAATGTAAGTGCATTCTCGTTCTGGCAAATGAGAACTTTTATTTTCCTCACTGAGGGCTTAGCAAATATTTCTGCACCCCAGCCAGATTTTTACAATCCCATGCGAGAATTTGTTCCTGTGATTGTTATACACCAGTACTTGGAACGTTATTTCTCTTCCTTTTGCTTCAGCTATTAAAGTAAAATAATTGCAGGCAAATACTGTAAGTGCAGAAAATTAGGCACCTTATAGAAAATTGCCTCAATAATTACAAAGAGTAAGAAACAAACTTCTTACTTTTTAGCATCCACAAACCTATCCCTACCTAGTTACTGTATAGCTACATACTTCCTGTTACAGCTCTAATGCAGCAATTTGCACATATATATAGAGTATATATACGTATGTTAAAATACAGCAGGAACTGCCAACAGAACATTATTTGAGACTGACTCAGCTGCATGACTTTTAATCTCATCCATCTGAAGTGTTAAGGGAATAATCATCATCCTGTGAATTCACCAGTGCGGAGTATAATGCACAGTCTCTACGAAACATTCAATTTGCGTGACCTGGTGATAATTTCT
Source organism: Eulacestoma nigropectus (assembly GCA_013397775.1). NCBI lineage: Eukaryota > Metazoa > Chordata > Aves > Passeriformes > Eulacestoma > Eulacestoma nigropectus. The sequence continues at coordinate 606,116 of VZTE01003721.1, forward strand.
GCAAGTACTCTGTGATAAGCAGTGGGCAGCATCATGCACAGCGATGAGGAGCCAGAGTGCCCTTCATCTAAGGAACATGGAAGAGAACAGGGGCCGGATATTTCACTGGGGAGACATACAGGACAAAGACAGGAAAGGCACATATGAAAACCAAAGAGAAAGCCTAGATAGATGAGAAAAAGGTGGAGCAACTGAAGAGAGAGTAGACAACTAATACATAAAGAAGCACTGAAATGATGTAGAAAGCCAGGCAAAATATAAAAGAGGAACCCTAGAAAAGAGAGGAGAAACTCTAGTATGTGGAAAGTGTCTCCTGTCAAGTAGAAAATATTCCCTCTAAAAGAAGAAGTTGGTAGTTTAATATACCTTACTACACAGATGCATACTACACAGATGTTTTCCTGGGATTTAAATTCAAGGATCAAAATGCAAGACTCAATTTTTCCCCCTAAACATTGAAGCTATTGACAAATACCATACTAATCCATGGTGCACACAAAGCCATGGGGAATGGTCAACAAGCCATCCTGAACACTTGCACAGAGAAAGGAAACAAAAAGAACAGGTATCAATCACGACTCTGTCATATGGACTCTTTCATATGAAAAACACAGGCTCAAAATACCTTGCTATGGACGGTGTGCAGGAAGCACAAAGGAAAAAATGTAGGGTTTGCACAAACTCCAGAAGAGGTATATTCTCATTTCTTTGGCAGCTCTGCTTCCCTTTGAGATCACTGTTAGCACACCCCCACTCATCCTCCACATCACACAGCTCTGCAGGAGCTCCAGGAAATCCACCCTCCATCCCCAGTGTCATTTTCACGATGACTATTACATCTGGAATTATCCTGACCTGGTAACTGCACAATTTTCAGAGTTTGAAGCTGTGAGGAGTATCTATTGACATTCTATTTGATAGAGGGGAGGAAAACACCTGACAGACGACCGAAAACTTGCAGCTACAAAGACAGAGGAAGGTGTACACCAGAAGAGAATCATCATGCTTTGTATTCTCTTTTCTTTCCAGAGATGAGAGGACTGCATATATGTGCTGATATGTAGCTGGTATGTGTTGATTGCTGTCCCACTGTGCAAGCAGAAGCCTTAGTGTGCCAAGCAGTTTCAGTTACAGAGCTCCCCAGCTAGCCCTTAAGTAGGATTCCAACTTTTTGTATTGCACACTCTAAACTTTTCCTAATACTCTACTAATTAATAGAGCAAGCTCACACTGATTTCTTTTTGGAAGTTCAAAAATTTTCAAGCTGCTGCATATTAGCAGCTTTACAATCTAAAATGTCTTGCTTTTCATTTCCATTTAGAAAAATTGTGGAATCATTGAATGGTTTGGGTTGGAAGGAACCTTAAAGATCATCTACTGTGGGCCAGGACACCTTCCACCACACCAACCCCAAGCCCCATCCAACCTGGCCTTGAACACTTCCAAGGATGGGGCATCCACAACTTCTCTGAGCAACCTGTGCCAGGGCCTCACCATCCGCACAGCAAAGAATTTTTTCCTCATATCTTCTCTAAACCTACCGTCCTTCAGTTTGAAGCCATTTCCCCTTGCCCTGTCACTACATGCCCTTGTAAATAGTCCTTCTTTATCTTTCTTGTGAGCTTCCTTCAGGTACTGGAAGGCCACAATTAGGTCACCCCAAAGCCTCTGTCCCAGGTTGAACAATCCCAATTCTCCTGGCTTTCCTCCTATGGTGAAACTGTATTTAAATACACAAGTATTTTCCCTTTTGTAGAGTAACTGGAACCATTTCTCAACAGCAGTCTTTATGAAGATCAACTGGTGTTAAATTGAGGGAACTCCATTATTAGCGAGCACTTATCAGACACAAATGTATTAGAGGGGAAAACACACAAATGAGTTTCTAGACCCATTATGTTGGCAAATCAATACAAATAAACTGCTTAAGAGGACACAACACATTCATTCCTTTCATAAAAGCAGGCTTTACAAAGTAGCTGCTTTTTATTTTTTTTTTTTTTAAAGTATTAGCCAAAGCGAATATAATTTAGTACATTTCAAAGCATGTCAAAATGGTTATGCAACAGTTACCTGCTTCACAGAAAACTTTTTGCCAGGGATTTTGGAGTTTTTTTGCTTGTATCGGAAATAAAAAAATCTCCATCTTTCAGAGAAAACACTATAGGCATTTTTTAAGCTCCTGAAACACAAGTAACTACATGACAAGTCTCCTTCCCCTCACTGTTCTCGAGTAGCTGTTGAAGTGACACATACCTCCTTGTCAGCACGCTCTCGATGGTAAGCACATACTTGGTTTCAAGAATCCCCTTTCCCATGCCTTTGTTCATTTTTTTTCATGTGTCATTTTGCATACACAAAGCTAGTCCGTGGGTAACAGTGTCTGACAATCCTGCCCATGCTTGTATTTTGCCACAGGTTTAGACTGATACCTCTACCTGCAGCGACCATAAACACATCAGGGGTCTGTGTGGACATCAAAGGCGTCACATCACTCCGAGTGGTACCGAACTAGCTGGTATCAGCTAGGAGCTGAGAATCAAGGCATGTGTGCATATTGGTCATCCCTCCTACAAATAATGCTTAAAGGCTCCAGTATTTCATACATAAATTCAGGATCCCATTTCAGGTATCAGAAACTTCAGTGAGTTACATTCACTGCTGCAGTAAAAGCAAATATACTGTTTTTCTTTTCTGAAGACATCCTGAAACCAAGAATCAGGAACACCAGTTTACCAAGTCTGTTGCTTGTAAAAATTCAGTTTGGGCACAGACATGAAGCACCTCTGCAGAACAGAGCCAAGTTCCATGCAAAAAGTCCCTTGGTTCTGGACTTGCCTTAGTGCTAAGCTTAAGACCATGAAACAAGAGCAAGACCCAGAATTTCACGTAACAGCTAAAACATCCCTTCTGATTTTATTACTTTGGTGGGTAGGAGTCACATTCTGCCCCTACATTTCGAAAACAAGAGAAGAGTGATACAGTATTTCACCCAGATCAAGCTGCCACAGGCAATACGTGTACTGCAGCCAACTCATTAACAGTTTGAATAATAACAAACAAAAAAAACTGTAACTGCCATATTAGATTGCTGTATGATGGTATTTGCATCCTTTGAAGAGGTGCCTCGATTCGAATGGAAGATGTAGAAGGCTTTTTTTTTTCCTATTGAAAAAGCTGAAAAAATAGCTGGCTTTTTAGTTGAGTGAGTTTCCAAGTATCAGGAGAAGAAAATAGTCATATCAGGGTTAATAGATTCTGTGATTTTAACTTATCTTTAAAAACACCCTTTGAAACATAAAGGCTGAAATAGATTTCCAAATGAAATCTGACATAAATATGACATAAATACACACATAAATACATTTGGACATAAATACTACACAAATACATCTGGACATTTCTAAATTTTTATTAAGTTTTTGCAACTGAGAACATTAATCACTGACTTCTGTTCATCTGCATTTATGGACAGTCTCTACATTCCATTTTCAATACTGTTCCTTTTCTGCCCTGAGATTACATTCCCATTTTGCCAGACTGTCTGTGGGGAAGCTGGAGTGCAGAAGGTAAAGAACAAATTATCTTTACTCTACCAAAAAAAATCTGAAGATACAAGTTTTTCCAAGTCCTTAAATTCAGATTTGCTTTTGAAAAACACATGCCAGCAGCTTTGATTAAAAGAAGATCTTCCCTTCTTCTGCCCTTGCTGAGATATGTATTATATATTCTCAAGCAAAACTAGACAGTTTATTCACATTTTCCTACCACCTCTCTACCCATTCAAGTGAGGGATTGCTGCCATTACATGCTGCTCTCAAATGTCACAGCAACAATCATTTAGCCAAAAAATTTAGTGTGTGACCCCTTCTCCTTGGTTATCACTGAAAAGGTAAATAGTTGGGCAGCGACCACTGCTAACCTTGAATTATACCAACAAAAATCTTAGACCTCAGCAAGAACTTTTGTATTAATGGAGAGACAGGATTCATTTATAATATGTACATTGATTATGTTCTTCATGTGGTTTTCAGCAACTCCCAAAATAAACTTCGCCATATTTTCACTAGGTGCTGAAGTGAGGCTGACAGGCCTATAGTTTCCAGAGTCATCCTTCTTGCCCTTCTTGAAAACTGGGACAATGTTCACCAGCTTCCAGTCAACTGAGACTTCTATGGATTCCCAAGAATGTTCAAAAGTCATTGAGAGAGGCTCATGATGACATCAGCAGCTCTTTGAGTATTCTCAGGTGAGTCCCACCATGCCCCACAGATTTGTAGGGACCCAGCTGGAGCAACAGAACCTGCACAGACTCAGGGTCAGCTGGGAGTTTATCACTCTCACAGGCATGGTCCTCCAGCTCAGGGCACTGGGACCCCCTTATCCATCAGCAGTGCTCAAGACAGAGGCAAGGAAAGCATTAAACACCTCTGCCTTGTCTCTGTCCCTGTTTGGGAGGTGACCATTCTAATCCTGCAATGGGCCAACGTTATCCCTGCACTGCCTTTTACTATTAATGATCTAAGTAAACTTTTTTCATTGTCTCCCACAGTTCTGGCCAGCGTCAACTCCAGCTGAGTTTTGGCTGCATGAATTTTCTTCCTCCCAGCAGCATCTCTATTTTTCTCCCATGTCACCTGACTTTGCCTCCACTGGCCATACACATTCTTTTTCTTGCTTTAGCTCCAGAAGATCCCTGATCACCCAAGCTGGCCTTCTGCCTCACTTGCTTGATTTCCAACATTTTGGAATTTCCTGTGCATTTAGGAGGTGGTGCGCAAAACGTGACCAGCACTGATAGACTCCAGCACCTTCTAAAATGTTTTCCCAGAGACTTCATTACTAGTTCCTGAAGTCTGCTCTCCTCATGTCCACAGTTGAGGCACTTTTCCTCCTGTCAACAGATTTTAAACTAGGTCACTTCGTGGTTGCTGTGTCAAGATAGCCACCAATCACCAGTTCAGCCACAAAACCTCCTCTGTTAATGAGCAACAAATCAAGGAGGGCATCTTTCCTGTTCAGCTCCTTTACTACCTCTACCATGAAGTCATCACCCAGGAGCTTTAGGAATATTCTGGACACCTGAAGGACAACACAGTCATCTGTCACAGCCAGCATGGCTTTATGAGGGGAAAGTCCTGTTTGTCAAACTTGCTTTCCTTTTATGACAAGGTAACCCATCTGGTTGATCAGCAGTAACCAGTTGATGTAATTATTTTGGATTTCAGCAAAGCTTTCGACACTGTCACTCACAAGATCCTTCTGGACAAAACACCCAGCCCACAGCCAGATAAACACATTATGTGATGGGTGAGCAACTGGCTCACAGGTCAGGCACCAAGGGTTATAGTGAACGGGTGACATCACTGGTGACCTGTCGCTAGTGGGGTTCCACAGGGCTCCATCCTTGACCCTGTGCTCTTCAACATCTCCACACATGATCTGGACATAGGACTGGAAAGTACACTAACAAAGTTTGCTAATGATACGAAACTGGGAGGAGCTGTTGACTCCCTCAAAGGCAGGGAGGCCCTGCAGAGAGACCTTGACGAATTGGAGAGCTGGGCAATCACCAACTGTGTGGAGCTCAACAGGGGAAAGTGCTGAACTCTGCACCTGGGGTGGGGCAACCCTGCATGTATGGAGAGACTGGGGAATGAGAGGCTGGAGAGCAGCACCATGGAAAGGGAGCTGGAGGTCCTGCTTGGTGGCGAGTTGGACACCAGTCAGCAGTGCCCTGGCAGCCAGGGGGGCCAACCCTGTCCTGGGGGGCATCAGGCACACAATCACCAGCCAGGCCAGGGAGGGGATTGTCCTGCTCTGCTCTGCACTGGGGCGGCCTCACCTCGAGTGCTGGGGGCAGTTTTGGGCGCCACAATACAAGATATAGACGTTAAAGAGTGTCCAAAGGAAGGCCATAAATATGATGAAGGGTCTGAAGGAAGAGCCTTATGAGGAGCATCTGTGGTCACTTGGTCTGTTCAGCCTGGAGACTGAGGAGAGACCCCACTGGAGTCTGCAACTTCCTCCTGAGGTGAAGAAAGGACAGACACTGAGCTGTGTGTCTGGTTGCCAGTGACAGGACACAGGGCAATGGCCTGAAGCTGTGTCAGGGGAGTTTTAGGTTGAATATTAGGATAAGGTTCTTGCTCCCAAGGATATTTGGGCATTGGAACATGCTCCCCAGGGAAGTGGGCACAGCACCTGAGTTCAAGAAGCGTTTGGACAATGCTCTCAGGCATTTAGTGGGATTCCTGGGGTGCCATGTGCAGGGCCAGGAGCTGAACCTTGATGACCCTTGTTGGTCCCTTTCAACTCAGAATATTCTATGACTCTACTCTGTGTTTGTAGCTGCAGACATGTATCCAGCTGAACGACCATGTCAGATGAACACCTTCCACATACTTGCTTTGAACTTGCTGCTAAATTCAGAGGAGCTAAGATAAACATGTAATTTTGAGTCTTTAAATTCTGCATAAATCTGTAAAACTGCACATTTCACATTACTACAGACAGTACCCAGAGGTAGATCAACTCACATATGCACCAAAGCAGATCTGCTAAAAGGAATGAACACAGCCAGAACATTACTGAAGAATTCAGTGCTGGCACCAACAATGGATCTAAAAAAGCTCCATTTTAACTAAAAGCCAAGTGTGATCTGTATGCTGTCCATGAAAGAACACAGGCAGGTATTTGCCTCTTTCCAGGAGGCCTCATAGCTCAAAATTTCCTGCCTGGTCTGTTTTCAGTTACTGCATATGAAGGCTTTCCTTATAAGAGATATGGATAAGAAGCCAAGTAATTCTTCACTGGAGGAAACATCAGAGCCTGCCTTTCTTCAGGAACATTTACCTTCTTGAAATCAGCTCTCTTTTTTAAAGAGAAAAAAAAAAATAGTAAGAAAAACAAGGTACAAAAAATTGTTTGTATCAGGCACAAGAGTGCGTAAGAATTCTTCATATTCCACCACAACCTACTTTCTACAGCCAATTCAGTATTTTGTAGTTTTCAGTGGCACCTCTTGCTGAAGCCACCTACTGATCATTCGCATGAGCTAAAAATTGATTTAAGATCCAAATGAAAACCAGAAACAGTTATAATTAAAAAGGTTAAAATTACTTTTTTCAGCCCATACTCATTTACATTTTTGCATGGGAAAAACCCCAGCAACTCTAGACAAAGTGTATTATGTGTTTTGGGAGATAAAAAAAGTATACATGAAAAATCTAAACATGTTCATTCTAACTGCTGGGAAGAGGACCAAAAAAGAATAGCCCAAAGCAAAAGGTTTTTTCCACAACAGAACAGCTGCTCTACACTGACAGCATTCTTTCTCACCCTGCCTAAAGTTACAGAGCTGAGAACCTAGACTACAACTGTAAAACTGCCAGCAATGAGAGCAAGTCTTTGACACAATAAAATATTATAGCAGTCTCTAGTGCAACTCTTGAGAACTCATCTTCCCTCTTGAAGAATATATAAAGGCAAGTCCTCCAAGCCACATGGCAAAATGCCCTAAAATTTTATTACTAGAAAAACAGGACTGCCCAATTTCACAGATACATCTGCAAGTGTTGGACTGCAAGATGCACTTAGTTATTGCTTCAAGGCAATTGTGATAGAATTGTTGGCTACAGTTGAATTTAACACTTTTGAAAAGGCCAGTTTCGTGTATGAAGAACTTGACTGGACAAGGGCATGTGGAAGTCAATGTCGTCCTTGCTTAGAGCACGAATTTGGACTGGATGACCTGCTGAGGTCCTTTCCAGTCTGGATGGTTCTCTGGCATGGCCATCTTGATATTCATAGAAATTTTAAAAGAAACCAACCCAGGAACTGAGTATTTTACCTAAACTCTTGCATGTAGTTTAATTCAACATGTTCTTGCACTTGAGAAAGTTGAGGAACTTGAAAATGCCACTCTGGAGTCTACACAGTAAAACATAACACACAAAACAGGATTCCTTTACATGCCTCTTTGGTGAATTACTTTATAATACTTACAGTGACTTCTTATTTTATTTCATACACTATACACTAAATTTGCAATCAACAATATTTCAAAATAAACCAGTTCCCAAGTTCACTATACTTTCCATTTCAACACTTAGGCATTTAAAATACATGAAAGTTAGATTAATAATAAAAGTAGACCTGATCTGAAATCAGAACTTACAAAGAGCAACACCTTTGCATTATTTTACCATGACTGCTTTCCACAAGTGATAACTACACAATGATTAATGATTAAAATGCAGATCAATTTACAACATTCACAAAAACAGACTTGCCACATGCATGTGAAAAAAGCAGCAGCCTCTCATAATTTAGAAGTGACTTTCCACATGCTTGTTTCTTTGCTAAAAACCATCTCCATCCCCCCTCCCCCCTTTACTGATGAAACCAAGAAGGACTGGGTTATTTAGAAAGATTAAAAATCATTCTCAGGCTGAGTCTGAAGGGGGAGAGGGCAAAAATTATGTATGTCAGTGGTTCCCTTGCACATAAACAGACTTAGCTCTGCTCCACAAAATATTTAAACTAGCAGAGACTTTAAACAACAGACATCACTGCTAATTAAGGAGACAATTTTATACATACTCCTCCAATCTAAAAAAAGAGAAAACTCTAGGAACAGCCAATTGTTTTTTCAGGCTTTCTGTACACTTTGAACACCACTACTACTACTACCACACAGATTTGTATGATTATTATACTCTCATATGGAGCAGTAGAGTAAAACTAAACCCTGAAGTTATCAGTGGAAAGTCAACTAAAAATGGCTCTTACACATGCACACATCAGTTTCTATTTTGCTTTATTCACACTTAATTATGGTAAGTCTTGCAAACAAACTGCAAGACAGCCAAATCTGCATTCTGTGCAACTTTGCCCCAAACCTATTTGTCATTGTTTTTATACAAAGCAAGAGATTCCCCTTTGTCATCTTCTGCCACACTGCAGCAAAATAAGTCTTCCATGTACCTGTAAATAATAACATTTAAGTCTACTTAAGTTACTTTTACAGTTTCTATTTTACTCACAGTTCCATTAACAGTGAAGTTGGAAACATTTTTAAAAGACCAGTAAAGCCATCAGTCCCCTACTTGCAAGTTCTTACAACTTACGAAAAGAAATTCCTTTCAATTGGCTAACAGTCCATATTAAATATCAGATGTGATGCTTATAAAGCAGATACTAACAATTCATATCCATTCCTTATGTGAGTGAACTGGTAAGAGGAAAAGTAAATTCTCAATGCAATCACATTTGAAATCTGATCCCCTTTGTATGACTGCATATGACATATTCAATTTGTGTCTGTAATTTTTAAACAGTCCTTTTTTAATTACACTTCAGAAACTATATCCCCATTTTTAAAACAAGTTGTTCTACAGTGTAAGGAGAATCCACAGAGTGGATTCCTTGAAGTTCATTTTCTAAGCCATTTAAACAATAACTAGGCTAGCAAGTCAATCATGTCCAATGTGCTAGATCCAGACCTGGACAGATTAAGAAACATTTTGAAGCAGTGTTGAGTAAATAATTTTGGTAAGCTGTAAAACTGCCATATGCAAGGTATACTGTACTATAACAGCTCCAAATCCTTTATAAAAACCTTGCATTCCTTCTTCCCGTTTTATAGTATTTATGCAGTCTTTCATTCCCTCATACTGAGTATTGATGGGAAGCACTTCATAGCCAAGGTCTGTATTGTCAATTATTGTGCGTGTCCCTTGAATATGAAGGCGGTGCAAAACTGTTTCCAGCGGGTAAAGCATGACATCAGCACAAAGGCTAGCAGCAAAGCTAGCAATAAGTTCTGGAAAATACGCATCCAGCATGCTCTGCACAGAAGTGGAGCTCTCAGTTGGAAGGTTGTGGGAATTATCCCTTTTCAAAACAAACAAGACAAGCTTCTGGACGATGGAACTGATGACGTAGTGAAGAACTCCATGTAGAGCAGTGGGAAAAGTCAAGACCATCAGAGGAAGGAGACGCTTGCTATGGGGTACTCCCAAGCCTAAAACTCTGCCAATTCCTTCTTTCACGCAGTCCAGGATGCCAGGATTGTCTCGAATTATTTCACTCTACAAGCACAAAGAAGGGGTTACAACTCGTGCTGAGCACTTCAAAACCATCCTGACATCCACTCTGACACTTTATCAACTGCTGAATTTTGAAAAAAAGAGTTAAACACTTGCATGCTATTGTGTCTACACAGCTGTACAAATAAAAGTCCCTTGTTATAACACTCTTCACAGCATTCAATTAAGCTTTCTTCTAAAGAATGAACCCATCTGAAAGAGGTGAGGGTTTTTTAACGTATATCGCAGTTATCTGTGTTCTACCAAAGAAATTCAACTTTCAGCCTACTGCTGAAAGTATCAGAATGCGAAACAGTCATGAACTTAAAATGTCTACATCTGGAGCAAGCTGCCAGGAAGTACTTATTTAATTCAAAATTCCTTTACTTTAAAGACTATGACTATAACCTTTGAACTTGAATGTACATAGTAAAGACTTATATAAGTAGTGTACAAAGGTCATTTTTAACATGAATTTAACAGGTTCTGTTTTGAAGGTTCTCATGGCATTATATGCATTTAAAGTTGTATCCTTTAACCATGCTGTCTGTTAGTGAAGAGATAATTATTTTGTTCATCTAGTGAAAACAAAAATTTCGTAATAATTATTTACTCTATTATATTCCACCTTTGAGTGTAGGATTAAGCTAAAAACATTATTTCTCCTACTAATGCTTCTACAAACTCCAGTGTTTTATCATGTGGTTTACATCCCAAATTCGAGTGTCCTCCTGAATGCCCAAGTCTCTGAGTCCATGTGGTGTGTGTCCTGATCTCATGCCAGAATAAACCACCAGAATATTCCTCAGTATTTTGGGGAAATACTAAACAGCCTGCAGAGCCTTCATGGTCTTTTCTGTGCAGGAGAGAAACTAGGTCAAATACCTGAGAACATAACGTTGTTGCAGACTTTAGGTACAAGTTAAGCAGCACAAACCCTGCCAACTCCTCTCCTACTCCCCCTGCCAACTCCCACATCACTATAGTCACTGCACTTCAAAACCGTTCTTGCTTTGGCCAAACACGCCACCACGAGGTTTGAGATGCTAATGACAAAAGAACTAATGTGACAGCTACAAATTTCCACCATTTACAGCTGTTTTGATGAAATGTATTTATTTGGGTAAGTGTCAAACAGACACTGTTGAACAGCATGGTTCATCAGAATTAAGACAACCAAAGCCTATATAAACCTGCTAGTGGCAAATCAACGATCTTTAACTTCTTTTATTTTTTACTGGTCATTTTCCTCTTGCAGCACAGGAGTGTAATGCACACCTGGCATGCCAAGTTGCTCCCCAGCACTGATTAATACAGTATAAAAATCTTCACAAATGCTATCATTACCTCTGATGTGTTTCTAATAAGCTCATGGTGACGTTTCCAGGAACTTAGTAACATATTTCATACAGCATATATATATAAACACACACACTCTCTCTCGTTCACTAAAATACCTGCACACAGCCAAAGCTACTAATCTTAAAATCCTCAGATCTCAGTGGAATTTTCATAACCAATCCATTACAGAGAAGATCACCTACCTAAAATGCTGGGAGAGACGCTTTTTTGGCTTTTTATTGTTATCCTATTAGGCTGCTTTCTAGCAAAGAAACTTTATATTTATTTTGCAAACAGAAGACAGACTGTAAATCATGTTCTCTTCTATTGTCTATTGGTAAAAAACTTACCCATGTCCAACAACACAGGTAATGCAACATCTTGTCAGACAGAAACACAAGCAGTGGAATATAACATTTCATTCTGTGGCCTGCTATGAACTCCAGAAACATTAACAGTGTTCTACCACTGTTTCTAGGTCCAGAATTATGGCATGCTCAGGGCAGAGCCATTCCCCAGTACTTAAGAATTTGAGTTCCAGCCAGCTTCCCATTATGACACCAGCTAAGTCTCCCAAACATTCCACAAACTTAGAGATCTCCTGAGGAAAGAGAAAGGTTTCTAAAATATGGAGTATCTTTAGAACAAGTAAGTTAGTTGTTGGGAGTCTGTCTATATCTCTCCCTGCACAGATGCTTAATCTCACCTGTCCCATTAATCCATAATACATCCAGTTCAGACAGAACAGCTCTCCTAGTACCTTCTGGCTCATTTAAGGTTGGATCCTCTGCATAGAGCAGAATCCTGCCCCTTAAAAGAGTCCATGCCTCTAAAGTACATGCTGAAACTAAGGAACTGCAGAAGTCAGCCTACTCCCCAGAAAAAACACCATTTTGGAAACATACACCAGCAAACCAGTCTTGAGAGTACTCAGAACTTGCCCATGCTGTGAATGAAAATTATTACTTTGATGACTGAGTAACATGAGAGTGACTATCCTGCACCCTCCACACGAGAACTCACTCTACAGAAAGAGTTCCATTAGCTGCACAGAGACTCTGTCATGTCATCTAAGACCAAGTCATTATACAGAGATGGCTGGAAGAACTACCCTGGATTATTTCTGCACAGCTAACCCTTGCCTTTCTCAGAAAGAGATGCAACACTGCACAGACAGGCAGTCTGCAACACAGTGCTATGTTACAGGCAGTCTGCAACACAGTGCTATGTTACAGGCAGTCTGCAACACAGCGCTATGTTCTGCACAGTTGCAGAACAAGCTAAGACGTATTCTAAGTGACAGGTCCAGATTTTAATTTTCATGGCTAAAGAAGAACTAGATAAAGATTAAAAGCAAAAAGTTGATTGAATGAAAACCCCACTGAACTACTGGAAAAAAATTTACAGTTGTTATAGGGGATGGGTGTCACTTTGCCTAGGAAGGCAAAGTTTGAAAATCTTACATGAGAAAAATTTTCTTATGTTTTTATCTGCTGGAACACATAGATATAGCATGTCTCTATTTGATACGCAATATATTCCAACTATCTACATTAAATGTCCCTTCTAATTCTAGAGTTACAGTTAAGACAGTACACTAATATACCCTTCATAGGAAACACCCATTTCAGCTAAGTCATAAGTCAAGCAAAACAAATGCAACTACTGCAACATAAACCTGAATACAAAGTCAAAAATTCATTTCTCCATATAATCTAATTTATAAAGAGTAACAGTATATTTTTAAATGTTTCAAATATATGTAAGTTACCTGTACAGTTTCAATCAGGCTCGCAGAATAAAAAGGCATTGCTATCACATGTGTTAATCTGTAGAAATTAACAATGTAAGAATTAATGTAATGACAATACTATAATTTTAGGCAAAGAGGCACCTGAAAGTTGATAAAGTTATCTACCAAATTATTCCGGAGAGAAAATTAACAGAGCATAGCTCAATTACTAAAATGTACATCAACAAGTTGAGATAAGCTTCAGTCAGAAGTTTAGTTAAATTCTATTTCCATGCAACCAGACTGATAAAGGTCGAAAAGAATCTAATCTTTTAAATCAGTCAAGTTCCATAGACACAAGGATCTAGTAGGACAAAATCTCTGAAAGTGGTGCATGCAATCAAGATTGTTCAAAAAATCAACATCTGAAAAGCACTTTTAGCATCTTGTCAAGTAAACATAGCAGCAGACTAAACTTATGTACATCTGGTAGTTTTATTATATTTAGATAATAAGACATAAGGTAATAACACATGCCATATTTACCCTTTGAGTAAAAGGTGTCCACCTATCTGCCTGAGGTTCCATTTATGTGAAAGCTCCCTAAAAAGAAAAGTATTTATCACAATATGAATAATCATCCACATGTAATTCTCAAGCAATTCTTACATGGGTGTCAATATTCAATCCTCATATTGGTTTTCTACTATGCTGAAGCATTTCCCATATTGGAAAGACAGAGCAAAACATTTAGTAAATCATGCTTAACTTCTAGTAGTTTTTCAGGCCTGTCACACATTCTATCAAAAAACGTTTCAGTTATTAATTAATAAGATGTCTGCAGCTCTCACAGCAACTGACTTTAGTGTTTTGCATTTATTTAGCAACTTCATGTACTAGCACTTAAAGCAATTTTCAGGGAACACTGGAGTACTTTAAAATCTTTTTCCTTTATCAAGAAATCATTTTTATTTCATTTTGGTTTGGTTGCACCTCTTCTGTTCTTTGGGTTATGTTTACCCTGTTGTTGTTTCTTCCCAGAAAATCTAAATTATCTTCTGGAACAGTTAGACAAGAACAAATCAAGTACAAGAGGTCAGACCAGAAGTTGCACAGTAATTCTGTACAGACATAACTGAAGTTTTTTCTTATGACCAGTCCCTAGCATATTCTGATAAAACAGAAGAAAACCCATGTGTTCAACACAAAGGTGACATCAAAAATATTCCCTTAAGTAGTACTTCTAGTTACACACTTCAAAGTATGAACAGCAAATGTTTACATTCCACCTGACAGAAAATGTAAACCCACCTAGCTGAAGATACCATTCAAATACCACATGTACTTAAAATGCATACGGTCAACATCTAGCTATGAGGTACAGACATTTGTCTGAAGTGCTGGGCACGGTAAACTCTGCATTTTTAATAACAAACTATAAAGTGTTCAGCTTCAATTGTTGTCCAGGAATCGCAATCAGACACTGCTTGTAGTTAAAACAGCTCTAATCCAAGAAAGGCAAGATTTTACTCTTTCTGAAGAATTGTGTGTTATTCCTAGCTATCACATTTTAAATACATAGGTCAATCACTAAACAGGAATAGAAGACCATTTTTATCATTACATACTTCAGACACTTGGATCACATCCACTTACCCATAATACTTAAACGATGTGGAAAATGAAACCAGCCAAACTAATGTGTGAAAGCCTAACCTGTCAGTGCACAAGGTATAACTTGCCTGCAGCCTTGTCCCTGCAGCGGAAGAACAATTACACAACAAGTTTGTCTAGTACGGAATGTTCACACCCATTTCTGGGCTCCTCTCCTAAAACTGGGGTATTCTTTCATGATACTATAACACAGAATTAGAATTGACATTTCACTTCTCTGTGTTCTTTGGAGCCTGATAACATAGTTAAATAACCTTCTAAATCAGATTTGCTGGCACTGCTGCTACAAGCAATAACCTTCTCCTCCATGTGACTGCCCAAATACGCAAGCCACCATTAAAAAGGAAGAGAGAGCATTCAGTAGAAAACTGCTATGGGGTAGTGCATGTATGAGACAACCATTTTAGCCAGATCACTTCACCAATCCAGTTAACTTCCTGACTGTTCACATATCATGTTGGCACAAGGATGGAAGCAGCGAGGAGGAAGGAATGAGCTGGTTCCAGCAGAAAGGTTTGCTTCTTTTGGCAGCAGCACCAGCTTACTTTTCAAACTGCTGAACTGGCCCACAAGTAGAAAACTATTGCTCACATTTATGAGAATTCAGAATTACGAAGATATAAACACTGTATCACATCTCATGAACTTAAGCATACCCTAGAGCTCTATCTACACACTTGGAGGAAAGCACATGCCTGGAAATTTCAATTATC
The DNA here is from genome assembly GCA_013397775.1 of Eulacestoma nigropectus. Classification (NCBI taxonomy): domain Eukaryota; kingdom Metazoa; phylum Chordata; class Aves; order Passeriformes; genus Eulacestoma; species Eulacestoma nigropectus. The sequence goes on from VZTE01003721.1 coordinate 621,667, forward strand.
TATGAAACAGAGCTGACCAAAAACCTCAAATACACACTCCATACAATTTAAATATTAAATGCTTTTGCTAATGCTTTCGAACTTGCAAATACCTACTTTTATTAGTATGGATGCATGCATCATAACAGTATTTGATTCAGCCTAACCATATTTCTTGTTTTTAAACTCAGGGTAGTTTCCATGTCTCTGCATATTTTTAGTAAAAATATTACTAAACTTCCGTAGCAGAGGACTGACACAGTGACTTAGAATGATGAATATCTCTTTAAATGAAGTCAGTAATTTTTAGTTGTAACATCTTTTTTATGAGAATACTGAACAAGGTACATATAGTTGTTCGTCAAGAAAGGCAGAAGACAAAGCTGCCACTCACATGGATTTTGATTTACCATGTCTTCTCATTTACTAATGCAGGCCATGCTGTTCTCTCGTCTACCAAATACAAAGCAAATATTCAGCAAAATGTCAGTGCTGGCTCATTAGCTGTGCAAATTTTCTGTATTTAGATTAACAAGACCAGGAATTTTTACCTTAGGTATGGTATTTGCTACGACCACACAATAAAAATCTAAATAAAAGAAGAAAACTATGATTTTTTTTTTATTACAGAGTTGAATACCAAACACCAATTTGCTGAAGTATTTCTATACTCAGACCAGTGAGCAGACACAAATATGCAAAGCTCCCAGAAAGAGTCTCTCACTATTTATGGATTATGAGGTTATCTTTTCCAAGACAACCACACTGTTTGGAAACACCTATTTAATGTCTGGCTGTTCTCACGAAGTAGTACTTTTCAAACAGACTTACATTTCTAACACTTTGAAAATAAGTCAACAACTTACTAATTTGTTAAAAGCAGTAAAAAAACCACGCAATACCTTGGCAAAGGTGTAAATTCACTGATGATGCCTTCCGTTCCCAGGGTTATGCCCTGAACAATGAAAGTGCTGCCCATTCCTTTCCAGAGAGCTCTTGGACCCTGTGTGTTGAAATATGCAACATAAAACTCAAAAATATTTTCATCTTATCAATTACAACATTTCAGTAAATTTAGACCACACAGGGCTACAATTCTACCATTCAACTTTATAATGAAACTCATGTAACAACTCACTTTTTATCTAGTAACAATTTTTTGTTTTTCAATGATTTCAAAGACTTGCCAATAATTTTGGAGGTATCTCTCCCACTGTTAATATCCTGTATTATAAACGTAATGCCATTTCCTATGGACAAAATGAGCTCAAGAAGTTAAAAGTACATCCATAAGAAATTCAGAATTAAGAACTTCCTACTGCCTTCTGATCTGAGTTTAAGGATTGCCATTCCCATGCAGAATTGGAAATGAATTCAGTACTATCTTTGGAATGAGTCACTTCAATAATAACTTTATCCACATAAAGAGTAATGATCTTTTAGAACCTTATTGAAAAAAATTAGTTTCACCGACTTTTTGTTTTCTAACATCTGCAAACCTTTCTCCACTAAGTACTGTACTTCTGAAAAAAATAATGGTTTGCTTGATCTTCTTGAAACATAAAAATAAAAAACCCTCATAACGGCCATGTTTTTCAACATCACCTATGTAAACACTTAAGAGATTTCAATGTGCATACATGCTATAGAACTTTCAGTGCTCACATACAGCCTGACACGAAACACTAACCTGTGTCTTATTGATGCAGTACATGATATTGACAATAGTAAATGGCGTGAGATGATAATTCCGTGCGTGATAGTTAACCTGTTGAAAATATAAATAATGGCAGTTTTAGAAACACACTTGTGGATGCTACAACTCTGAAGGATAAAGGCATTTCCAATGTAAGAATTTTATCTCTGTAAAGATCAGCTAAAAATATGAAAAAATTCTCACTGAAATTTAGGGAAATGAGCAGTACTTTTAAGTATTTGTATGCTGAAAGTTTAAACAATAAATTATACATAAAGCAGAAACCATGAAACAAAGCATCCTGCTTACAAATGGGGATCTGAAAGTTGCTCTGCAGACTCCAAAACACACAGTTACTGTAATTTGCTGCCCAAACAAAAGATTTTTTAAAAAATAAACTGCATAATAGAAAACATGTATTCTACAAGTAAAAACTTGTTAATGTAGCAGAGTTCCCCTAAAAATTGCAAAGCTTCCTATACTACATACTTTCATACAGAGTATGAAAATACAGAGATATGACTACACACAGGAGCTTTGACTGGAAAAGGTAATATCAAACACATACCTGACACTGACGACGTAGAACAATGCAAGGATGTGCCAACACATTTTCTGTAAATAGGCTTTAAAAGAAAATTGTATTTAATGCATGGGAAGCCAAGAAAAATTCCTTAGAAAAGGCTTGTTAATTGTCTCTAAAAACAGCAAATCAGCATTTGGAAAAGCAATATATTTTCTAGTGAACTAATGGAGCATTTTTGATGGCTACCCAACAGCCTCCCAAGGAACAAGTTACATAAAATCTAACATATACATTTACTATGAAAAAGCCCCATATATATGTAGTAGGCACATATTTTTATAAGCAAAACAACATACAAAATTTCTTAATCTCACCCTCCTCCAAGTATCAGGGTACAAAACAAACCAGAACCACAATTATGAGAGGAGTAGTTTCCAGTTTTATGCTAATTCTGCATACTGTATTCAAGACTCTCCTTAGCAGGGCCAGAGGAGGACTACTTTTTCACTGAAAACACTACTGACCCAAACCAACTCTCCTACCACTGCCACAACTCATATTTCAACCAAAACTTCACAGAAAAGTTCTCACTTTCAAAGGAGAATTCCTGGTTGCAGCCATTCAGAGAAAATATTCATTTCATCTCAAAAGTGCCTGAGTGATCAGAGTACTTACCCGTACGTTGTTCAAACCTGGGACATGGATTAGAAAACCAGAACATCCAAGGTTTTTCTAAACTCCAAGTCACAGCTACAGGACCATCTGTGGTACGTTTCTGAACTTCCAACAGACAAGTACAACTGGCACACAAAAATACTGCAGTTTTGTAACTATTGAGCTAATTAGTAGTTTGCTACTACCAAAAGAGGTAAAACTTTCCCTGGACATCAGCATCTTAGAGTTCACCACTTTCTCAAAAATACTATCCATAATCAGGGTCACCATAATAAAGAATAAAATGGCCATGAGACCACTTGGCTAGATGAACATCATGGTCCCATGATACTTTGGTAATATACTTGAAGACATTTTTACCTTCTAAGGAAACATTTGTATTTCCTAAAAATGTTAATAGAAGTTGCAAATGTCAAAAAAGTTTTCTGATATTACTTTCAGATTACTTGGACAGAGTACACACATCCCAGGCATTCCACATGAAAAACTGTCTTACATTTGCCTAAGTATTTTTTGAGCAACAGTTAAAGAGAACAGAAACCTAAATGGATTTTGGGTAGCAGGTTTCTAAACACATTTCAACTGCTTATGCCTATTAAAATAAAAACACAATATAAAAGTGTACGTACGGTTTATAAGACAAGTAAGAATTTTACTACCCCTGTGTCACTGAACACAACTCTTACCTTGCAAGGCCAATACCAAAGCCAGCAAATCTGTTCAACTGCTCTGAAAAAGAAGAAAAAAAACCAAAATCAGATTGTACAGCAGTGATAATCAGAAAATAGGAGAAAATGCCATGCACAGGAGCTGAGAAACATATTTTATCCTGTACTTGCGTCAGAAAATTACAATCACTAAATCACTACATTTATGGCAGCTCAGCAACACAGGATATAAAAATAATTATTCCCTCAGGAATATATGCACTTTAGACTGCATTTGAGTACGTACATACTGTTATACATAAAATTATGCTTTTCTTACAGGGGGAAATAAAATAGAGAAAGGAAACGGTAAAACAGAGAATATTTTAATACCAAAAAAACCCAACTCAAACCAACTACTGAAAGACTTAGCATGCATGAGTCTACATTCTGAAACATAAACTTAGATAACTGAGGTGAAAATAATGTTAAAATAGTAAAAAGGCAAAATTTTGGGAGAAGTTACACAAAAAGCCATGGATGAAGTAACAAACATCAACATAAAGCGAAATTTCAAGCCAGTTGTTTATCTCCAGTCCTTTGCAAAAATCTACACTTACTGGAGAACTACAAAAGTAATGAATTCAACTCACTGCTGTCTGCTACCAGACAGACATTTGCACATAGGGAATTATCAAAAGGGATTGTAAGATGAGTATCAGAACAGTAAAGGCATTTTAAAGTTAATGCTCGGCCCTACAATCTTCAGCGTGCAAGCAGTCTGAAGACATAGATGAAGTCAGTAACTTCAGTGGGGCTCCACACAGATGTGGCAGCCCTCCCAAAAATGGTAAGATACCATTTGCAGCTGCTGTATTCAGTGACTACAGCAACTCCTTATCAGCCCTCCTAAGTGCAGAATGAACACACTTTCCATATGTAGACAGGGGCAAAAAAATGTAGTGTGCAAGTATGCAAGGATACTTAAAACAGTGCTTCAACCAGTGCGTGCATGGATGGAGTCCAGCTAAAGGCTGTAGTCTTCACAAGACCTGAATAAAAATACTGCACTACAGGTCAGAAAAGAAAGACTTGCCTACTAATATAATTCGATTTCAGATCAATTAGTATTTCACAACTCTTTTGACACTCAAGCGTATATAAACTGCCCCTTTTGATTAAAGAAGACAACATACAGTTCCCTAGACACGGCAAGTTTTTCTTAATGCAACTCAATTTCATCAAGACCTAAAACGACACTTTACTTATGCGGGTTTTTACTCAGTTTCCCAACAATTACTGAAGAAGACTGGAACTCAGTCGCTTCCTTAAATCCTACCAGTCCCACAGTCCCCTCGCTCTCACGCGTGGAGGGGGGAGGGGGAGGTTTACGTCAGCAGGTCATGTTTTAAACCCGAGAGAAGCCACGCAGTCTGAAACACCAACACCGACTACATAAGGAAGCACTGTAAGACCCAAAGGGACTTCCTGCCCTTAAAGAGGGCGGAGTGTTTCTGCAGGATTTTGTTTACATGGGCAATGAGGAGCTAGCGGAGCGCACACCGCTTAACGAGAAGCTGCGGGCGCGTTCCGGCACTCTCACAGCACTTTTGCCTGGAGCTACGCAGTGCTGGAGCGCAACAGGCAGCGACGGAGCACTCCGCCTTCTTCTAAAGGACTTTTTTCCCCGGCGCTTCAACACCGCCAGTAAAAAGGAGGGCCCGGGCGGGGCTCAGCCCGGCCGCGACACGGCCCAGGGCCGCCGCCCGCCCTTGCCCGCGCCGGCGGGTCATCGCTCCCGGGAGGCGGGAGCCGGGGGTCAGCGCGGGACCGGGCAGCGGCCAGAGGCGGCGGCCA
>VZTE01003721.1:627319-669261 GCA_013397775.1 Eulacestoma nigropectus
GCAGGGTGGGGGTGGCCGAGGGAACGGGAGGGGAGGCGGGAGAGGAGCGGGAGGGGCCGCACCTGCGGCACCGGACCGGGACCCGCCGCCCGCCCTGGCACTTCCGGCCGCGGTGAGGCCGCGCGCGTGACCGCCGAGGGGGCGGGGCCTGGGGGCGCTGGGCCAATGGCGGCGCTGCGCTTGCCCGGCCCGGGGCGGGGCGTCCGGCGCGGGCTGCGGGCGGGCGAGGGCGCCCCCTGGCGGTGCGGCGGCCAGGGCGGGGCCCGGCCCGGCTGCCCGCACGGAGCATCCCTGTGCCCGCACTGCTCCCGGCCTTTTCCCGGCCCAGAGCCCCCCCCGGAGAATCCGTGAGAAAGAGCCAGAGGTGGCTGGAGAAAGGGGGCCAGGCGGACATAAGACAGCACTTTCTGGGGAAAAACGTCCTTCTTATAGACGCTGGAGATGAGCACAACACAGCACAGGGCAAGTGCAGGGGTGAGGCCAAAAGGGGGCACGGAGTGTGGAGAGCAGTACAGACCACCCAAGATCCCCAAAGCCCTCCGACCCGTTTCCATAAAAGGTCTGAAAGAACAGGCTACCCATGCTAACTGATTGCATAGAAAGTGAGAAACCCATCTTCAGGACAGGGAAATCAGTCCATAGAAAGTATCCCCCAAGGCCAGGCAGTGCCCACAGGATATCCCATTGGCTGGATCGATGCAGCTGGATCGATGCTGACACCAGGACTGACATCCCTTTAGATGGATCAATGCTGGAACCAAGAGTGGTGATCTCTTCTTTTTCTCTCTTTCTCTCTCCCCCTCTTTAATTCATCTCTTCCCTTCTGTCTTCCCTTTCACACTACCTCTTTATCTAAAACTCATTGCCATGTGCTTATATAGTAGGTCAGGGACTAAAATACCATTTTCCATGCCAACTGTGTAATTTACTAATAAAACTTTATGTTTATTTGCAGACCCTCTGACTTTTCGTTGTTCCTTTCAACCATGAGCATTTATGAATCTTCTTTCCCCTTAAGAGTGGGTTTGGTGATCCCTTGGCTCAGAATCACAGAATCACTTAGGTTGAAAAGACCTCCAAGATCATCAAGTCCAAACTATGACACTGTCAACCAGACTACGGCAGTGAGTGCCACATCCAGTCTTTCCTTAATCACGTCCAGGGATGGTGATTCCACCACCTCCCTGGGCAGCCCATTTCCACGTCTGATCACGCTTTCCGTGAAAAAAATTTTTCTAATGTCCAATCTAAACCTCTCCGTACACATGTAAGACCATTTCCTCTTGCCCTGTCGTTTGTTGCATGGGAGAGGAGGCTGATCCCCCCACCCCCTCGCTACAATCTCCTTTCAGGCGGCTCATCTTCTCCTGAGAAGCCCAACAAGGTCTCCCGCAACTGGGTCTTAGTCTGACGCACAGGTGTTCTTGTTTTATGCACTAGGTTAAGCCAGCATTAGTGCGTTCGAGTCTAAGTATAGCACGGATGGCAGGAATCATCCATTGCTTTGTGAGAGGGGATCTCGTTAATGCATATAAATATCTCAAAGGCAGGTGGCAAAGGATAGTGCCAGACTTTTCAGTGATGCCCAGTGACAGGACAAGGAGCAATGGCCATAAACCAAAACACAAGTTCAGCACTTAAAGTTGCAACATAGCTGTACTCTGGTTTGTTATGCAGTTTTAGCCTTCCTAAAGTTGTGGAAATCATAAAATCAGAATAGTCAGGGTTGAAAGGAATCTTTAAAGGTCATCTGGACCAACTGCCCTGCAATGAGCAGGGATATCTTCAATGTCCAGCAGGTGTTTAGAGCCCTGTACAACCTGGCCATAAATGTTCCCAGGGATGTGGCTACAGTCTCTCTGGGCAACCTGTTCCAGTGTTTTACCAGTCTTATCATACTCTCAGTCCTTCAGCTGTGTCAATAGCACTATCTGCTTGGTGTCATCTGCAAATTTGCTGAGGGTGCACTTGATCCCACGATGTCCATGTTATTGATAAAGATATTGGACAGTACTGATAAGAAATTAAACATTAGTATTAAATGGAATTTCAGGTGTGGGGTCCATGCCTTCTACACAGTGTCCCCAGACCATTCCCTGGTGTTTGTGCTCCCATAGCACAGAACCTGTTTTCCAATGATACAGCAGAAGTTTGGGCTGCTTTCTTTTCTCTGAAAGAAAACACAAAGAAAACAATTCAGTTGTTTACTTTTGCAGTGAGAACAAATTGGCAACAGCCTAAGTGCATTGAGCAGCAATTACAGTAGGACACAAAGCTTCTGTGGTAATCATCCCTTAAATTTAATTCCCATGTGACTTAATATTGAGCCAGGTGTGCAGTTTCTGTGCTTGGTCTTGGAAGCATGACCAGCATCCAAAAGCGAAAACAGAATGAAGGTTGTCAATAAGAGAAACCAGTAAACCACAGTTCCTCAGAGAAAATGGGACAGTGTTGCTCCAAAGAAAACTGCAGACTTTTTCCACACTGGAAAATGACATTACTGTTGGAATAGCCAGATCTGCTGCTTTTTCTAGAGCAAGATTCAGTGAATAAGTATGTGTGTGAGAGGGAGAATTGTTCAGGGTGAGGAAACTGTATTAAAATTAAAATCTGCATTTCCCTTGGAAAACAATGCTCGTAGTTACTGTGTGGTTAACCAGTTAGCAAAGGAGTAGACTGCAAAGCTGGTGACTCAGATTTGATTTACACCACATTTTTGAGATCTGCACAGTGGGTGGCTGCCCTCTCGTTCATATAATGGAAGAGGGCAGCTGTGCTCCACGACAGCCTGGGGCTTCCAGCAACACAGCTTGAAAGACAATTGAATTGGATCTATACATTGGGTTTGTGTGAATGCAGGAGCGGCTTCTATGGGAAAACATCAAGAGCTGCCCCTCTGTCAGGCACAGCCAGCTCCAGTTGGTTCCCAGCCAGACCTGCTGTGGCCAAAGCTGAGCCCATCCGTGAATTTGGTAGCAGGAGAGGATAAGGGAGAGGTCTTTTTTCCAGTATCCTACTCTATTTTAAACTGGAAATAAATTAATCTTCTCCAAGTGGGGGTCAAGTTTGAATGTTGATTTGACATTTGCTTAGATGGAACACCCAGTAGTGTTTATGTGATTTGGGGTCTTCACCCCATGGTCATGTTTTGCTTCCCATAGCGATTCAGGATGAGAACACAGATGCTTGAGCACCAGGAGGAGACTCACATACAGCCAAGGTGAACAGCAAACTCACCAGCTTTTTCCTGGGTCTCTCACGCCTAACATCCATAGCATCCTTTGTCACATCCCAGTGCTGAATGTCCAAATAGCTCTTTCCCTTCAGCTTCTCATCTGTTGAGTGCTCTCAGAAGAAAATCTTTGGTTTGCCTCCCTGTTTTATTAGGCACATAAATAAACCCTCAGGCAAAAGTCACTCCAAAAGGGCCAGCAAAAGGGAGCCTGGGGTTTTCAGCATCTGCTGGCAGTCTGGACTTGAATCTGTAACATTTTCCTGCTGTACATCTCTGCAACTCCCTGAATCACCCAAACAGGAAGCTGTAAGGTGCCACAGACTCTTAGGTCTCTCCCTCACACTGGTAACTGGCACCCAGCATGTCTGTGATGTCTTATTCACCAATGCCCATCGAGAGTAATCTGGGCAAGGAAGAAGAGCCTGCAAATCGCCTTCATGGGGGAATTTTCATTTCTTTCTTGTTTCTTTTCTGAGCTAAAAAGAAACAAATCTGGAAGTTAAATGGGTCTCTGTGGGGTTGTTTCTCCTCAGGGCTGAATCTAAGGTGAGTGACTGGATCATCCTTTGCTGCTCATGCTGTAACACCTCTACTTCACTCTTCTTTTGTGTACAATGTGTAGAACACCCAGAATATTAGATACACCTCCAAACCATAAGAGTGACACCAAATTGCATCAAAATCAGGAAAAAAGGAGAGCCAATGTATGATACCATGAACAATGCATTAATGCTCTTCTAATGGTTTTGACAGCAGAATACCAAATTCTGTCAAATGTTGCATATATGATTAATAAATACAAAGCCATGCATAAATCAAGTTCAAAATCTGTTCCTCAGCTGTTGAAGAAACATATATGAGAAATGGGAATCAGAACTAAAGAAATGAAAAGATTCTTGTTGTTCTAAGTTGTTACTGGAGTAAACCTACCTGATACAAAGCGGTATTATCCTGGGGGGGTTGTCATGCGAAAAGTTCATTAAAGAACTCAAAGAACTTGTCTATGATGAAGACTTGGACATAATTAATTTTAATTCATCTACACAACAACAGAGATGTGCAATGGCATATGTGAACATTTGGTGTGCATCCCCTGCACTCCTCCTGGGGCCTCACTATGATCTGAGAAGTGCTCATTAGGCCTCGATCTTCACAAACAGCACCTGGGCTGAGCTTCTCCTGAGCTTATCAAAAACAGTCTGTTTCCAGGAACTAGTACTGTCTAATGAGATCCTGTTTTTTAATGAACAGCCTTTTGGAAATGTATTTTTCTTGCCTCAAAAACAACCCAAGCAGAATAGCAATTTTGTTATCAAACTTTCAAAGAATGTACTGACCCAAACTGCTGTCAAAATGAAAAATTATTACAGCTGAAGCCCACTCCCTTGTAACTCTATAAACAATGGTCCAAAGTGAGACCTTTTGAGCTCTCCTGGACAGCAGAGGCTGTGACCAGCACCTACCTCTGAGTGGGGCCTCTCAGAGCCAGAGAACTCTCAGGTTTGCTAAACTTGGAAGATCACTAAATGACAATAATGGAGCCTGGACTGACACCCCCACTCCTCCAGGCTCAACTGTTTGCCCATTGAGAAGATCCAAAGGCATCAGATGTGTGTCCTTCATTGAGTTTGAGGGGAATTTGTCATAGGTACGCTGTGAGTGTCTTGTACAGACTCTTTAGGTCTGTGTGTGTGAGAGTGTGAATATGCTATAGCAGGTGTACAAGGAATGCTGCTCTCCTAGATTCTTAAGTACTTCAGATTTGTAAGTTAGGCCCATGAGTTACAGTAAATTCTATATGAAGCTTTAGATAATTTGTTTAACTTAACCTATCAGTTAAGTGCTGTTAACTGCTGTTAAAGCTATAGGTTGTCCTGAATGAGTGTGCTTGAGATCGCTCAAAAAATCACCAGCAAGGGTATGAGCAAAAGTCAGATTTAATATTAAACTACAAAGCACAACAGATTCATTGGCAAGATTCACTCTACTTACACGGGTGACTAAGGCACAACAAAGGAAAAGCAAGCAACAACAAAACCAAACAAAATCCAGGCAATCAAAATAGAAATTAATTGAAACTACCTAGGGGTGTGTGTGTGTCTGTGTGTAAAGACAGTGTAAACAAGGATAAAAAGGAAAGCGGCCTAAAGCGTAACAACACTTCAATTTAACAGTACTTTCACTCAGCTTATACCTTAATTTATATCTTAACCTTAACAATCTAACAGAGAAATAACACTCAACAGCACTTAGCCTAAATTATAACTATAACTTAACTTCCAGATTTGCTATAGCATATGCGCAAGGGTATGCACACAGACAGAAGCAGTCAGTGCAACACAAGGTACCTGTGGAAAAATTTCCCTCAGAGGTCAGTGAAATCCTCACTTCGGATGCTTTTGCATCTCCCGACGGGCAAAGGATGGGGCCTCGAGGAGTGAGGGTATCGGCCCAGGACATGTTGTGTTTCGGCGATCCTCCAGGTATAGCCAACCTGAGGGTTTTGCTGGCTCTGAGAGGTGTCCCACTCAGAGGGAGATTGCTGGTCACAGGCCCGCTGCGGTCTAGGAGAGCTCAAAGGGACCCATTTTGGACTTCTGTTCATAGGGTCGCAAGAGAGTGGGCTTTAATCATAGCAATGTTTCATTCTGGCCACAGTTTGGGTTGGCACTTTCTTGGAAAACGTGAGAATAGGAATGTTATGCCATTCAGGCCTGAGAAATATTTTCCAAGGCTGGTCATGAGAAAAACAGAAGCTTGTCAGGAGTTCCTGAGAGCGGACAGTGTTTGTGATAAGCTCAGAAAGAGCTGAGCCCAGGTGGTGTTTTCAAGGATGAGGCCTGAAAAGCATTTTCTCAGATCACACTGCAGCCTGGAGAGGGGTGCGGGGGCGGGGGGGATGTACATGGGCCTAAACTGTTGGTCAAGTCTGGAGCATGGTTTAGCAAAGGGGTGTACTCTGAACCTTGTGACTCATTGGGAGGGTCTTCCTTATTCCTATTTATCCTTACCTCTTTCCTATCCTCATCCCCAGCCTCCACATAAGTAAGTTTTCGGTTGATTTTGGATTTATATTGACTGATTTTAGGTTTTAGTTCATTCTTTCTCTGTGTGCTTTAACCAGAGCAGTAGTAGTAAGTAGTAGAGGGAACCTTGTAAACGAAGTACATCATGCTTTCAGTTTTATATTAAACCTGCCTTTGCCTATGCCTTTGCTGTAATCCTTTAAGTGACCTTAAAACACTCATTTGCCACAGACCACTACGAAAAATAAGCAGATGCATACGTGAATCAATACATTGACACGGCATTAGGTTTCTGTTGCTGCCAACACAGGCTTAGGTTGTGCATTGGCTGAGCAGCAGCACCACCGTGTGACACAGATATGAAACTCTCTGCAGGGTCACACACCTGGGTGCTAACCCTGCACTTGCCAAGTGGGGGACTCAGCTTCTGGCCCTTGCACTGGCCACTGATCCCTACCCAAATTGTTCTCTTGGCAGCTACTTCAGCTTCACCTTATTTCACTGGCACTTAATTGAAACACGCACAGCTAATCCAGGTATCAATCAGCTCCCAGAGCACCCGTCCAGGGAGCTGCTGGGAACTGGGCCTAAGGTCTGGTCATTTTAGTTTGTTTTGGAAGCTCTACTTCTGTCATTGTGGGTGTCCTGCTGTTTTATTAACTCTTATCCGGTGTACTAACTCTTATCATCGTTAAAATAACACCAGGAGTGACACTAATCTGTCTTCCTTGCTGAGGCTGAGGAGAAATACAGAAGAAAAGCAAGCTGTGTGTGTCATCAATGAGGCAATGCCATGGGGTTTTTGAAGTTAAAGGACTGCTGACAGTTTAGACGCTGAGCTATAGACAGAAACGCTGTTAGGCAGTCTGCTTAATACACTCCTCATCTATTAAAAAAGAGAGTGCACACACTCCTGCATATCAGTCCATCTTGGAGTATGCCATCAACTCTCCATGAATAGTAAATAATAGTGATAATAGCAAGTAATGCAAGAAAATCGTGTGACAGAAAGGAGGCTGTGGCTGATGGCAGAGAAAAGTACAGAGATCTTTGGGCTGAATATCACCTGTGACAATGTAATGAATCTGTCTAGTTTCAGTCTGAAATGCCTTATGTCATTTGCAGTTTCTTGGGATTTCTACTCCTTTCAAAAATGAAGCCAGCCCTCATGTTTTATAGGGTTTTTGGCCTGACACCAGCATCTAAGCAGATGAAAACAATGGTGATTGCTGCCACACTCCCTGGCACCATTAATTTTTCAAAAGGTCATGTTTTCTGTCATTGCTTTAAGGGGGGCTGTGAGACTTGGTGCAAATGCTTACACATGGACAGGGAGTGCTAAGCAGAGACATATAGTGTTAAACCCTGACACGTGGGCTGCCCCTGGGTGCTTGTTGGGCCCATGGTTTCAGAAAGACACAGGTCCTGCTGTAGGTCTTGTGTCGTGTCTGCTGGCCTCCTCTGGGTGGTTTGTCTAAACAAAGATGTCTGAAGTGTGCCACCCCACAGGTGCTATTCTTGGGCTTTGGGATTGCTGAGGTTTCCTTGCTCTGACACAGTTTGCAGGTTTTCATTGTTATGTGTCCTTGCATGGGATGTACAGAGGAGTGCTTCCTCACTTCATGGAGGTCCTGGGAGAAGGAGCACACTCAGAACCTCACAAAGATGCTCAGGTGTGATAGGTGGCACACTTCCAATAGCTGTGACAGTTATTTCACAATATTATTTCAACTTGGTGGCAGGTTTTTTGGCGGTGCTGAGGACAGACAGAGATCCAAGGAGCTCGCAATCTGTGAAAACAAATGACAGATGGAGGAAAAGCATGCCAGTAGAGTCGACAAGGTGAATGAAGTACCTTAGTAAATACTCTTTTCTGTGTTATTTATTCAAGTAATTTATTCGGAATTTTCTGTTGATTCTTTTATCTTCCACAGAGTGCCTGGTGTTTTATAGCTGCTTACTAGCGATCCTTGCAGTACCACACTGAGGCTGATCACCTCCTAGTTAGGAACTTGAAAACTGGCAGAGAGGTTAAATCTTCTCAAAGTCTCACAATGAGACAATGAAAGATTTCCAGCAAGGTTAAAAGACAGGCTCCAACTATGGACAGCTTTTTTGCAGTCATTGTTTCTATTTATCATGTGCTTTTACTTTCTTAAAAAGTGTATAATTCAAGCAACTTAATGACATATGTGCTTCCTTTACAGACTAGAGTTATCAAATCAGACTCTGATCTTGCCCAGACACAGGTGCCCAGGACCACTCCATGCCCTGTGAGCCTTGGTGACCATTACCTCAAATTCTGTCTGCTTCTTCTCGTCAGCATCCCATGCCAGCCAGCTGCTCCAGAGCTGGGATGCTGTCTGCTCCTCAAAGTAAACCCTTCCCAGAGTGTTATCTTGACTTGGGGTAATTTTCTAATTTTTTGCAGCCCAAATCTGTACCCCTTCCTGCACGCTGCATGTCCCTGGTGCAAAGTCCACACTGTTCCTATAAAAGAGACTACATATACCTGCCACATACCACCATTTTCCCCACCCCTCCACCCTCCACCCCACTCCCTGTAGCTGTTCCTTACCATTGCCATGGACAGGGAAATTCCTGGTTCTACCTGCTATTGTGCCCTCTCACAGCACAGCCAACATCTGAGCTAAAAAAAAAAAAAAAAAAGAAACCAAATATTTTAAAGCATTCTGGGTCATACTGTGTTAACAGAATTGGTTTCTTTAGTTCATGCAGAAAGGATGCTGATGGCTCACAGCCATGTCACACAAAATTCCCAGTTCTCCATCTGGAATTTCTAACACAGCCCTGTTCCACCTGTGCAACCCTTCTGCTCTGGTCTCTTTATTCAGGCAGTCTTATTCTATTTAGAGAAACCCTGAAAGTAAGACACATACAAGAAGGTCATCAAACTATATGAGTATGTACAGAGAAGGGCCACTATGAGGGTGAAAAATCTCAAGGGCCAGATTTACAAGAAACAGCTGAGGTAAATTTGCTTGTTCAGCCTGGAGAAGAGCACGTGATGGGTGACCCCGTTGCTTCCTCATGGGGGCCAGCAGATGGGGAGGTTCAGGTTGGACTTTAGGAAAAGATTCTTCACTGAGAGTGTGGTTGGGCACTGTAAGGATTTAAGAGCACAGCTGCCTGTCTCAAACACTGCTACTACAGAGGGTGAGATAAGCACAGATGGGAGCAACAGGATGGCGCTAACTCCGAGCCTGGCATAAGTGAGATCTGGCTAGCACATCCTGGGTAATGGATCCAGACAAAAATTCCCACTGTGGCAAACTGTGTAAAGAAGCAACTGCTCATAGAGTCAAAGATCCCCTCAAGTTACGGGCCAGATTGCACCTGTGACCACTGAAGCCTCCATCGCCAAATATGCCTACCTGAATACCGGAAACCTGGACTGTAAATTAAGCCACTGTGGAGGGAACTTGACGTAAGATAAAGATGTTACTGTTCTCAGTGTTGTCTCAGGCCTAGGAAGAGGTAAGCAAACCTGGGAGAGAAGAATGTGTGTGGCAGGATGTGTCTACCTCCTCTCCACCACAGATGGTTGGTGCATATACAAGAGATAACCCAGACGGTCACAGGCCCAGTATGGGGTCATCTCTGGCACCAGAAGGGCTCAGGCCCCCAGCTAAGAATCAACATCTTAGTCTGGAAAGCAAATGTAGAAAGAGATAGAAGAAAAATAAATATTCTTGACCAAAAGACATTGTTCTTATGTCTATAAAAGCTCACACAATTATCATGGAGGCAGAAGCCTTCTACACACATGCCCTGAAAGCGTGCAAGACTTCTTCCTGGAGCTTGGACGCAGATTCTGTGGTTACTTTCCTGGGAATTGAGGGAAAGGATTTCAATGTGTGCTCCATCAGGAGTTGGATGGTAAGAAACATTGGATCCTAAGTTATATTATTTCTTCGCGAGCTGTAAAATTAATGGTACCTTTAAGCCTGCATGTAATAGTAATTGTCTCTTTTCATCTTATTCTTGTGTAGTAGTAGTCTGTTTTAAGTCTTAAGTCTGTTAGTTTTGTGTCTATTAAATAAATAACTCATTCTGTAATAGACTGAATCAGCCATTATTAAAGAACTTGCAAATGAGAGTGGGTCTTGGGGTGCTGGCCGCCTCAATAAAGCTACTGCCTGCTGCCGGAGGCCTGGGCAAAAGGCAGGGACTTAAAAAACCCCCACATCCATTCATAACAATGTGTCACTAATAATGATAATAACTAATAAAGAATGCGGCCACAAGGAAAGACAACTCAGCAACTGTGCTGAAATCACCTCTGAATGGGTAAAAGGTAATTCTGGCAGGAGGAGATCATGGCTACAAGTCACAACCCACCAACTCATAAGAAGAGAAAGATTGAACATGGGACTAATCAGTATGAGAACAAACTGTGAGAGACTGGAATGTTAATGGTTAATTACTCAAACCATCTGCCATTTGCAGTGACTGCCCAGATGCAGAGGAGGTCACCCAAAGCAACAGCTGGGTGTTGAACAAGATAAGGGAAGAGGCTGATAAGAGGCAAATCTTGTGAGATGGAATAGTGCTTTTCATCATGCCAGTGTCCACACCCAAGTGGCTCAGCTGTGAAGACTCCTCTCTGGGGAAGCACCAGGACATTCACAGTAGGTCTGATGGTGTTCATCTCCGCTGATGGGCCATAATTGACACAACTGATACTACACTGATGTAAGAGGCAGCTGTAACATCTCAGAAATTGTCATAAACCATCAAAGACTGCCAAAGCATCCCTTGATCCACAGCATTACATCATCCATTGTAAAACTCATCACCCCAGGGGAGGTACTCGGGCATTCTCACCGAGCCTGAGCCTATATTAACCCACCAGATTTTGTGTTTCAGAGGCTTCCCCCACCCCAAATGAATAAAGATTGTGACCATCACTTCAACCAATGGAGATAAAAATTGCAAGAATCAAATCTTGCCACAGAATCCACAGGTGGTAACCATATACCTTTCTACTCTTATCATTTCTTTTTCTTTCCTTTACCTTATAAATTCTTAAGTGTTATTTTTATGCTTTTATATTGCAGCATTTCTAACCAAAATGGCTACATTTGAAAATTTGCGAAGGACCTTATTTTACCATAATGTTCTAAAGTCTGCAAGTAAAAGTTTGTTATTGAACCTCCTGAGAATTTTGTTGTTCCTCCTGCACACTACCCAGAGTAAATCAAACAACACTCCCCTAAACCTGCCAAGCAGACTGGGGCATAACACCAGTGAGCACTAATTAATTAATTAATTTCTTTGTTTGCTAAAATGTATAAGTAGTGAAAAGTTTTGAACAACCTCAGGACACCCACCACTGAGAAGCCCACGGTGATTAAGGACCAACAGGATGCCACTGGATCCTTGAGTGGTGACTACCTTCTGCTTGACCTGTCTCTNACCCACCACTGAGAAGCCCACGGTGATTAAGGACCAACAGGATGCCACTGGATCCTTGAGTGGTGACTACCTTCTGCTTGACCTGTCTCTCTCCCTCCTCTCTTCTCTATTTCTTTCTGTCTCTCCACCTCACATTTTATTGCTCAATTAAATCCATATTGTTAACTTTGGCCTATGCACCTTAATTCGGGCAGATGCATCTCTCAGTAGTCAGATCATATTAGGCATTGGAACAGGCTCCCCAGGGAAGTGGCCATGGGATTAAGCTTGGCAGAGTTCAGGGAGTTTCTGGGTGATGCTCTTAGTCATATGGTTAATTTTAGGTAGTTTTGAAAGGAGCAGGGAGCTGGACTCAGTGACCCTTATGGGTCTCTTCCAACTTGAGATTTTTTATGACTCCTACCACAGTATATTCTCTCAATGGACAGAAACACTGAGGGCATAATCTGGTTAATTTATACAAAGGCTGGTTTCTTCATTTTCAAAACAAAAAGAGAAGAAATCTGGATAACTTGCATGACAGAGATAGACACACTGCTATTTTCTCCAGCTTGTGGTGTTTTTGTGGCAAGAAACTTTCTAAAGCTGTACAATATTTCATGTTTATTTACAACGAGGTCTGTGCTGATTAGTATAGACTTTTCAATTCAATCAACAGGAGTGCTAAAACTGTACTTGAGAAAAATGCCTTTTGCTTAACTTTAATAGCATTTCTGCTTGGGAAAAATCAATGCCAAACAAAGAAACTGTCAGTGTCAGCCTTATCTAAATTTGTTTGATCATGCTGTAACATATATTTGAAAAGCACTTTCAAGTTTTAGAAGGAGAGTAAAGGTTAAGTATCAGCAACAATGGGTAAATGCAGCTGGTAACGTCATAGATAGTTAACAATATTATATGGATGTCATGCTCTTCCAAAGTCATTACTGCAGTTTTGTCTTCAAAACACCATGGGGAATTTGTGATAGGTTTGACACAAAATGTCACTGAAAATGAAAAAGAGAAATTATAATTCTGAATGTGATGACGGAAGCATTTGCAGACTGGTATTGTTTGTCCAAATCAATAAAAGAGAGCAAATGATACATTTTTGCTGGCTTTATTTCTTACTGAATTAGTCACAGCCAAGGTTGCAGCCAGGAAAAAAACCCAAACAAAAACCAAAAAACCGACACACTGAAATGGAAGAAAATGAACAGATAGCAGCCTCAGTGAGAACGGTAGAGGGACCACTGGAAATTTCAAAATATCAGTCTTCTGCCATAGTGGTTACCTTGCCAGAAAGGCAGATATGTACCTGCTTTTTATGGACCCGATGAGAACACAGAAGTCAAAGTGAGATTAGATGCTTAATGTGTCTAGTGCCTTTGTCATTGCCTCTTGTCATAACATGAATAAGATGCTGTACGAATCTTTGATTCATACATGATTTCAGATCCACTTTCACCCTAAGTGCCTTGCACATTTCCATAAGCCACGGCAAACCAGTCCTGAGTAATGAGAGTTGAAAGCAGGCCTCTATGGAGTGATGAGTCTATTTCAGCCCTCTCTAAGAACGGCTACCCATGCAGAGGGGTGAAGGAATTCAGCAGAACTCTTTCCAAACTGCTGCCCATTCTTCTCCTCAGGCTTTGTATCATTGTGTGGGTCTCTGAAGAGATTCCTGCTCCTACAGGCACAACATGGAAGGAGGTCACACCTGGTGCTTTGCAATGGGAACACCCACACGAAGCAGAATATTCATGGACAGGAGTGGATGCCCTGCAGATCTCTCTGCTGTCTAAGCATTTTCAGCCCTTTCCCCAGGGCTTAAATGCTCCCCACACCAGCCTGCTCTCTCACTGTGCTTAACTTTTGACCACTTCCCCACCTGCCATGCCATGCCCACCTGGCCTTCTGTCTGGCAGCATTCCTGGTCACCAAACGTGGTGGCTGCAAGTCAGCAGCAACAGCTCATTTATATGCCTGCTTCCATCTCTGGCATCATGTTAAGCCAACCTGAAACCTTAGCTTCATGTTATGCCTCTGATCCTTGGAAAGCATTTAAGCATCATTACTTCTACTTTTTCTCCCATTAATAATCTGATTTTTCTAATCAGTTTAGGGTGAAGCATTATTTGCTTTATGTATTAAATAGGTTTAAAATTCTATTGTCATAGTAGGAAACTTAAATCTAGTGATTAAGGCAAATAAATTCCTTTGGTAGTTGCTTTTAATCTCACCAAGTCAAACCGTTACATAGCTATCATGGGAAGGTATTTGCTAGTTAATGTGGATTTACTTCAGAAAGAAACCCCGTTCTTCACTAATACTCTACCTGACAACTCCTCAGTCTTCTCACATCATGTGCAATGCTCTAAATGAACCTTACCATCACTCCCTGCATCTACTGTGATGTGATGCCACTCCCTTTTTACTGTGATGTCTGCCACCTCCCTTATTCCTTTCCATGTTTCTAGTCACTTTCTAACTACTACCTTTTGATGGTACCCATCTGTTTTCCTGTTTTTTAAGTTGCATACTCAAAAAAATTAACATTTTTGTTTTTATGCTTCCTTGTAATGTTCTTTTACTATTTTCCTTTTTTACGTTTCTGGAGGAATAGAGGCAGTTAATTCTCTTTACTTTGATCACCTCAGGTTCTCTCATGTTTTTCTGCCTAAATTTTTTCTTTCAGTCAATTCCATTCACTATTTTCTTCAGTGATCAAGACATTTTTTCTAAAGAACAAGCATAGCCATTACCAGCCAAGTGTCTCCTTATTACATTCCCACTGAATGTAATGAAGTCATAGCTGCCCCTCCCCATGAGACTTCATTCTTATAGTCCCAGCTCTCATAGTGAAATCTGGAATGTTTGGAAATATCCTGCAGTTCCTCCCTTCCTCCTTTTGTTCTTCCTCCCCTCCCCCCACCCCCTGAACTTAATGATATTTAAATATTTAAATATTTAGATTCTTAGTGCTTTTACCAACTGCAGTAGGCACTGCGTTAGGCTGTCTCTATACATTCTCTTTTAATCATTCAACAGAGAAACTGAGGTCAAGCCAAACAGGGTTCTTGTACTCTGACTTTCAAAGGAATCCTGTCATACCAGGCAGAATCCTGAAAGCAAACCCAAACAGCATTTAGTACAGGCCTGCTCACTGACTGCCTGCAAGAAGCTCCTTGTGTTATTAAAAACACTTGTGGCCAAACTGGGCACAGTCTCTGGCTGGAAGAGGACAGCTCTGGGAGTCTGTGGTAATGTTACCATAATGTTTATGTGTGTGTGATAGCTCAAGCCTCCATAACCCCAAGTAGCTTAAAATCTTTGAAGAGTTCAAAGCCTGTACAGTAATTATTTTTGTTACTACCTATTTTTGTTTATTTCTAATTTTAAAAGGGTGACATTTGTAAATTGACAGAGTCTTGACACTATAATGAGTTGCCCTGACATTATGTACCTTTATAATTATCCACAATAAATTGCCTTAGGAGATGTGAGCTGACAAATTCTTCTGGTTTCTGAAGTTGTAGTGCAGTATCATCCAAGTACTTTAAGAATATTTCTTAAGAGACTGTTGCTCTAAAAAGGAAAAAGCACCAACAGAGACTGCACTTGCAGGACAGTAACTGCATTTCTTCAAACTGAAAATACTTAGCCATTGTCAAAAAAGATTTGCTCCAAGTCACGCATATATGGCTCATTATAATCATGTCTTTTCAAAAGTCTAACTCTGTAAGAACAGGAATATAGCAGTATATTGGCATTTTAGATACCACTTTTGAATGAAAATTTCTTGTGCTATTTAGGCACATTTCAGAAAAATAATTTAAAGGAGTGTAATACAATTCATTTTTTTAATATCAACCACAACGTCAGAATATGTTGGTTTTTAAACTTTCAATGGTCTACAGATTTACAGTGCTGTCTAATAAAAAACAAAAAGACATACACGAGAGAATTCTGAAAGAGGATTTTGAAAGTTTTTACGTAAAACAAAGAAAGGAACAGATAAGTAAGTTGCAGCAAATAAGTAACTTTCACTAAGTTTGTTGAACAGCATGTGGTTAAAATTTTCCTTCCTGTAGAGCATTATATTCCTGCAAAAACTGTCTGATTTAACTAATGCGTTACCTACTAAATGTCTCCATTGTGTGGTTCCTTAGGACTCAAAAATAAAAGACATCCTCAC
This sequence comes from Eulacestoma nigropectus, assembly GCA_013397775.1. Taxonomy (NCBI): domain Eukaryota; kingdom Metazoa; phylum Chordata; class Aves; order Passeriformes; genus Eulacestoma; species Eulacestoma nigropectus. The sequence continues at coordinate 643,197 of VZTE01003721.1, forward strand.
TGAAAGCAAAACTGATCTATCTGTAGTGTACAAAATAGAGGGGTACTCAATGCTGTTTGCTCTCAGTTTGCTCTTTTTCTGCTCTACCAAATCTTTAAGAGTTTAAACATGAGATTGTAAAAGCTATAGTTAGTACTGACTTTACCAGATATGGTATGTTCAATAAAAGAATAGCACAGTCTTATTTTTCATACTGATTTGAAAAGCTAGCCTATTTTATTTCATTGAACATACACATCTCATAGTCATGCCTGCTGTGTTGGAATGAGTGTATGACAACCTCTGGATAAACACTGGGCTCTTCAAACCCTTAGGTCAACAAACCAGTAAAAAATTTATTGTTATCTAACCATGCTAAGTTCCACATGGTTTGAGATGACTGCTGATAATCCTGCAAGACTTGTAGATTCTTCTACCTGTGTTGGTAGATTACTTTTCATGCTCAATTCTGTCATCCCAGGACTTGTTATCTCTAAATTTTGATCTGAGCTTTTTATTCAGAAGTTCCCTGGTTCCAGTAAAACTAATTTTTCAGAAATTGAAGGTTTTAGATTATCTGTGCAAAGAGCCAAGAAGAATATATCATTTTAGAGGATACAATGTCATCAGACATATAATAAAAGTCAAGGAATTAGAGGGAGCTAAGAATTTTCTATAGAAATACTCCAAAAACTGTCAGCCTGCTGGTCTATATTGTTTTCCTTTCTGTTAACACTGAAAGATAACAAAACAGAATAACTGTTTCAACATAGAATTTATATTAATACTGTATGATTTTCTCCCCCACCAAATCATAGCATGGCTTTTCATGGGAATTCTATATAAAAAAGGGACAAATTGGCAGCAAGACTGCTTGGAAATACGTTGACCAGACAGCAGGGTTCCTCTTGTAGCCTGTTTGCTGCCAGTGGGACAACTGGCTCTCACATTTAACTCAGAAATGGAGCAGGGCAGCAAGCCTTCAGAAAAACCCTAGACCTGGGGCAACATCAATTTCACTCTCTGCCTGAATTTGTCTCTCAAGCATTTTGTGTGGAGTTATGTCATTATGGCTTCATCTCCGTGGGGAAAATTACCCAACACTGACCCAAAGAACTGCAGCTGTTGCTCTCTAAAGTTAGTGCTGCAGATTGTATACATAGTGGGGAAAAGGGGAAAACACTTATATTGCAATTTGAAAAAGAGTGACTGAGAACTTGTGGAATTTTTTTTTAAGGCTTTAGTCTTTCACAACAATCACCCAAGAATTCATTAAAAATATAAAGGAATTATTAGAAAGACAGACTAATCTCAACAGAACTAGTACAGACCTTTTAAAACAGTAAAATAGTGATTTAGTAATTTATTTTAAAGATAGTAGGTAAATTTTATTTCAGTGAGCTTTCTTTGTGCCATCATGTATATATTTTGAATTAGTGATGAAACATAAGATACTAAATCATCCTTGTTTCTAAACAATCTATGTTTGAGAGAAGAAACATACCTTTACAGTCACAGGTAATTGTTTTTGAAGCCTCCATACTGTGGACAATGGACCACTGACAGCTATAATTATTGACTCAAAAGCCTTTGACAAAATCTCTGTTAGGATTGTATTCTGGAAACTAACTGCACACAGGATTAGAGGTGTATGACTGTCCTGAAGAAAAAATTGGCTAAGAGATTGTTCCTGGATTGTTTTCAGCATTGCAGAAGCCTTTTTGTGGCACATTAAGTGATGTTGCCTAATATAGTTATCTGTCACTGGATAAAAATATATGATCAATGAGAAAACAGATTTTGCAGATAATACATAGTTATATTGGTTAGGCAAAATCAAAGAAAGCTGTGAAGCAACTTGGGGACACCCAGTGAAGTTAGATGAGCTGACAAAAGATGGAGGTAAAAGAAGGCATGCTGAAAGAAGTATTCTGAAATAACATTACAATGTGTTAAAAAGGGTAATGGGAAAAAAAAAAATCAAAAATAGATTGATACATAGTTTCAGATACTGTTATTGTTTAGAAGAAATATCCTTGTAAACTCAAACCGGAAAAATAGTTCTACCGCTTTTCCCCAGTCTTGGGCACTGAGTTAACTTAATAAGGAAAAATTTTACAGTTATTTTTGAATGTTTCAGTAAAAATGTCCCTTCTGTATATAGGAGGATATACAGAGAATTCCTCATGTGAAATGCTGTAATCAGTTTGATGATCCTTTCTCAAAGTGATACTGTGTTAGGAATGTTGTCTGTCAGCAAACAGAAAAGATTTGTTGGCTTGGGCTAAAATAAAGAAGTATACTTTGTATACTGTGCTCTCTAAACTATCGTTTTTCATAATAAAGGATAAGAAGAGATACCAACAGATTTAAAGGAAATACATTCAATTTAAGAAGTTTGGGAGGGTACAAAACATGGTTAATCCCGTGAATACAATTGTTGGAAAGATCTTTGCCTTGAGACAACGCTTTTGCATTAGCACAAATACATACAGGCATGCTATAACAATCACTACAGATCAAGAGTTAGAACATATGTGCCAGTGCAAGAATAGTTTCCTAATTGTCAAAATTTTTACACTTCTGAAATCTGCGGTTTGCTGTAAAGACATGGCACTGGAGCACATGAAAGAGCAGCGTAGGGTAGCGATTGCTGGGTTCAGAGAGACTTGCCAGAACAACCCTAACCTAACTCTATTCCAAACATAATACGTTTGACAAAAGAAGAAATCACCATACAACTGGGTCATGATGTGACTCATGGGAGGCAGGATGGAGATGCTGCCCAAGCCCTGGCTCCTGTCAGCTTCCAGAGCAGTGGCTTATGCCCTTGCCTTCTGGCAAGCCAAAGCTGACCGGCGCACAGAGGCCACTCTCTGCTCATGGTTCTGCATGGAGAGCAGAGGCCATTGCAAGGCTGCCCAAGGCCTCCTGCTTGCCAGGGCTGGCAAGCTCTCCTGCCCTGCCGTGGCACGGGGCACCACGACTCGCCCAAAAGTGGCAGTGCTCCAGCCAGTGGGCCAGATGAGGACGATGGAGGTGGCATCCTCATCGCCGCCTTCCTGCCGCTGCTCTTCTTCTGCCTGCAGCGCTGCCTCCTTCCCGGCGCTCAGCACCCATCGCTGCTCCAGGGCCAGGCAGAGCCGCGGGTGCAGGGTGGTGCTCCGGCTGCAGAGAGCAGAGGCAAGCAGTGAGGGGCAGGTGGCCTCCCTCGCGTCCCCCGGTGGAGAGCTCTGCTGTGTCCCCCTTTCCCCGTGCCACCCACCAACATCTGCACGCACACTAATGCATGCAGCCCCGAGGGCTGGGGGCATGGGGCTTAGGCCAGGCCAGTTGTGCCCGGACCCGGGGACGGGGATGGGGCAAAGGCAGCTGGGCTCGCAGGCTCTTATTGAAACTCGGCCACCCCCAGTTGCTCTTGAATGAGGAGGAAGTGTCTATCGCTGGCCTTTGGGCTGCGGCTCAAAGCCGCCTCCTCACTGCTGACAACTTTCCTGCAGAGCAGAGAGCGGCGGCCATGAGAAAAGCGGCCCTTTGTGCCGTAGATCCGGCCATGCCCGCGTGTCCCCGAGCTGTGGGGGAGCCTACCTGGAGCCGAAGCAGCTCCAGGCCTGGCCCATCCTGTTTGGCACAGGAGGATCCTGGTCTCTCGGCAGACACGCGGGCCACTCGCTCTCGGCAAGGATACCAAGTGGGGTGGCGGGGTTGGAATGACGCCGCCGCTTGGTCAGAAAATCGCTTTCTTGCGCTTTTGAGTCGCACACCAGACAGCTCTGGGCTGCTGATGCCGCTTCTCGTGGACCCTGAGTCCAACTGACCAACGGTCCGAGGCCAGCGGACCCCGGACTGGGCTTTGCCTCCCGCAGCGGTGCACGCACTCAGCTGCCTCGGCCCCAAGGGCTCTTTGGTGCCTCCAAATTGCTCAGCCTGGCCTCCAGCAGCAGCTGCTTTCACAGCTGCCTCTTCCCCAGCCTCTGCTGCTGCCAGGGCTTCTTCCTGCTCCTCCTCCGCGGCTGCAGGTCTTGCCTCTTGCACTGCACCTTCAGCTGCAGCAGCTTCCTGCCAGCCCCCTTCTGCAGCCCCTCAAGCTCCCTCTGCTTGGCAGCAGCAGCACCCTCCTGCCCACGAGCCTCGCCCGCCACTTGCGTGCCCTCTGCCCGCTGTCTGAGGGGACATGCTGATGCCAAAAGACCTTTGCTTTTTCTATACTTTCCATACCTTTGTAGCTCTGGACACTCTTCTAGAAACTCATTCTAGAGTTTCTCAGCTAATGGCAGGACTTTTCCTACCCTGTTAAACAAACGCATTCCTGGAATCCTCTTCAAATCTTGCTGCTTCAGTGAACTGAGGCCATTTCCTCTTCTCATGTATTTCCACGTAACCAGTGGGGAGCAAGGAGCAAGGGGGAGGCTTCAGCTGGGCTCCAAACCAAGACAGGGAAAGACTTCATTAGCTGTGCTTCTAACTGGGCGTTCTTGTCCATGATGCTAGTTTGCGAAACTTGTCGAAGTGTCGAAGCCCTGTGTCGCGTGTGCCTTTGGCCAGAAGTGCACCTGGAGGACTGTCATGAAACGGTCAGCGCTTTTGATCACCTCACTCTTTGGCTCTTGATTGCAGGGGCCAGAAGGCAACGCCTCAGCCCATCCCCCGCATCACTCAATGGCAACAGCCCCTGCAGAGGACAGCCCAGGGTGGGCAGGCCTGCACCTTGCTACCAGGCAACCTCTCCCCAAGGCCTGTGCAACTCGGGGGAAAAGCCACATCACTTTTGCCCATGATCTGTACAGTGCTGCTCTGTCACATGCCCTGAAGCGTGAGTCAAGGCTGTCTAAAGGGTCCCAGCTTGCACCAGGATGTCACACCTCTTCAGAGTGCTGATGGGATGCGTTCATCAGACAGAGCTGTAGCTTGCTGGAGAGCCCACGGCCAACCTTCTCAGGCAGCACATTCGCTGCCTTCATGGTGCTGGCTGCAGTGGCACGAGGTTGCCTCCAGCTCGGGAGGCCAAGGCTAAAACTCAAGGGCAACTCTTGATGGGGAAGTGATTTGCCCATGCTCAGCACCAAAAAATGGGACACAAGACAGGCCTAGAAGCATAGACGAGTTTGGCTTGGGCTGTCCCAAAAGAAGTGAGATGCTCTCTTGGATGGAGGCTTTCTGTCCTTTGCCCAGTGCCCCAATGGCAACTGGAGCTTTCCTTAGCAGGCCCCTGCAGCGCCTTCTCCCAGGACATGTGGCTCTGGCACCTACCCGAACCCTTGTACGGTTTCTTGGCCCACCTTTACGCAACTGGGGGGATCGGCAGGGCATGCCTGCCCATTTTCCCCCAGCCCCCATCAGCGCTCCTTGCCAAAACCCTCCTGGACCCTAAGGCATGCAGCTGCTAATTGCTCCCGATGACACAAAGCAACACCCGTTTCGCTTTCAAAGTTTCCCTTATTGCACATTGCTACAGCGGCGCTGCCTGGAGAGAAGGGCACCAAAGGCAACTGGAGTTGCAAAAGGAAATTTATTACAGCTTGTTCTACCCAGGTTTCTTACATACAATTAACAAGTTCTGTTACAAGCTTGCTGCACATTGTTACATCTCTGCTGACTCCATGGACAGTGACACAGATCACTTTCAGTTCACGCCACCTAATGACTGACAGCGTACAAAGTGGCACCTATCCAGATCCACGTATGGAGAGAAAGTGACAGACATCCAAGGCACTCTCTAAATAGCCACAGAGTTGGAACCAAACTGTCCAAAGCAATGCAGCTTTACACAGAAATTCAAACGTAGACAAAACTGTCCAATGCGACGCGTGTTCACAAAGAAATTGATCCACAGACAAACGTAACAATCTGCCCTGTGTAAAAATACTGACTTCTCTACAAAAATGGCTATACACAACGCGAATCGGTACAGAATTGCCCAATTACCAAAGTACCGAGCTACGTCTCCATAGCCCTGTAACTAAAGGCATAGAGCTGTAGAGCTCTACCAGTCCATACGTGCTGAGATAGAACTGGAGGCAGACACAGACGTAACCGTGTGCAGGCACAATGATAACCCGGTACATCTAGGGGTAGGATAGGACAGAGAGGGAACGCGGCCGGCCCATTTCCCCACGCTCCCCCTCGGTGGCTTGGTCCCGCGCAGAGCGGCCCTTCTGGAAACGCAGAGCAGACGGAGATCTGGGGAGCAAAGGGAATCCCGAGTCACTTGCAGCGTGCCCTCAGCCCCGCCACAGCCTCAGCACACCCGCAGCGCCCGCAGTCCCTTCAGAGCCTCCGAGCCCATCGGCCCCCCCAGTGCTGCCATCGCCCTCAGTGTCCCCAGTGCCCCGAGCCCCGCCAGCCCTCTCAGCCCGTGCCCCTTCCCTGCCCGCTCGGCCTCCGCCGCCATCGCCCTCAGCTCCCCCAGAGCTCCGCTGCTTCCCCTCAGCCGCCAGCGCCTCACCGTCCTCTCGGTGCCGTAGGCAGCAGCACCAGCTCGGCAGCACGGGGCCTTGGGCGGCGCTGTCCCCTGCGGCAGCCCCGCTGCCCTCAGCCTTGCCGGCCCTTCAGCGGCTCCCCGGTGCCTTGAGCCCCGCGGCCCCTGAGGGCGACGGTGCCTGGTGCCACCGCCGGTTCCCGCCGCTCCCGGCAGGTGCGGGCAGCCGGCACCTGGGGCTGAAAGCGCTGCTCGGCCCGGCCCGGCTGCCGGCCCGGACCCCAGCACGGCCGGAGTGGACAGAGCTGGCACAGCAGACAAGGCAAGAGGGCACAGGGGCAGCAGAGTGGGGCAAGGGGGGCAAAAAGCAGCATCTCTCTCTCCCAAGAGCAAGAGACCTATCTCCTTAGGCATGGAACTAGAACTTTTGAAATAAAGGCCTCGAGATGGAAACCTTATCTCAAAAGTGCTTGACAGCTACACCAAGAAGTAGAGGGAGAGGCATTGCTGCTGCCCCATCTTTAGAGCCTCTCCCTTGGCTGCTTTGTCCCGTGCCCTCCTGCAGAGGTTCAGCACGTGGGCACGGAGGGAGCCAAGGGCCGCAGAGCCCCTGCAGCGCTGCCGCGGAGCTCTCACCAAGCCCTGCCCAGCAGCAGCCCCCGGCGGCCCTTGCCAGCGCCTTGGGCTGACTCAGGGCAGTGTGGAGAGAGAGGCGGGAGCAGAGCCTGGCTCATGCACACCTGGGCTTCTTGGCCTGCCGCAGCTTCCTGTGCTGTTGGTGTCTTCAGTTGTCTCTCTTCCCCCTCTTCCTTTCGGGCTGATCTTCTCTGTCTCCAGGCCAGGCCTCTTCTTGCCGTCGTTTCGTGCTATGTTCCTCTGCCCGGGGGTAGCCTGCAAGCCTTGAGGCACATGCTTGGCTCAGATGGGCAAAGGCAGGAGGCACGAGCTAAGTCCCTCCTTGCTGGAGCCAGTGCCAGCGCCTGTTACCTGCTTGGCTCGGCAAGGCTGCTCAAGGCTTCGGCCTTAGCCAGGGCCTCCGTGGAGCTCTTGCTGTCTTTGCTTGGAGGCAAACGTGGAGGTGCCGAAAGCAGAAATTCTGGAGGTGTGTTGAGCTATATTAGAATATTTTGGTGCTCTTAATGTTTCTCTACCTGGTCCTAATATTTTAAAATTTTATCTAATTATAATTTCCTGTGACCTTTCTTGTGTTGTAAATGCTTGCTCATGTGTCTGTCTTTGTGACTTTTTATTTTTGCAGTGCACTGCATTTAATCTGATGTCCCCATGTGTGAAGCTTTTTTTTCTTTTGCAGTCGTCAGCTACTTGTTAAAAATAGCTACATTATATTGCCATTAAATATTCATTAAATTGAGTTGTGGCAGGCTATGAGAAACATCCAATTAAGCCGTTCACTTCCTACACATAAGTCTGCAAATGAACAGTCTTCTTTCTTTTCAATAATGCATCACAGGCTGCCCTTAGTATCTGTAAAATAATTGATAAGGCAAAAGTTATTTTTAAAATACATACTAGAAATAGAAAAGTAGATTAGAGGGGATGATTTTGCCTTGGGACTTTCTTCTGACTGTGGGAAAAGCACAGCATACTTTGATTTAATTTTAACATAGCCTGGGGAAACCTGAAATGCCGTACCTAATAATTCAAAATTTTCTATTTCTGACATGCATTATGTACAACGTCTTAAAAACCAGAGCAGGAAAACACATCATAGGCTTTACTTTCCCTTACACCATTACAGGGCAGTAAATAAGCCTGGGTCATGGGCAAGGCTCAGTGATGTTTTGGATCTATGCAGTTTATCTTCTTTTGTTGCTAACGCGCTGATAACACCTGTGGATGTGCGTGTGCCCAGGCTGCAGCTGGAGGCAGGGCTGCCATCTGTGCAGGCAGAGCTGAGCTGGTTGGAGCAGCAGTGACAGCGAAGGTGAATTGGCTCAGGCTTCAGCACAGCTCAGAACATCTCTCTGAATTCCCAGAGCCAGACCATGCTGCTGACCCGTCCCTGGCACACTGACTGAAGACATTAAAGGCAGCTCACTTTGCTGTAGGCATTATCAAACAGCTCCCTCCTCTGCAGTGCAGACCTGCTTCAGACCCTACATTGGTTCTGCCAGGGGGGTGAACAACCTGTAATGAGGCACTTCAGGGACCCGGGGTCTGTGCCCTGAGCAGCTGGGCTGCTCCATGGTTAACAGTGCCACAGGGCAGTGACATCAGCCTGGTGCCAGTCTCCTGTTTCCCCAGCTCTGGGCACGCGTAGGCTTCTGTGTAAGCCTCTGTATCCCAGGCTGCACATTCCATGCCTCTTGTGTAGCACCCATCAGTTTCCATTTTGCCTTGATGTATTTCACCTGCTGTCCCTTTCTCATTATTTCTCACCTGTCTTCACTTACTATGTTAGTTTTAATTCACCCCTTTATTTAATTTCTAATTCCAGGGCATTACTTCCAAATGTACTTTCTGGTTATTACCAAAGCCCTGTGTACATGCTAGCCCTGAAGTCCATGGGATATTGTTTCAGCTGGCTGGAAATTGTTAAGCGATTTCATTCCTACTTAAAATGTAGGATTTAATTGACTCAAACATGAAGCAAGGCACTAGAAGATGTACAGCACCTTTCTTCTTTCTTCTTTTTTTCTTGTTTAACTTGAGATAAAATTACAATTACTTTTTTTTGTTCCTACAGTGTAATATTTGAGACACAAAATCTTTTTTTGACCATGGACTGATGTCAGAGGAAGGGTCCTATGACTGTGGCAGCTAACAGTGACCACCTAAGCTACTCAGAGCCTTTCAGACAAAGGAACTAGCCTGCTAAGGGACCCAGCTCTGAAAGAGAGCATGCTTTTTGATGTGGCTGAGAACCATCTGCCACTGCAAAACCCAACCATACCAAGAAAAAGGGGTGAAATCCTGGGAGCAGGAAATTTGAGGGAGCAACGGTTAAATTCCTACCTGAGAAACAGGATTTCTTATATGATAGAAGTGAGCATGCATCTAGGAAGTCAGCAAAAAGCTCATTCTTTACTAATTTTTCAACTTGCCCTTGAGGCAGCGTGCAAGAAAAATATTTCGTGAACATTTAGATTGTTTAGTACAGTATCACTATTAAAGTTATATCTTAATTAAAATCTTATTTAAAACTATGAAAATAATACATTTGATATCATAAATGCAAAGCACTAAAAATAATTCAGTAAGAAATGAAAAGTAAAGATGCAGGTTTTTTCATACTTTTTTCACATTTTCTGAATCTTTCCGGAAATCATGGACAAATTCACTGAGAAGTCCTATCTGTCAGAAAGTCCATGCTTGTCAGATATATATGTACTGAAAGAAGAACACAACTTCTCTGCTATCTACTGCTGTATATAAATAATATACATTATTTATCTATTTTCGCCTGTGGTTTTTCATATCCATCAACTATTTCAATAGAAGTAGAAACAGAAGTTTAAAATTTTAATAATTAAAATGCTGAGATCGTAGAAGCTGTGATATAAATGAAACAAAATCAAATCAGACTGTGATCTTGCATGCTGGTATGTGTGTGGCATTTTTCCTTAAAAAAAGGCTTTTACAGGTTTTATTCTGTGAGGCTTGCTACTATTGTGCCTGGATATCAGATGAAATCTTCCTGCCAGGCATAATTAGAATTGCCAGCTTTTGAAGTTTGTCTTAGTATTTACAGGGATCGTCTAAAGCCCAGTCAAATCAATGGAAAAGCTCCTGGGATGCGTCTCCGCTGTTCCAAGCACAACAGTATTAAGCAATGCCTGCCTTGGTGTTGAGTGAGCTGCCTTGTGCAGAGCCATGCAAAAGGCAGCAACCAGGGGCTAGAAAGGAGCACAGTGACAGAGCAGGTTAAGCTTCAAATAGGCTTTGGTTGCAGAGGCTGATCACTCTCAGCTGGTGCAGCACCTCCCTGCAGTGTGAAAACGCGTGGCTTGAGCACTACGAAGCCATGAGTAGTTTCACCTCAAACTGAAACTCAGGCAGTGCCTGATAATCAGGTGTCTTAGGGTTTATGTGCTTCTCACCACATTATTTACCCAGTAACCTGCAGTAATATAACATCAGTAGCAAGCAGAGGGTATTTGAAAACTCAATCTACTGCTTTATTGCTAAAGTCAATAATGCATAGTTTCTTAGACCTTGTGTCTGAGGTACCAGTCCTAATACTGCCACAATGCTTCAAAACTTAGCAGGAAAGTATGCAGATTTTAAACTAGCTTATAGTTGTATAAATATAAACTTGTGCAAGAGAGTTTTTAGCAAAATTATGAGGAACAGATTAGCTGTAATACTACTTTAATGAATTTTATGTTCCCTTTTATTCTCTCCATTAAAATCCTTGCAACTGTTTAGAAAGGAGAAAACAGTAACCACCATATTCTGCAACCCAGAATGATTCCTCATGGGCTTCTTAAGCCAAAAATAGATAATGCACAGAAACAGAGTGGTCATTCAAATTGAAAAGTTATTATGAAAGTGATCCATTTGGCATTTAGTGAGCCTCAAAGAGAAGGTTGTGGTGCAAATATAATTTGTCGTATATTCCAAATGGAAAATGCAGGCATCATAAAATACACTCAAGGCCCTATTTGCAAATTGTGGACTTTCATTTTGGGGGTTATCCTTTGTGCTGTGTTTCTTAAACTTGGCAGGAAAAAAACATTGGCTGAAAGAGCTAAAAAAACTCTTATAATTGGCACCCTAGAATGGGCATCTTAGTGAGCTTTCACTGCTTTTGGGCTTGAGCTTAGCAATCCATTTTTGTCCAAATAAAGCCTGGATTCGTTTCAGCACCAGAAGAATGCTTTATAACACATTCTGTAATAAAGAAGCAGCATTTAGTGAATCAAAATGTAGCGATGAAAAAAACAGCCTTAGCTTTGTTCATGTACTGACAATGTTGATTCTTCAGTCTCTGGTCTGAAATGGCTCACACCTTCTCAGCAGTGTAGACAAAATTGAATTTTGTGGACTTAAGGTTATGAAAAAAATAAGTAAACTATATTTCTTGTTTGGAAATAAGATGTGGTGCAGCTGTGAAACCTTCCTCCTTCAGCAGTGACTTTTAATTCTGCCCTGTCTGATCTCTTTCTTAGGCTCTCTAGCAGGAAAAGCTTTGGGTTGTCTTGTGCAGGCAATGTAGTCAGTAAGAACTTTTCTGTCCCTTTCTGGAATCATTTTTCCCAGGTTAGGCTCCAACCACAGACAGCTGCCTGGTTTTCCTAAGCTTGCAACTGGTCCAATCTTTTGTGTCCAGAACTGCTGCCTTCTCATTAACTACACCAATGCTGAGAGAAGGTGGGCATATTTTAATTTCATAAAGGTGGAATTACTGGTGCATGAAGCCAACTGTTGGTGTCAGTCCCCATCATCTCTTCTAGAAGGGTGGTTATAGTAAAAATAAAGTTCTTGCTCTTCTGGTTTTCATAGGAATTGCTTATCATACGCAAAATGTTAATAAACTTAATTATTATGTATTTTCCCCATTTAATAACCAGAATGTGCCAGCATTTTGGCTATTAAACAGTTCATGTGGTTGTGAAACACTACATAAGTGGATGTCTGGTGAGAAAAAAGTGTTTTGATCTACAAAAAGTGAATGAAAGAACTTCAAAGTAGAGCAGGATAATGCATTTTCAGATTTCCCAGCCATTTTATTGCTGCACTGGTTATCATAGGAGTATCCTTGCACTACTTTGGCTGGAGTTGCAGATTTGTTAAGAGGTGGTAAATAATTGTTTTTTGTTGGAATGTGTTTGAATTGGGTAATAAAGCTATGATTATAGGTATGAATGCCTGTTCTTACTTAAGTTCTAAGTCCAGAGTTTTAATACTGATGGTTCATTAATTCTTGCTATAGAATTTTACATCAGCAAATGCATTTAATGTTGTCTCTAAAATATGCACTTTTCTTTCAAATGAAGCTGGTTTTTCTGCATGTAAGAAAGATGTTCCATCAGATAAATTACCAAAATTATATTTAACTTTTCTTTAGCCTTTTACCCTTTTCCTTCCAAACAGAGAATATTAGGTCTTAGAACTTCAGATTCTAGGCAACACATGAATTTTCCAGTAGCCCAGAACGAAGCAATTATGCTGTCTCAGTGCAAATGTGACACACAAGAAGGTACAATTTTCTTAAATTATATTTCTGTTAATTACTCTGAGCCTTTCTAACTAAGCTGTGAAAGCTAACTTGATTGCTCTCAAATACAAAATTTGGAATAAAGCCAAGATGAAAATGTCTTCTGCTTCCTACTTGAAGAAGAAAACTTTAGAAAGATAAACTGACAGTATCAATGAAGTAGATACTTCTTCTGTCTGAACCTTCTCTTATGCGGTTTAATCTATCAAATTGCAAAATCATTTCTATTCAAGCACCTGTCATCTCACACTTCTTATGAATAATTTCTTTATAATCTGTTCAGAAATAACAATAACTACTGTTAGAACAGAATTTAATGATCCCAAACTGAAAAGTTTTAAATAATTTATTATTCACTCTTTTTTAAAAATTACTCTTCTTAACAAAACCGCTGAATATTGAGATATTGTTTAAGGTAAAAATGTTAACTAGTTTACAGTTTGTTTTAGAAGTGATAAGTTTTTATGTAGTGATTACGTGTCTTTGTCTATCTCCTCGAAAAACTTCTCTCTTCAGTGACCTACTATAAATCAAACTTGATGTTTCAGAATGTGGAGCTGCTGAGGTTTTGTGCAAATCAGAAGCTAACTAGAGAAGAGGATCCAATGCTCTACTGTGTGCACCGAGGGAGTCGTAATTCAGAGCCCCATCCATTTTAAGAGACAGGAATCAGATGCCTCAGTCAAGATGTGCATATGAGGTGATGTCTCAGTGCTTTGACAGCTCCAAACCAAAACTGGCATGTGCTGACAGTCCCTGAGTCAAGCAGGAAGGAACATCAGAAGAAACATGGAAATACTGTGAGGAAGAAGAAGAAAAGGCAAGGGCAATAGGAGTGTGCTGAGTGTAGTAAAAGTATAGAGGAAGTGGCTGGAAGGTACAGATATAAATTCACAAATAGGGAGGCTTCCTGTTGTGCTCTTTGTGGTGGAACTCTCAAGCACTCTGAATCACACTTGGTAAAATCAGAAAAGAGGAAAAGCTATGCACTCACCCGAACAGCAAGGCATCTTTACTTTCACACGGAGCATTAGGTAGAATAAGATTTATGTAAGCAAAGCTTTATTAAGTAACTTAAGACAGGTTTCATATGCATTTTAGGGGTTTTATTGGCAGCTGAAGTGCAGACCAAAAAATGTGATTTACTGTCGTAGAGGGGAAATGAGAATGATGGATGAATGTGTGTGCGATGTCTGTGATGTACAGTCCATAAGGCTGACGTGTAGGACAAAGCAAAGTCACTCAGATTTTATTTTGTAGGAGAAATAGTGGTGTGTGTTATTTTAGTCTCAGGGGCAGGGTCGTTCCCCAGTAAAAAGGAACTTCAAAGACGCCTGAGTTTGGAACCACAGTTTGCTATATTGTACCTCGTTCAGAAAGTGCTGATGTTGACAGGTACAAATTTTCATGGTGAAAATGCAAGAACTGGACTGCTGGTTTAACAAAGTGCATATTATTGTTAAAATACCTGTTAGAATACATACTGACTCAGAATAAAACCTTAGAGATCCTATTTACTTAGCATCCCACTAGAGTACGGGTATAAATCTGTGGACATTTTCATGGTATTGAAGAGTAGACTTTTGTGGAGGAGAGTAGACTCACATCTCTACTTTTTAAAACCTTATTGAGGAGGAAAGGAGATTTGTGTTGATAATGCATGGATGCTGTTACCTGGCAAGTCAGTTAGCTACACTTTTAAAATCAAATCAGTCCTCTAAACAAACTAAAGAGTGTTCTTATCACCTGCCTACTAAGATGCATTACACATTTTAAAAAAAAAGTAATGCACTGTGGTTTCTGTGAACCATCAATCCTTGGTTTAGCCACTTGTTGACTGTGTGGGAACTGCGTGAGTATCAGGCTACGTGATTACAAAAGAACATGCAATTGTAAAATATTCTGCTCTTCAAGAATCCTCTGAAGCAGAGAGTGCTGATTGGGAGGAAAAAGAGCTTGCTTTCATCTTGCAGTAAATAAATTAATACCCCTTTCACTGGCTGTGGAGAGGAAAAACATAAATACTATTTTGAAATCAGGGATGAATTTCTTCCCAGATTGGTATTTTGGAGTGGAAAAGACCATAAGAATTTTACAGAACATCTCCAAAGTGTTAATGCAATGTTCACAAACATTGTACAAAAAAAAAAAAGGGACTGTACTCTAAGTTTGTGCAGTGATTCTTACTCTGAGGGTACAATTGACCTGACCTATAGGTTTCCATATTTAGTCTAGAAGTCTTTCCTAAAAATGAGCTTCTATAGAGACAGGATTCCTCTGTCCTGTTTGTACAGTGGGTTAAATCTGGAAAACGGTGCTCCCTCTGTGATTCATCTTCATGGTGCTGTTTCAAGGTACCTGTGCACATACAGAGCTCTGTGAAATACGTGTCCTGGACACCTGGTACTCAGCAGCAGTTAATCTCTTTTACAGATCTACTCCTACAGGGCTAAATCCACTTATTGACATAAATATAGCCATGGGGAGAGGACTTAGGTGGGGAAGGGATCAATCAATGCTAAAGGAATTGGACAAAAGGGGCCTTAAATGTGGCAGCTAGGACTATATGAGAAATAAGAGCTGAGCTAACTACTTACATTCTCTCAGATCTTCACAAGAGAAAAGCTAGGACTAGAAATTGAGGGTCAGCAAATTTGCAGAAGCTTTTGTTACCAACATACCTAAGCATATAAAAAAAAGTCCCATACTTCATAGTGGAAGGAGTCTCTCCCTTCCATTCTGATGTTAAGAAGAAGTACAATATTAGTCAGGTGACTAACTAAAAGATCAGAGCCAATCTCAACATATTTCTGCTGTGTTACTGAATATTTTCGGACCTGACAATGGAGTCTTGCCTTACACCAGGAAATACCAATGTCTCTCTGCATTACCAGGTTCTTTTCCTTGGCTGTCCTTCTTTTTTAGTCCCTAAATTGGCCTTGTAACAACTGATGACACACTAGATCATAGTCCAGGCTATCTTTCAATGCAGGCTGCGCTGTGCCACTTGTAGCAACTCTCACCAAGTTGTTCTGTGCTAGAAAATGAGCCTCACCTAAGTTCAGGTGAAGGCACTTTGGTAACAAATGAACACCTCATCTGCTTCAAATTCTTGGACCTTCTCCCCATCTTTCCTAAGATGGTACAGCGAGAGGTCAAGCATTCTCACATCTGTCACAAATTTTTCCAGCTCTCAGCATCTCAGCAGTCAAAGGCAGCTACATGGTGTGTGGGAACTCAGCATATCAACAGCAAATTTCGAGAGCTCTGTTCTTAGATTAGGAACTTTCTTATCCGTGTTTTCTGGACAGTCCAGTGGTCTATACATTCTCAAGCAAACACTTCTCCCTCTCACTCTTCTTGTCACCAATGGAACCCTGGCCACAAGAGAGAAGCACAGCTGCAGTGCCTCATTTCTGCTCTGCATTTCCCAGGGGCAAGTGATTAGATCAGCATGGGAAATTCTTGCATGGAATTGATTCAGCTTAAAAGATCTGCTTATGATCTCTAGATGCCTGTCCCTGCCTAGACCATCTACTTACTGGTGCTCACCATATTGCATTCCCAATACAGTGCTCACACTAACAGAAACTCACATGTGGATTCAAGCTCACATCTCCAAACACTCCCTTCCCCAGAGCTTGCTGTTTTTAGCAATCATTTTAAGAGCAGTGCTGCTCTACCATATCTTTGTGTTTGAGGCAACGTGGCCCTGCTGCAGGGAGTTAGGGACAAGCAAGGCTTTTTAGAGCTGCACTGCACAAATTCAGCCCTGTTAGTGCAATTTCTATTATTAACACACCCATGACATTGGCCTCAGTGGAAACTATAAACATCAAGTCTGAAAGAAATTTTTCTGTTGTTGCAACTCCTGCTGATGCTACTATTACTACCTCTTCTTGACAGCAGTAGCAAGGCATGGCTGTGAAGCAAAGGAAGGTAAGGTCCGAAAGGAAAAGCCTTTACCAACACTATTCCTGAGCAAGTGCTGGCCCAGACTGCATCAAAATGCCTGGTATGGTGCCATCTGCTCCATCTCCAGGAGAGGGACCATTCAGAACACAGCTGAGCAAATGACCAATGAGATAAAATAGACAGTTGTAAATTCTTGATTGTTTTTTCTCTTTTTCTGTTATGACTCTGTTTGCATCCAACATCACTTTTTCCAGTCCATTCAATTCCTTTTGCTGAAAGGTTTCTCATCTTCTGCATCAGAGCTCTCTTGATTAGGGCTGCAGCTTGTGGCAATGGTGTCCTATACCTGATGAGCCCCTTTAACTCCTGTCCTGCCTTTGGTGCCTGTGGTGCTGGAAAACCTCTCTTTTGTAGCCGTGGATCAGCCTGCCCTGCTTCAAGAACTCCATGTAGCTCCAAGGCCGTTGTTGTTCACCTGGATATCCCTGGTTCAGCTTCCCCTCATCCTTGTATGTGATGGCTGCCCTTCCCCGGCCTTTTGGCCTGCAGAAACAGCCAGTGGTACCTAAAGGTCAATCAAGCAAAAAGGTGCCCTGAAGTGTTATGTCCATGTGCTCTTTCTCCCATTGAGAGTGGGTGTATGAAAATAGTGTGCTGTTTGGCAAAGATGGGGGCATGCCATGGGTGTTGCCCCCAGCTAGACTTTCCTGCCTCTGTATTTGTCTGTCTCTGCTCACTAGACAGGGCACCTTTAGTTGTCGTGGAAACCTATGTGCCTCATGTGAGCCCAGTTGGGTCCCCCACTAAATGGAAACTTCCCCTTGCCCTGAGTACTGTCTCCCGCCAAACTCTGTATAGATTTTCCTGATTTTCTTTTCTCACGTGATCTGGAATGTCCATGAAGTCCATTAGGTTTCTCTCTTCTTTATTGCTGCTACTTGTACTGTTGCTGATCTTGACACTAGGTGCAGGAATGTGCATAATTAAGAGATTATTATCACCTTGAGAGGTGCCTTATTCAAGAGCTGTCCAACTGGTCCTGGAATTACAAAAATTAGTGGCTATATAAGGATCAAATGTTTATTGCAGCTGTCGGTGTGGGAGAGCTGCATGACCAGTTTTAGCTATGGTTTAAATGCACAGAATAACATGTGTTTCCATGGAGAATCTGTACAAAGGAAGCAGTCCAAATCCATAGCTTTTTGTGGACATCTGAATATAGCTGCGTGCATGGGAGAAGACAGCAAAAGTGTTTCTTGATGGGAGAGAGGAGTTCAGGCGAGCAACTTCCAAACAGCAAAACACTTGAATCAGTGCTACCAATCTACTTTTAGAGAGGTAGATTGCACCCTGACTTCCTGTCTCACTTGTGATCTCTAGGTGTTACTGTGTTATAAATAATAATAGCACTTCTTTTGACAAGGGAAGGAGGTTGAGAAATTAACTAGGAAAAAGACTGATTTTTTTTTCATCTTACAACATATGGATGATCAAGATGGAGAAGAGAATGTGCTGAACTTGGAAGATTTGTGTGAAGCTGTGGTTCCACTCTTCCTTGCAGGATTTGTGAGATTTCTTTTCCTATACAGAAGTTGGCAGATAAAGCAGACAAAGTAAAGATTAAAGCACAATGACAGGCAAATTTGGAGAAATTTGCATAGTAACTGCCTGGCTAAATTTTGCCTGTGAGATCTATAAATCTGTCACTTTCATGAACAGAAGATTCTCACAAATCATTAGCCAAAAACTAAGAAAGCCATCACTTATTTTCAAAGAAAAAAAAATAGATGCAAGAACAATTTAACTGTCTTTCCAACCATGAAAAGCAATCCTACCTTCTCAGCCATCATTTTGTATGGCTGTGTTCATTGGCATAATAGAAACAAAAATCACTACATCTACTAAAGATTGATATTACACAAACTTTTAAAAGAAGAGATTATCTTCAGAGCAGGTTTCGTTATACCCTCTCAATAAACTCTTTGATGGTAATTCAGACAATTTTGCATAAAACTCTGTAGCACCTTAGCATAAAGCACTAGTAATAGTTCAATATACTTTATCAAGGAGAGAACCTCACTTCTCAAACAGGCTGTTTTATCTGCTCAGAATTTAACAACTGTAATATATATGATGTAATAAATCTACTGTAAACTCACAAGGCACCCAGGATAGAGCTTCGTGAATTAATTTTCCATTTTGTTTCTACTGTAGAAACCTTAGTGACACTTTCAATTTCTTTGGACAATGCTCTGATGAATCCAGAACACATCTCTGCCTTACTTTTTATTGCAGAGTCTATTTTATTTAAAACTGACTATGATGCAGGACAGAAATTGCACTTACATGCAAAAAACCTCAAGTTAGCAAAGACTGTGCAATTTCTAAAATTGCCAATAATTATACATTATATGACATAGCCATCAATATTGAAAAATGTTAACTGATTTTATGAAAACGATGCAGACTTTGGATTTACACCTTTACAAAACGAGTACAATCCAGCCAATTTGCTAATGTGCTTTCATTTCAGTACTTGAATTCTTTGCTCCTATTTGCTCACATTATGAGTTTATTATCTATAGTGCTAAATACTCATATTCCTGGAATTCTAAATGAAAGCTGAAAAAAATATCATGATGACATAATTGGCAGAACAATATTAAATGAATGCTACTCTTTATATAGATTTTATCTTGCTTGAAGTGATGGTGCTTCCTGATTAATTATTTGAACTGTTTATCCTCATACCGCACTATCTGTTACTAAGAGCAACAGGGCACCTTTTTGAAAACTCATCTGTAGGAAGAAAGAATGATTCCATGGATTGATGATCATTCAACAAACAGGATTAATCCGAATTACAGATTCTTTCTCTAAAATTTTGAGAAAATATTCCAATCATATTGGTTTATGCTTATGTTTGCTTTTTTCACACAAGTCCCAGAATTATTCTTTTTTCCATTTTTCCTCTTTAGTCTTTCTTCAGGATTCTTTTGTAAGACAACTGCCATAGAGAGAAACAGCATAGTAAGACTTGTGTTGATGGCTTATATGAGCACTTAAAACAACAAAACAAGACTTTTCTTTTTTCTTTTTCTTCTTTTCAATAGAGTGAAAGAAAATTAGGATTAGGTGTTGCTAAACCTTCTGTTTTGCTATACCTCTTCACCTTTCATTAAAAGCGTTTTGGCTGAAAGCATTCTTATAATTAAAATGAAAGTAAATTCTGATATTTTATGGGAGGTTTAAGCAAGAGAAATTCTGCTGTCTCCTATTTGTCCTGAGGAAAAAAAAGGTGTGCTGCCCCCACTCATCTCTGGAAGAACAATTTTCAGACCTGTCACATTTGAGGTTCAGACAAATACTGAGTAATTTATTTTGAGTAGTAAACCATGGAGAATAAAGTATCTCTCTGTGTATGCCAACAGATACAGAACGAAGTATTTGTAGCATGTGTTCATGAAGACTGAATAAATTTTACTCAAACCTTTAGAAGGATATTCACCTTTCAGCATGGCTTATATATGGAAAATTTTGTCTTATAAGAACATTTTATGTGGAAAATGAACAGCTGCAAGTAGAATCTTTTGCAGTCGAAATACTAGCCAGAGATTTATGCCATCTGGATTTAATTTAATGGGAAGATGCTTCAAAATTTCCAGAATACATTGATGCTGAATTAAATAAAAAACTTACTGTGGCAGGAGAAATGCATGTACAAGTTTCTATGGATCATGGGGCTAGTAAACATTATAGAAAGACAGATGATTCCCAGGAATAGCAAAGAATCATATAGTATTTGGAATTTTTTGTGCTGTACAGGTTTTGCTCATTTTGTGAGATCTGAAGTTTCTCCCCTATGGAGTTTAACTCAGACTTGCAAGATCAACACATGTTTTAGTACATTTATCCACTTTCCTAGCTTTTGAAAACTCTGTTAGAGGGGCCCATCAGTGCCAACAGCTGGTTATTTGGTAAGCTGTACTTCTTCCTGTGAAAATGGTATTTACAATAAAAGGCATTTCCCAGGAATTCTGCAACAAGTGTCTCTTCTTAGTAGTATGCATAATTCTGCAGGCCAAACCAGTCTGGATCTTTCCATGTATTTCTTTTTGAATTTAAAAAAAAATATTATACACAAGGCAGCCTCCTTGAAGTGAAATGTACTCCCTTTCTTCTGTTAAAAATATGTAAGTGGGAAATTAATTTACTTTCTGATTTTTTTACATGTCAGATGAACAGCAAGAAGAGGGACAGGAGTGACCAGTCCTCATCAACCTGAATCTTGTGAGAGTTCTGGTCACTGACATACAGGTGAACAAAACTGAAAGCTGCAGAATATCTCCCATTAAAGCCTTGAATCTACTCTCATGTTAATTGCTGTGAATCTGAAAAAGATAAAAGTGGGTTTATTAAAAAAAAAAGTGAGAGACAAATCAAGTCTCATGGGTTGATCCCATAGTCTGCATGAAGCCTGCTGCCATTAGAATTTTATAAAGTTAACTCCCATCAATTCACTTGTTTTCAAAATTCAGGGTTATTGGACCAGTGAAAAACACCAGCCCTTCTGCCTTGTGCACAGACTATGGTAGAAAAAACCCACATCATTGTGCTATCAATAATAAGGAAAAAAACCCCAGAAGTATCCAAATCTCAAGAACAGTTTGTCTTGGAGGCCAACCTCTGTCTTACCCCTGGCTGTTCATTTTGTCTCGTAATAGCTCTTCGGGCTTTTGGATGCTGGCTGTTGTAGTACCTGGAGTGACTGGGGGAATGCAGTGGTGGCTCAGGGCAGAAGTGCCAGCTGGACCCTTCTGTGTGCTGGCATTTATGTCTGGAAGGAGCTGCAAGTGGCAAATGGAGCCTGTAGGGCAGGAGAGGCAGGTGGGCAGACAATACTTTGCACTGAAATTTGCTGGAGAGCTTGAGCAATGCAGAGGGATATAATGGAGATGTGATTTTCGCTGAAGAAAAGGAAGGCTGTGGGGAAGAGATGCACAAAAGTAATTATACTTTTGAAGGATTCATACTAGTCACCATTCAAGGATAGTAGCCCAGAGAATTAAAAAATGTCAAAGAGAAATAAAAAAGTTTGTTTAAAATGCTTGTGAATGTTTTGTGCTGTTTTTAAATGCATAGGATCTTTTGCTGCCGTTCCTGTCTAACTGGAAATTGATGAATGGGAAGTCAGATACTGGAACTCTTATTACAAGAACAATTTCTCTCACTTGTCTGTGTTTACAGATCTGAGGCTGAAAAAAAATCTCCCAAGATGTTTATAATAGAAGATATCCATTATTTTCCTAGTTGTAGACAGAATTCTCTCTGTCACATACATCTGTCACAGTAAATTAGACTGCTCTTTCTGCACCTTGTTCGGGGTCTTACTTGGAGCCCATGCTTTTGTTCCCCATATTCCTTCAACCTCCTTTTATTTCATCTTCAGCTACATTAATCTGCAACATATTTACACCCTCCTTTTCCAAAAAAGCAGTAAGTTTATTTTCTCTAGTCACTTGAAGGTGTCCAATCATTATAATGTTTAAAATTCTGATTAGCTTTCAGAAGTTTTCAAAATCGTGTTCATTTTCCGTAACAGTGGATATAAAGAAGCAATTAGTTCTCTTGTTCTTTTTGCAGGCTTTATGTCTTTTCACACAGCTCTTACTTTGATCTGTAAAGCTGCCATTCAGGTCTGTGAGCCATCAAATGCAGAAGAGGATTCTTGTCCTTCAAAATGGACATGATCACACAATCATATTGCCTGGGTTCTTTTCTTTTCTTTTCGTCTTCTCTTCTCTTCTCTTCTCTTCTCTTCTCTTCTCTTCTCTTCTCTTCTCTTCTCTTCTCTTCTCTTCTCTTCTCTTCTCTTCTCTTCTCTTCTCTTCTCTTCTCTTCTCTTCTCTTCTCTTCTCTTCTCTTCTCTTCTCTTCTCTTCTCTTCTCTTCTCTTCTCTTCTCTTCTCGACTTGTGGTGCCTTAAGATGTAATAACTTTGGGAAGTTTTATTTTTCTCTTTAGCCTTGTGAAAGTCCCCCCTAACATTTCCAAAGCAACTCTGTAGCTATGCTATACATCCTTAATGAAAGCTGAGGACCCACACTAGAATAATTAATTTGTTCAGAATTACACAATATATGTAAACTTCAGCTAGATTTTGGATTTTCTTACTCTAAAGTTTTTTCTTTCTTACTTGAAGGTGTTCTTTATATACACACATCAAATAGTTTAAAGCTTGAGGGTTTTTTCCAATTTCAGTTTGAATGGCTTCTTGATAAGCTGGATTTTTAAGACTTCTTGTTTTCCACCTTTCTGGTAAATAAAATCTTTACACAGAATTAAAAGGTAAAGGGCTGTACATTGCCAGTACTATTCATATGTCTTCCTGAAACTAATTTTAACTAAATCAGGAACCACAACTGACACAGGAAAGCAGTCAGCAGTTGATACATGTTAAAGTAAGTGCAGTAAAAAAGAAAACATGAAAGTGTAGATAAAAAAGGGAAAGAAAATCAAAACTGCTTCACATCTCTGAATTATTATCTTGAAAAATACTGTACTGCAAGTAGGAAAGGTGAATATTTTTAAAATTTAGATCCTCCTTGCAATGTTGTTAATGCTAATTACTTGTTAAGCCATTTCTGAAAGTGTTCTTAGACATCACTGTGTATTGCAAGTAATGAGAGGAGACTGTTATTAACAGGGATAGAAAATGACATTGCAGTTTCCTTAAGCTTCTACCAGCTTTAAAATTTCATGTAGACTAATCCTGCAAGGTGTCATTCAGGGACCTGGACAACTTGGGCTACATTAGAAACAGAAACGAAGTTGTTTCTGGTTTCAGCTCCAGTGTATTTATTGAATTAGTTTTTCTGCTGCAGGGACCCAATGGCAGGTGCTCATGTGGGACCCCATGGCTCGCATCCTTTGGGTGCACTGCATGCAGCACATCAGTAGGCTGCTGCTGTGGTAAGACTGCAGAGGCATTGCAGTCTTGCTGCTATCGTTGGTTGTCATGACCACAAGTAATATACAATATAAAGCACAAAGATTCAGAAGTTTTTTTTAAATACCGCCTTTTCCCTGATTTTTTTTTTCTTTTTTTTTAAAAACAAAATCTATGCATGGTTATAGAAAGCAACTACATGCAATAACAGTACATTTGTAACTTCTTGTGCTGCTTAAGGAATGCCAGTACCTACACAGATATAAAAGATCCAGTGACTAATTTTGCAGATAGTTGCATTTCTTTTATACATTTGCTATTGGAATGCGTGTATTAGATCTCCTATTTGTACAATCAGATTCAGGTTGCTTGTTAATCAATTTCTTCAGTGACAAACAGTATTAGTGACATGTATGAAGTGGCATTTTCACTACCAGCATCTTTACATTGCTGCTGAATGTGGCATTTGAAAGTCATAATTGAAAAGTAAAAGAAAATAAACTAAGGATAGATTGAGTTAATGAAAATTAAATTAGCTAGTAATTAAGAGTTATCCAAAATACATGCACTTATTAAATGACTGAAGAGAAACTTGTCATTATTGAGAATTTCTCGGACAAGAGTTATTCTTTGGTTAATAGAAATCTAACCATCCAGGCAGACGGGCTGTATGTCGATTGCAGGTTGTATAAACAGCGTGACACATGGATGATATGTGTAATATTTTATTGCACCACAAGAGGTCACACCACATTTATAAATATATGCAGTGGAAAAATGGATAATGGTTCTATCTGCAACAAGGTGAAGGTAAATCTCATCCACTAAGTAAAAGACAAACAGAACAAATTGTAAAACAACAATAAGATTTTTTTTCCTGTTAAAACACTCTCAGCCTGCGTGGTCTGCTGTGAGCCGTATCCAAATAGCCTCTCTCCTACACATTTCATGCTGAAGGCAGGGAAAAACATGTGCTGAGCTGTGGTACCTTCTGAATCATTACCAGCATATCATGTAACCTTGGAAGAAGGACAAGATCAGACTCTCCTTGGCATGGTGGGTAACATAATCAGATGATATATGATGCATTGGATGGGATTACAGTGATCAAATAAGCATGTTTGGCAGCTCAGTGAGAAGTATTAAAGCTGAGTTAGGTGGACAAATTGCTCCTAGTTCAGCAAAATTATGGACACAAAAAGACTTTTATTCTGCAGAGATTACAGCCTGAATTTGTAAAACGAGATCACTTCATCAAATACCGTTCAGAATTTTTAACAGAAGTTGCAGGATGATACAGTGATGTAATTCCTGATGTTTTGTGTGGCAGCAATACCCCTCTGTGATTCCTGTTCGCTCTCACTAACTCTGAATGAAGCAGAGCCAAAGAATGGAAGGAATGTGGCAGGTGGAGGAAGCTGGGAAATTAATGCAATGCCACCCTGTGACAGGGCAGGACTGGAACAGTCTTGCTGCCAGGGGAAATAGGTTTGGGAGGAAGTATGAAGAAGCTGGTTCTTTTTTGTCTGCCCTAAGGCAGACCTGCATGACATTGCACAGGTAGGGAGACGGATGCCCATGCCTCACTTCTTCCATCACTAACCCTTCCTTCTGGAGGGCTGTTGGGTCACACCATGTGAAGGTCATTTCTGAGTAATTTTTCTACTTTCCAAGCTCTGTCTGTAGTGGGGAAATGATAAGACCATAATGATTTGACACCAAATAGCATATCGTTTATATAATTTAAAACTGCCTAATTATGTGCCTAGCTTACAGGCTATTATAACTTCAATAGTGTCCTTTGGGTAAACAAGTCTTCTTTCACTCAGGTAAACATGTAATTAGTGAGGAAGGAATAACACTGGGAATGAACTGACCAGTAGTCATTTTGGCTCTCTTCTCAGAATTTAAATACAAATGCTATTTAATGAATAAATAA
This sequence comes from Eulacestoma nigropectus, assembly GCA_013397775.1. Classification (NCBI taxonomy): domain Eukaryota; kingdom Metazoa; phylum Chordata; class Aves; order Passeriformes; genus Eulacestoma; species Eulacestoma nigropectus. The sequence continues at coordinate 668,577 of VZTE01003721.1, forward strand.
TTTTTGATTCTTGTATTTTTTCTCCTAGGAACTCACAAAGCTTCTTGAGAAAGAATAAGTATGTTTATCTCTGTTTTATGGACAGAAAAACAGTACTAAAAGCTTAAACTGTCATGAGGAATAAACAGCCCCAAAAGAAAAAACCTATTTCAAACTTGCAGCCTGAAATATCTTACCAAGTTTCTTTTGTAAATGCAGTCCTCTCTACCCTAAGAAAGGTCACATGTAGCTAATGTCAATTATTTTCTGTTTTATATTGTTGGTTATGTTAGCTTTGACTTAAGTTTGTGAACGCAAGCTATACCCATTGCAGGTCTTCAAAAGAGCATGAGAGAGACTACAATTAAATCTGTTTTTCTGTTTCAGTTTCTAAAGAAATTTTTCAGGACTGCAGACTCTTAGACATTTATTACTTACAGCAGAAGGATAATATTTTCTGAAAGTACCTGATATTCAGTAAACCTTAATGTGGTTGGATGAACTCTCTCTGTGATCTTCAATGAGTTATCTAATACCTTTACACATTCGTTTCCCCCATTACCTCATTTTTTTCTCTGGAAGACATTTGATACTTCTGTGATGGTTGGGGGAAGGAGGATAATTGGTATATACACAAAAAAATAAACAACCATGTTGACAGAATTGACACTCCTCTCCAAAAACAATTTATTCAAAAAAAAAAAAA
>VZTE01003721.1:669342-763798 GCA_013397775.1 Eulacestoma nigropectus
AAAAAGGAAGGGAGAATTAAATTCCTAAGGAGGAGGGAGAACTGTTTGTTAGAGAAAAGCAAGGGATTGAAACAGATGGGAAGAGGGAGAATGTGGCACATCCCACAAGCCTTATGTCAGGGCAAGGCTGTAGATGGAGATTGTGAACATTCCTCTCTGCAGAGAGCTTGCAAGACCAAACAGACCAATTTAAACGTAATCCTCCACTTAATCTCAGATCTTCAATACAATGAGGAAAGAGTGTCAGTAACATGATCATTATTACATAAGATTTCAGGTAAATATTGTGCCTTATTTCCAATAGTTGTCAAACAATGGAGATATTTTCATAAAAACAGCTGAGATGCATGGATAGGAGGCGCTGGGAAGTGTTTATGTAAGGCTCTTGTGTGAGGAAAAGAGGAACAGCATAAACAAACGGCACAGGGAGGAAATGAGTTCACTTTTTGCATGTGAAACACTATAAAGTCTGTGGTTCCAGAGCAGCAGCAGCCTGAGAGCAGACACCTTTCACCTCCATTGGTGACCAGATCCAACATATGAACAGGTTGCAAGCAAAAGTGATAAAATCAAACCTAATTAGACTAATTCACTCCAAACAATTTTCCAGTGAGTATGGAGACAAAAGGACAGTGAGCGCTCTCGTAACAGTGGCTTCTGTTCATTAATAAGCATGTCTTGACTACATGGATCATTAGAGAAAGAAACCAAGGGAGAAATGAGTAGTCTGATACCAGGATCTTCCTGACGTGCTTTGAGTTCCTTTCAGTTGCCCAAAGTTCAGGGAATGTCTAGCACACTGCAGTGATAGTCCATTACCAAACCTTATTTAAACATGAAACCATTTGAAAAGCTGAAATAACATCAGCATCTGGCACTTGAAGAAATCTCCTCTGAAATCCAGATATGTCTAAGGTTTTTGAATGTAACCAGTTCTCCAGACTATACTGCTGATAAATTATAGACGACACACACCTACACTTTTCAACAGTAGATTGCAGCAGCTTCTTCTGTGCCTATTTTTATTTTCCTTATTTCAAGGTCTACTGTTCTTTGTCACCGTTACAAATCCCTAAGTAAAAGTAAAAAAGCTGAGTAGAATTTAGAATATTAGACAAGTTCAGGAGAGACAGATAAAACATATCATAGAGGTGAATTAATTATTAAAGCTTAATTTTTGAAATGTTTAGAAGCACTCTGTGTAATAAATTATCCCTCATGGTTTACCAGAATGAGAAGTAGGATGTTTCGGCATGCAAGAATGAGTGACCTCTGAATTACCCTGGGTAATTTAAAAACCAATTTCAATCTAAATTCAGTTCTCTGATTTTGCTTAGTACCTGATTCATGCACACAGTCCCTCAGAGGCTTAATACAACCTGTCAGCTGCATGAACTTATGTGCCTGCAAAGTGAGGACCGTGAGTTCACGGGGCTGTTTTGCCATTTACAGAGCTCTTCCGTGGGGTTATTTAGAGTGGGAAGTTCAATATGGTTGACTTTTCCTGTGAAGAGACTCTCTGGCAGCAAAGGAGATTTTTAAGGACAAGATCCTATATATAGTGGTAGTAAGTTACCCTATTCAGCCATGTAGAGTGATTACAAATGTAAAGCCATCCTGAACTATTTTAGTTCAAAGCCATTTTCACAGTCAGAAGGAATTGGACATTCTGAAGATGTAATAATTGATGATACTTTTCTGCAGAAGAATATTCAGTTGCGTGTTTCAGAGTTAGAACTAATTTTCAGCTCTTTGAGAGAAGGATGAGACCAAAAGCTGTTGGAAAATTTCCACACGTCAGACATCAAAGGGCTCCATCATGCCCCAAGGTCTGAATGATAAATATAGTCAGAAGCAAGACATTAGGCTAGCAGGACCTTTTGAGCTTGGTGTGGGAGATCATCTAACAGATATCAATTACATTAGAGAGGGTACAACACCACTGACATGCACATAATTAATTTTAAAATACATTTTTCTCACATTAGTTGAGTGAAACACTTTGGAAAGGGCTTGGAACTTTGCATTTGAACATTTAAATCCTCAGGCACTGATGGGTTTTGTTTGATGCTGTTTATTTAGTTTATTTATTTTCTTCTATTTAAGTGCAGACTCTGTGAAGTTGCCATGCCTCTCTTGAGCTGCTGCAGATTATTTAGAGAATAAGTGGTAAAAGAATTCTGGCACACAAAGTAATAACACTGGCATTTAAATTAAATGGGTGTAAATAAAAGTACTTTGGACTGTGTTTTTCAGTGTCGTAAATGCAATCTCACAGCTATAGGTTTACCACAGAGATCTCTGCATGAGCAGAGGGATGTGAGAATGGAGATATGACTCCAGATGCTGAGGCTCAAGTCACCTTCGTCGCTGCTGATACTTGACTGCACTATGCCCTTGCATGGAACAGCAGCAGCACTTGTACTGCTCCCAATAGCTAGGAATTGATAACAGCTTTCAACTAATCCAGTCAAACATTTGTTTTCATAAAGCTCATATCTGAGTAAAGAAAGATCCCGCAGTGGGTAGACTTGTGACACATATTCTGACTAAAGTGTGTCTATAGAAAAACAAAACCTCATGCTAGACAAAGCAGGAAGAGAACAATCCTGAAGAAATACAGTAGGCAGTATTTTTTGAGACACAGTGTGAAAGAATACTTTGCAAAACCTTTTTCAAGTCCAAAAGAGTATGCACATTTAGAAAACTATAGCAATTCAAATTCAAATAAAAAGATCTTACCAATGAGTTTAATTTTTTTTTACGTTTCCTTTGAATCATAGCCTGTCAGTATCATCACAATTTCAAGAAGAAGAGTCTGAAATGGAACTCTTTCTTTGACGTAACTTAATGCAAAAAATTTCAACTTCTGAAGCATCTTCTTCTCTAAGGCTCTTACACCAAGTTGACATAATTCCTATGGTAACAACTTTTGTGTTTAGAGGATAGTGACACTTACCTATCTTTTGGGAATTACTTATAATCTCAGCAACAAAAGCAGATCTATTTTAAGTGGTTCGCATGCCTTCAATATGTTCATAAATTGATGCTACCTTTTTTCTTTTTCTTGAAGCACAGCAAATCTCTTCCTAGTTTGTTTTTATTAAATTAGATTTGTTATTGATAGGAACTTTGTTCCTACGCCTTAAGTTGCCTAATTTCCTGACTACTCAAACAGCAGAAATGAAACATACTATTCTTCTGAGAAATTCATTAAGCTTTGATTTTTTTTTTTTTTTGGTATCTGTACTTGTGAACTAAAACAAAAACTAATCTAGAATTAATAAAATTAATTTTTCATTGGAATGCTTTCTGGTACACGTTCTGTTAATTTAATCATAAAATATATAACATCAAGCTTTAAATCTGTATTGTTCAGCAATTGTAAAGCAATTAAAAATCTCCTCAGAACAAATATTGCATGCAATTACAAATATTCCTTTATAAGACAATCTGTTTACAGAAAGATAGAAGATACTGTCTTCATAACTAATCTCAGGCATCCCAATGATCAGAGATGTTGATTTCTAACACATTTAAATATGAAAACTGTAGCAAATCATATCACTGGGAAAAAAAAACCTGACTCAGAAGTTGCTTTTGCTTCATTTTGCTTCCTTTATTTTGTCTAGTAGCAATAACCCGGCCTGTAAGAAAAGGATATAACCTAAGGATATATTTTCTAAGACTGAGGCCCCTGTGAGTAAAATCTCTTCTAAGCCAGCCCAAACCAGCCCAGGGTGGATTTTCTAGGCCATTGCCAGAAAATGAGGACAGTTTTCATGGGGGTAATCCTTCTTCCAACAGAGGCAAACAGTCCAACTCAGTTTCTCATGCTCAGGGACGGGGACAGCAGGGTCACCAATGATTCCAAATGCCAGGGGGGAGCATGGTGCCATGAAACTGTGCACCATGCTGCACCTCTGACATGTGCCTCTAACAGAGTCAGTGTTCTGTAATCTGAGAGGTGATGGCATGAAATCACAATCAGAAATCACAGAACATTCTGAGTTGGAAGGGACCCAGCAGGATCAACTCTTAAGTGAATGACCCATACAGGGATCAAACCAAAATGATACCATCTGGAAGCCAGGTGGAAAAGTGAGAACACGGCTCTCTGATGTGCAGTTCTTAACACAAGGTTGCATATTCTTAACACGGGTGTGTGTTAGTGGGATTGCTTTCCTACTTGGCTACCTGTCTCAGAGTCCAGAATTCAGAGACAGAGCATGAATGTCCAAAACTTCTCCAAACGTGTATATAGCACTTCAGCATCTCATATCACCGCATTTCCTGTTGCACAACAATAATTTTGTGCCTTTTTAGTAACACATATATGTGGCAAGCACTGCAATGTAAGAAATGTAATGCTTTGGTTTTACTTTGGAATGGAGTTAATTTATGATTCAATAACTATTTAAAATCTTCCCATTTCCAAGTTACCTCCAACCTTCAGTAGCTCTTAGGCCTCAGTAACCTGAGTGTACAGCTACATGCCCTACATGTCTCGTTCATTAGAGACACTGACAGTGCTGGCAAGATCCAGGGAAAAAACACAGGCCTGACCAAGATTCAGTCTAAGATTCTTTCTTTTATTCCCTTAGGCTTGGGCCAACAACCGTTGTCTTTGAGCAACTTCATATTCAGAAGAAACTCTACCCTACTCTGACCTACACCAGTAATGACCCAGCTGACACATCAGCAGACAAAACTGCTGCAACCACCTCCACAGGCTTCTGCTGTACAAACTCTGCTGTTGAGAACATCTGGTGCCTCTGTAGAATTTTTTGCATATTTTATTGCTGGATTTGGCAAACAGAATGCATACAATGGATTAGGGAACTGCGTTACATGCCAAAGAATTGTTGTTAAAAAAGAGATATTTGAGGATGTATAGTGCCTGCCCTATTATTAGCTTTTAGCAGTAGACGATTTGTATCTCAAGCTATAATTGATGACTCCTGTAAAGCTAATAATTAAAATAAGCCATATTCACTGCTTCTAAAATTGAGTCTGTTAGATATTTAATCAGGTCTTGTACACGACCTCTGAAGGGTAAATTTATCCTCCCAAATCTTCCCTGCCACTTATTCATATTATTCATTATTTGTATTATTTATTACTTGTATATTCTAGTGACAGCTGGATATTAGGTGTTGTCCCAGCTTTGAAAGACAGATGCTCTGAGGAATGTATTTGGACTCTGTGGAGCTGGGAATCAAAAAAGAGACAAATTGCCAAGGCAAAATTAATAAACAATGGGAATTTAAAACATACGTATGTACATGTGTATGTATAAGAATCAGCTAGTTCTGTGGACGCTGCAGAACATTGTAATGGATTTTGTTTAAACAGGTGAAAAATGGTTTAGAAATATAATTATTCTATTCCCGAGTAGGGCTGTTTTTCATTTTTGATGTTATTGCCTTTAGTATGCATTCAGTCCTTAGGGAGAACTGTATCTGAGCTGCTGCATTTTCATGTGTGCAAATAATGAACTAGCTTGAATGTGCTGCTGGAGTTAGATTTGGTTTTAATGTGATCCTTAACATGAAAAGATCTCCAGTTCTAATTGTACCTTTAAAAGTCTTGAAATTTGAAATAAATTAATTTAGAATTTGAAGCAACAAAAAATCGGACTATGTCCTGGATTTTTGTTCATTAACTTTATGAGAGAATACTTTAAAAAAAAGTAATCCTGGAGCTCTTTATTAAATCCTGCTTGCACTTTTATTCTCTATGCATGGTCTCTGCACACTTAGTAGCATTTGATCAACTTTTATTTGCATCTGGTAACATTAAGATTGAAAGTGCTTCCATTTCCAAGGCATGTCTCTAGTCACATGGGTTTTCCCTGTATAGTTAATAAATACATAGACTGAATTAGCTTTTCTTTTTTTTTTTTTTTCTTTTCCTCTGTTGCCAGTGCTTCTTCTGTCCATGACTGTGCCTCCTCCTTTTCTGATTTGGACTTTTCCTCCTGGTGCTGTTAACAATGTTATTCTGAGCCCTAATGGTTCTTGATTTTCTGTGTGATTACTCTTTTTTCTCTTCTTGTCACAAACCTTTGGTGGCAGCCTGCTCATGTCTCTCTCTTTTTTTTTTTTTCAGCTTGGATATATAATAAGAAAGACATTACAAAAAATTTAAGAAGATTAGAAAGTGCTCATTATGTTCTGCTTTGATTATCCACTGCTTTAGATCATGCAGGCCAAATAGTGATCTCCAAAATCTTCAAAATATGTTGCCAGTGATTGAAACATGGACTTTGCCAGGTCCGATGAGGACTGTCCAGCCCTCATGTCCTCTGTGGCTCACCTGCAGCTCTAGTCCCTGATGCAGGGCACCTTTCATAGCGATTGAGACACGGACCCAGACCGGCAGGGAATCTGAATCGTTTATTCAAAGAAACGAGCTGGTTTTATACACTTCTTCAAGGCACAGTATTTCCTTACATGGCAATACTCACTACCTGACCTATCCCATGCTGCCACATCAGCAACACACTTTCTGAATGTCCTTCTATGGGGTGATCACGCGCTGTTCACCCGTCTGTCAGCTTCTGGCAGCTCCTCTCCGTAGGTGTCCGGCGGAGAGAAGCCTCTCTGTGCTGCCATGTTCTCCTTTGTGCTGCCATGTGCTTCTTTGTCACACAGCCTGTGGGAGCCTCAACTCCATCGGACATGTTCCAGCCTCTTGTCTTCAACGATGCTTTTTTTAGAACATAGGTCTGGCAAATCTGGCCCGTGGTAACTGTGTCCTTGCTTAATGGCTATTTTTGTATAAGCTCTTACTCACCCTTCCACTGACCACCAAATAAATCTTAGTCCAGATCCATGCAAGGGTATTGGTCATCTGCTTAAACACAAATCAGTCAAGCCAATAGGCAGGCAGAAGATCCTGAAGGTTAGCTATTCAGAAATGCCAAGCAGAGGATAGTATTTAATACCTCAGCTGAACACAGCCCTAAATTTATTGCATTTATGAGACAGAGGTTCACAGACTGCAAGACTTTCACAGACTTGGATTTCCAATGAAACTTTGTAATAACAATTTCACAACTGAGAAGCAGAAGTTTACAGTGCTTTAAATGATCTAAGGATAATTTTTCCTTCTCCCATATACTCTTCTCTTTAGCGTTTCTGCTTTCGTTGCTAATCCTAATTTTCCTGTGCCCTTTTTAATGATTTCTGTATAAATATAACAAAAGCATTTTCTTTTCTGGGAAGTTTAATACGTAATTGATTCTGGACACATTGTTCTGTGACAGTAGAGGTTTGTGTGCAGCCATACAATACTGGGATTAAGTAATTAATTCTTTTCATCAGTGAATGTCAGGTCACATTAATTTCTGTTGGAGACTGAGACAATAGACAAATCATGAAATGCCTATATCCAATCCAGTTCTTAAGGCTGACAGAATTGCATAGGTTCTCTTCATTGCTCAGGGATTGATATAATTTGTCATGACAAATGGCCCCATAATCCTTTAGTGATATGTTTGCTGAGTCAAAATATCCTAAAATAGCCTAGAATTTGTCTAGATAATGCTATAATGCTGTAAAATTTATACAGTATTAAAACATATAATGGAAAATAAAACTTGTCTATGCTTTAAAATCAAATCTAAAATGATTCTGTATGCTGTTTTTTGTATGCTGCTGAAATATTTTTAACAGAATGTTGTTACTATGGAATCTGTTGACCTCAACATCCTTTCACTTCACTCCACATGAAATCTATATAGCCTTCTCCATAAAGACATATTTTAAGTTTGAATCTCAGAAACACCCTTGCATCTTCTCTACAGACCTCAGCCCTATCTATAGAAAACTACTGGTGGTTCCATCTCTTTTGTATTTATGCAGATAGTTTTTTGTTCATTATAAATACAAAAGCACCTTCATCTTATTCCCAAAGCTTTAGGTGACATCAGTCCAAATCTTGTGGACTTGCTATGAGATTATTTTCTCACAGAGCACAAACTCTCAGCTGTTATTCAGTCACGGTATTATATCAGTGCACAAACTTGCTGTGCTATTTCAAGCTCAGAACACCTAATTTCACAAAGGGAAATGTACAGCAAATAACCAAGAGCTTCCTGCTAAACAGGAGCACTTGTCCATTGCTGAGCCAGGAGCTCTAGGGACTCTGGGCATTAGGAATTACTGCAGCCCAGTGGTTTTCCACTTTCTCCAGCACAAACCAGTTGTGCTCCGAACCCTCCTCCAGCTCTGTTGCCCTTCTCTGGACATGTTCCAGCCTCTTGATGTCCATCTTGCAGTGAAGGGCCCAAAACTGGATGCAGGATTTGAGGTGCAGCCTCACCTGTGCCCAGTACAGGGGGACAGTCACTGCCCTGGTCTTTTTTTTTTTCTGAAACCTAAGTCAGAAACATGTTCCCAAATATTAAATCATTATTGTCCCTCATTGATGAATTCTGTTTGATGATCGGCTCCTTTTGACAGTTTTTAACAATTAAATACAATACTCTTCATGAAACTGTAATAGGAACACTGGCACGTTGCATTACCCTTTTTCCACCCATAACAAGATGCAAGATACCTTATAACTGTAATTGTTTCTATTCTGCCACATGAAACTTATCCCATCAACTGTACATTGATACTTTTTGGTTACTGTCCACATTTTTTCTTTCCAGGTTTCTGCTTATACATATTTTATCTGTATTTCACATTACAGTCTCTTCAGTACAACAGCCTGCATATTTCACAGTGAATAATTTTGCTATTCTTCAGGACATGGTGCTAACCTTCCCAATGCCTCTGTTTCATATGTCAGTCTTCACTGTTGCTTGCCGCATTTGTCAGTTATTAATGAAGATGGAGTCTAAAACCTGACATAATATTGATTTTTCTAAGTGATTTGCTTGAAATGTGTCCAATTTGATTCATGGATGGTTCATGTTTTTCTTGTTTACTTGTCAACAAATGATGACCAATCGTTTTTCTTCCTTTCTACTTAGCTAACTTGTATATTACAGTGAGGCCAGTATGCTGGAGCCAAGAATATCTAATTCCTTTCTTTCAGCAGACACATATGTTTAATAGCTATAAGGACAGTTCTCCCCTGTTAGAATAAAGTGGCATTGACTGTAATTTGGTCTGTCTGTGTGGTGTGCACACTAATTCGCAGTGGGTTGCAGTCACCACCAGAACACCTGGACAACTGTTGCCAGATTCCAGAGACGTTTCCACCCCTGACAACAGTTGTGGAGCCCAGGTAAATTAGGAAGCTCTTCTGACAATAATCGCTGCAAATTACAGCAAATATTGCTGTTTCTCCAGCAATACAACAAAAATAACCCACAGTAATATTCCTGAGCTCTAACAGTGAATTATTTATTATTGTAGCGAACCACAGTGAGTAGGGTGTGTAACATATAACTTAAGAGACACTATTTTTAGTACCCTGTTGTATGTTGTCTATTCCTGTAACGTATCTAAAAAGAACTCTGACAAATTAAGATGTTTTCAGGGCATATATTTTGATAGACTTTCACATTGAATTCAATGAATCTTCATAAAAATTTAGCACACTTTTATTTTCCCTGTTAGACTTTGATAGTAACTGACTCCAGCAAATACCATCATTTCCTGAATCTAATTGATTTTTGTGAATCAGTAGAGTAATTGCTGCTTATTAACAAGTAGGTTTTATATTTTATGAATCAATTATTATTTTATTTAAATTTACATTTTGCTTTTTTTTTTTTTTTTGTATTATGTTCTGAAATATCTGGGTTGGATTCAGCAAGGTCAATTAGTTCTTGGAGGGATGGCCAGAATGAACTTTGACTTCTTCAAGATTTTAATGGACCAAAAAAAATTTCATTTTTACCTCAGTGTGTGTTTGGAAGCAGGTAAAAGCAGTGTAAATTCAGAGGTAGGAGGAGGTGTATTTGTTAGAAATTATAAATTGAACAGAAGCAGAACATTTATTTTCTTTGCTGTGTAAAATCAAAGGTCATCCTGACTTCAGTACTTTGAGATGGAGCATAGAAAAGAGGCTAGTTATTAAAACAGATTAAACATTTGGGAAATAATTCTGTATTACAGAAAAGGACAATGACAGAATGGTTATTTCCTCCACTAAGTTAGCTCCTTCAATTACTTTGGGGAGTTAATATGAATAAATATGATGTTGGATTTTAGTACAGCATTCAGATTCCACCATGTAATGGACAGAAGGCTGGTGGTGTTCTTGGCTGCCCTAGGAGGAGTGTTGCCAACAGGTCAAGGAAGGAGAGCCAGCTCTTCTGTTCAGCACTGCTGAGGTCACAGCTGGAGTGCTGAGTCCAGATCTGGGCTCCCCAGTACAGAACAGACACAGAGAGTTGGACTGGGGACTCCAGCAAAATGCATGAAGATGTTAAGGGGTTGGATGATCTCCTTACGCAAGGAAAGGCTGAGAGATTTGGGAGTGTTCATCCTAGAGAAGAGAAGGCTTGGGGGATCTCACCAATGTACAGAAACCCCTGCAGGGAGGGTGCAAGGAGGATGGATCCAGGCTCTTTCTAGTGATGCCCAGTGACAGCACCAGAGGCAATGGGCACACACTGAAACACAGGAGGTTCCCTCTGAACATCAGGAAACTCCTTTTCCCTGTGAGGGTGACTGAGCACTGGCACAGGCTGCCCAGAGAGGTGGTGGCGTCTCCATCCTTGGAGATAATAAAAAACCATCTGGATATGGTCCTGGGAAACTGGGTCTATGTGGCTCTGCTGGATCAGTGAGGTTGGACCAGATGACCACCAGGAGACCCTTACAACATTTCCATTGTTCTGTGCTTCTGTCAACAATACGACTAAGCACTTTAGGTAGCTGAGATAAAAGTCCTTTAGTGTAACAGATTTTCTGGATGCTTCTCATTCCTGCTAATAGGAAGAGAAGTCCACAAAAATATCTGTAATCCTGACTGGGAAATAGGCTGTTTGCACGTATCTGTACTCAAAGCTATTTAAGTGTTCCCACCCCTGAGCTACAAAACAAACAAACAAACAAACAAACAAACAAAAAAACCCCAATGAAAACAAAAACCCAAAAAACCCCCAAAAACCAAAAAAACCCACTCAAACCAAAAAAGGGCTTTCTTTGGATTTTATGTTTGTACAAAATCACAATAGCATCCTGCAGAACTAAGAGGAGCAAGTTTTTGTAAGCTTTTGCAATACCACCTTCCTGTAGGACTGTAACTACCTAATAGGTCAAAAAGTTCATTTCTGCCACTCCTGCACATAAGTTAATGTTATAAGAGTATAAAAGTGAGACGAAACCCAGCAATAGAAAATAGACTTTGGTGTTTGGTGTTTAGCTTTTGTGTCCCAGAGCATTTGGAGATATATTTGTACCTAACTCCGAAAATGTTGAAGCTTCTATTTTGTTTGTTCACTCTAAGGTTTTGATGACACCATTTGCTTTTTAATGGTAATTCTATAACCCAGTTTGTATTTTCAGATTTAATATTCAATAAGAATACTTTTCAAGCCACAGGTTGAATGATTTTTCTTTTTCAGCTTGTAATACAAGGTACCCTCCGACACACAGAGAAGCAATGAAAGTAATGCACATAATTATTTTTTGAAATGAAAGGATAATTCTGATTATTTGAAGTAAGTTATTTTTCTTATTGTCAAGAGTGCTATTTGTCAGCAGTAACAGTTTTTAATATAGCTAAGAAAAAACAGTTTAGCTGTATATGAATTTTTTTAAAATTAACTCTTTTAAGATTGGGATTATCGGTCTGTTTTTTTTAAGCTATAATTTCAGCATGGCAGTTAAAGAAAGTGAAGCATACCAGCAGCAAACATAAGGTCACTTATATACAGATTGATTTTCCACTTCCCAAGTAACAGTCACCTTATTCCAAAAATAGTAGATGTAGCTTTCAAGGACAAGTTGAGTTGTGTAAGAACAAAGCTCTTACACTGTGTATTACTCGCGACTCAGTTCAGTGTCTATAGGACCTTCAGAAAAAAACATGGACACATAAAGGTCTTATTCAACATCCAATGAAGCCACAAAAAAGATTTCATCAATTCATTCGTTTATAGCACCACATACAAATGATGCCCAGATACTTAATATCACTCCAGCATGCATCAGATTTACAGTGTCTGCTTTGTCTCAGTAAATGCTGCAAAGTCCAGGTAGAAAAAGAGAGCAGAATGTCTAGAGAACCACAGATAAAATTTTTATTAAAAGGCACAGAAATGATACTGTAGTTATTCATTAATATGAATAAAGATCAGCAACCTGGTTACTACAGCCTATTGACATGCTTCTTACCTTTAACTTTAGCTATCACACTGTGATTCTAAATGTTATTAATGCTGGAATTATTCTCATTTATATGGTGTACAATCTACTTGTAGAAATAATGACATTTACAGGTGTGGAAGAGTACTTGTCCCATAGCAGTAATTTAAGGCCACTTTAATTGCAGTGTGCTCATGTATTGCAGGCTAGAATTAAGTTAATAATGAATGAAAATCAGAAAAATAAAAATTCCTTTCTGCATATCTTATTTTGTGCATATTAACTTCCTTAAAATCTTAACTGATCTCCATTGAAAAATGACTAAATTTTGAAATGTGAATTAATTCTTACTAGAAGATCCTGTATTTTAAACATCTGTTCATAGAATGAATCTAGTTCTACAAACTTTAAAAATGTACAAAATCCTAAGGCAAGCATTGAAATTCCTGTTTACTATGCAAAGATTATGTGTACTGGTCAACCTGTCAGGGTTCCAGAAAAGTCCTTTTAAAGAGATATATGTAGTTCAAGAATAGAATTTAGTGCTAATACACATGATTTTATGCACTTACTCCAGCTTCGTACTGCCCCTAGAACTCTTCCTGGTGTTGAATCTGTATGTCCATTCTAATGTAAACCCACTTTTTATGTTTGTTTGTTTTGAATCTCCTGTGCATAAAGAACAATCAATTTCTCCCCACTCCTTAACCCTAATTCCTTCAGTTTTTCTCCAGAAGGCTTCTATTCTAGGTCTCTGGTCATTTTAGTTTGTGTGAACTTAAAACTGCTGTGTAGACTGAACAAATCAGTTCCCATGTTGTTTTTGTGCACTGATTTGTAGATGTCTGTTGATATGACATTTTACCATTTTGCAGTGATGTGATGTTGATGACTCAAGCACAACATCTGGCTGTTAGTAAATACAAGTTAATTTCTGCACAACTCATTGCTTGGCAGTGCAGCCAATTGTTTCTACCTGCTACACACAAGCTGCTCCCTCTTTCTCTTATCTGTCAAGGTCATTCTGTGTTCTTGTCTTGTAAAAGACTCACGTCTAGTATCACCTGAAAATGTAGCACACCTTTTCTCCATCAGCCAAATGACTACTGGAAATACTGATAAGCATCAGATTCAAGACAGGGTCCATGAGATCTCACTTGAAACACACCTCTTTCTCACCCTCTGAGGAGTAAATCAGCTGTAATTGCAACTGTACCACTGAATGTTATATTGTAATTCTTGTAACTCATCCATTTGTATCTTGGAGTTTTTCCAGCTTCTCTCTTTTTGACTCTGCTAAAAATTGTGAGCTCTTTCATTGTGTCCTACAGGTTGCCTTCCTCCTTTGCATTCTTGACTGCCTCATGGTTACTCATCAGAGCCAAACCTAGAAGAGTTTCAGCCATAATTAACATAATCTAATGAAGCTGTGTTGTTTGTGTGGTGCCTGACACACTCAGAAAAGCTCAAAATGCTGTAAAAAACCAACGCCCTTCTATTGACTCAAGGTTCTAAGTTATGCTCCTCCCAAGAGAAAATGATAGGGTGCTATTAACCCTTTCCAAAATTATCTGCATAGCTTCAGCCACCACAGGTTAATCCAAATGTTTAGGACACCTTATTTATACATATCAGCTTCATAATGGAACAACTGAGGACAGGTCTGACATCCATAATTACCTTTTCATTAAACATAGTAATCGTAGAACTCTAGTGGGCTGGTTATTAAACTATAACCCAAAAATGGTTCTCCAAATTTATACTTGAAATGCTATGCAGGAATTTTTCAAAACATAAAAACTCACAATCAAAGGAAATTGTAATACATTTGTCAAAATGTCATATTAATTTCTGAAGGGTAAAAGAAGTCATGAGTACAGCTTTTGGTATTACATATTCCTCCATTCTTTAATCCTTCAAGAAAAACTAACATGGAGGAACAATCATGATAAAAGCGATGCTTTTGTTTTTAACCTTTTAACACTATGTGACTTTGTAATGACATGCAAAAATTCAGCCACTCTGGTTTCCTTTTCTTGCTGCAGAACAGATTGAAATTTGTCCTAAATCTGTTTTTGGTTTAGGACTTACATTCCATTTTTTAAACAAAATAGAGCTCAAAACAAGGTTTTATCTTAATTCGTGAATTAATTCTTTTATTATAATGCTGTACACTGTTGTCACAGAAAATAGCTCTATGGGTACAGGTGGTGTTGCAAACCCCCCTCCCCCACAATTATTTTAGCATTCTATTTAATCTCCACTGCAGCAAGAATAAAGAAACAACAACAAAAAAAATCAGATATTCATGAGCACTAATGAAAACTAGTATGGCCAGCTCTGCCTTTCAGGAACACACCAACATCATCAAACAATGGAGGTACACACCTTTCCTCCCTACCAGAATTACAGCCCAAGGGAAGGCATTCAATAAAATATTTGAATATACAATTCATAATATCCCTGGCAGAAGGTAGGCTGACCTGTGCTGTTGCGGGAAGAAATTTAAAAAATTGCTTTCCATCTCACATTACAGACAAGAAGGTGTAGAGAGGGTAGAGGACCTATTTATACTGTAATTTGAGGAATAGCTGAAAGAAAACAGAACACTAGAGCAATTCTGGACAGCTTTAAAAAGCTAAAGCTAAGCAAGCATACACATAGACCCTATTTCTAATTGAAATAACAAGTCTCAGTGAAAATGAACTTACACTATAGACAAACACAATTCAGTAAGGCAATTTTCTGTATAACTGTTTCTGTTTTCTACACTCACATCTCATGATCTGGACTATAGAAGCTTACATGGAGAATACTATGTGATATGCTATACAGAATATAGAAAATCAAAGGGCTTTCACCAGTAGCTTTTATTGTGAAAGAACAAAGGGTATTTAACTAAAGAAGTACAGAATACGTTGGGGTAATTTAATTGTTTATTGAAATTTTCCATGGTAGGATGTAGATAGCAAGGCTTCTGGTTATGTAAAACAGTTACATTCTTCAAATCTGAAAATATAAAATTACACTTTATTTTGTGACAAGTTATATTAAAGGACTCAACAGTACAGAGGTGTTGTGCTAGGAGCTTTTCTGTATTTCATTTCCTCATGAGGAATTTACATATGGCAACACAGTAAATTACTTTCTTAAGAGAGGCAAAAATTCATAGGTGGTCACTGAGTTTCTGTGCAGTTTAAGTAAAATGTAACTACAATACCTGAGTGGGGGTATACATGCATTAAAGTTAATTCCATTTGAAATTACTTTTGGATACTGTTGATGAAGACAGTCAACTGCCATTTTTATCCCTATATATAAGGGAAACTCAGAATCTGCAGCACTAGAGTTAAGACAGAAGAATGTTTTTCTTTTAAAACTGACTTTAATTAGGGAGTGTTTGTCTCTCTGACACGAAGAAGCTATAAGCTGAAATTAACTGCTAAGTTCCTGGGTTTGAAGACTAAATTCAAAGTGATTCAACCACCTCAGCAAAGCAACTGGAAAACTCAAGATACAATTTCAAGTCCCTTGGATATCTAAAGAGTTTCCTATCTTACTTCCTTTCCTCCCTTCCTCTACTACCCCCAGTTAAGGACTTCTAATGTTCAGCTTTTTATATCTTTGCCAGGATATCACTTGCTGAGACGTCCGGGGCATGTTTCCTTTTACTATATTTGGAACACCCTTTTTGATAGCTGCTGCCAGGTCACCCTCAGAAGAGTGGTTTGTGATTCTGTAGGGCACCTGGATGAGCAGTGCTGCAACAGTCAGGTTTCCAAGCGAGTGTCTAGATACGGTTATTACATTGCAGTCCACTTTTTTTTTTTTTTTTAATGACAAACCAACATATTGCCATCTGTCTTTATAAACAGACTGGGGGGGGATGAATTAGCTGTGTGACATTTGAGCGTGATAGATTCTCTTCACAAATACTCTTCAAGAAGCCTGTAGCTGAGTTTAGATCAACTAGAGAAGAGCCATATGGCTCTCTGATTGAATCACCAATGGCTTTAAAAGGAATTGTGACTTGCTGGTACATACTTGACTGAACATTTTCATTATTTGCCATCACTCTAGTAGATTTTCAATCAGGTCATATCAGATTTATGGGTTTTCTATCACAGTTCTAATATATTGTTATTTCTTTATGTAAGATTTAGAGTATGCGAAGAGAAAGTTTGCATGAAGCAAGCTTGCTTCTATTTTTATGAAAAGGAGTATACTGATGATCTTCACTAAGATATTAAACTTCGTAAACCGTTGGCTTTAACTGTGTTAGTGAGTAAAGTGACACGTTCAATTTTACATACCTTTCTTTTTAGCCATATTTCTAGTTGGCTGTATTTCCTCTTCTGTCAAAGCAGCACCATTTTTTCCAAGCCAAGAAAGCAAACTCATTCTGTATTCATAAGAGGATATAAGCAATTTGCAATTAGTAAAATAGCAAAAGAAATGCATAGACGTTCAGTATCATTATCGCACTTCTAATGCTTGTTACTTCAGTAAGACAATCTCTGTGCTATTCTTCCTCTTCTGATAGCCCTGCTTCCTGCCTCACCTCTCAGAAGCAACTTTAAAAGATGTATTTTGTCCAGTCTGTTTTGTTTGCCTGAAACCACCCTCACCACTTCTCACCACAAGAGAACTCTGAAGTGGGGCCATCAGTTTCCATTGAGAATGAGTGTAAAATTTTCCCCTGGAATTTGAAACCTTCACAGAGTCCATTCAAACTCTTAATAGACCTTTTATCTCCCAATCTTAACTCAACTCCCTCCTCAGATTCCGTGCTACATCTCCTGTCTGCTCCCTCTTCAAGTATGACACAGAGGGCGGACAGCCTTCTTTGCAGTTCCTGCCATATGGAAAGAGCTTCTTGTGCATCTTTGCTGCATTTCATCAGAGGTATCTCCACTCAGAAAAAACCCCCCCAAACACCATTTTATAAATGTATTTATTGTTGTCTCTGTCGCCAAAATGTATTTTTCTTAGCACCTCTTTTTTTTCTACTACTTTTGATGTGATGATAGTTTATTTAAAGCTAGAAAATATCTTGCAGTATATTTTATATATATATTTCTCTGGAAAGTGAAATGGATTGTGTGCATGCCATGTCATACATTACTCATCCTTATGCTTTGTGTGACATCTCGTTCTCAGCTAATTAATGATTATTTTGTAAACCTTGCCTATTATCTATCATTCTGATTTTTCTCTATCTCTTCTCTTTGTCTCTCAGTGCATTTTATGACTGAAAGAACAAATTAACTAACTTCTACTGTTTATACTTCTGTTAAACACTTCCAGTATTTTTAGTTGTCAAAGGTCTTCAGTAACACCTAGTTAAGGTCTTACTAGGCTCAATAGTATGCTTTTATAATTTTTCAAAATAGATTAATCATCTTCAACTCGTTGCATAATTTTCTTTAAAAGTTCTAGGCCAGATTCTACTAGTGGACACTGGAAACATGTAATACTATCAAAATCTGAGTAATTTTACTCATACTTTTGCATAGTAACTCTTAATTTTCTCAGGTTGTCCCTCAAGCCATGCATAATCACAAATAGTTGGGTAATAGAGCTCTTTCTTGAAAATTGATAGCTTTGAAAATTTAGTTCAGTCAGAACAAAGTATTCCTGCTTTATTTAGAGCACTCTGAACAGAAATATATACACAATAATGTTCAAACTCCAAATTATTAAGTTCAGAAAACCAGAAACTGTGTTTTCTGGAGCTAGTGAGAATGATTCAGTAATATTGTTTACATACCTGAGTGTTTTTTCTTACGATGTAATTTTTCTTTTGCATGGATAGATTATTTTGCTGATATGCAAAAGACGGCGTATGGAAATTTTATTTCCACTAGCTTTAAGTTATGCATGTTTTATATTTAAATAGGGTGTGTAGGTTTCAAGTTCTTTTAAATTTGAACAAGCACTGATAACTTTCTAAATTTATATATCTAATTCTAAATATGCAAACACCAAAAAATCCTCTAGGCCCTTTTTTTTTAAAAAATCAAACATGACTGTGCAGTGACCTCCACTACTAGCTGTCTAATCCAGTCATCCAGGAGAGTGCTGTGCTCCCTCTTATAAGTCATCAAGACAGCTGTAGTCAGAGTGCTTTCAACAGCAGTTAACATTGCTGAGCATCTTTTAGAAGGCATTTTTGCATGATGTAGGCTCAAACTGGTAGAAGGCTAGTATCTATATGTTCATATGCAAAGTATTCTCTTTAGCTGTTTGAAGGGAACCTTGAAAAACTCCACTAGTTACTGTTTTGCAAGGAAACATGAAAAGATGTTTAAGGATGACTGCTCTACTTTAATTTTTAAATGCTTTTGATATAGCAATGGTCTTACAATTCACCTGATTTCCCTCTGTGTTTCAAATAGAGCAATTTTTTTCCCCATAACAACTCAACAAGGTTAACTGATATAATTTCAAAAGAAATATTTTTTTGAGCTTAGAAACTGGAATGGAGACTGATTCCCATTAACAGTAGGCATAAGTATCATATAATCTCCCTCTGAGACTTTCTTTCTCTTTTCCACACATGCATAACATGGTTTTCTTGGACAAATTAATTTTCAATAGCTTATGCCAACAAAATTCATGAGCTGCGAGATTTGATTCTTCTGTTTCAAAATTAAATGCCTCCTGTAGGAAGTCTCAAATCACTAAGCCAAATTTTTTTTCAACTCTGCCCACAAAGATCTGAAAACACACTTTGCTGGTATTGTAAAAAAGTCTTGAATTTAATGAAAGGTTTCAATTTCTTTGTTATTCTCTGAAATGTATTCAGCTGATAGCAAAATTACTGCATGTTTCATGCAGCAAATTGTAATTATTTTCAGGTGAGGAGGTAGTCTGAGCTATTCACTATGGACTAGTTTAGAGTTTAATTATGATTTTCTATGAACTCAGAGAGAGTTGATAAGGATGATGGCATGCAGTTTGGGAAGTATTCCGGGAAGAGAACCACTGGCAAAATGACAGCAGAGTTCTCTGTGTTATCAGCAGTGGCTGAGGTGCTCAGGGCTGAGACCCCTCCTTTGGAATGCTGTTTGCAGTTCATCTGATGGGTGAGGCTTGTTTTAAATGAAAAGGAGTGGTAGTTTCAATTAAAGGAATTGCTTCTGAGTCATGATGAGCAAGGACATTGGTTAGTGATACACATGCTATTGGCTAGTTTGATTCTGGTTCAAACATCACCATTTTATGTGATTGTTGTACAATGGATATAGCTTAGGTGACCTGTTTTAGATTTGCTTTGAAGGAGACACTGCTCTGGATTTTAAATACCCTGAGAATTCAGTTGCATTTTTCACAGAGGATCGTGTTATATTATTCAAAAATAACACTAAATTAGTGAAGTTTGTCTTACCTGCTTACTGTCAAGCAATTAACTGCTGATAACTTTGTGTTCTGCTGATATTCATAATGGTGGATGGACAGAGAGGAGTAAAACCATTGTCACACAAATTGCTGCTTAGAAAGAGCGTTCACTCACATTTCCCAAAATCCTTCCATCCTTCCTAACTCTCCTGGAAATCAACATTGAACCTCTGCTGACCACAGGACCACAGGGTTGTAGATTGCCTTCCCTGCAGTGTTATTTGGAGTGTCCATTCCAATCAGAGTGTCTCTGTGCTGTGTTTCTTCCTAGAGGAAGGAAAACATGTCTATGTATATGGAATATCAGACTTACACATTAAAATATTCCTGTAGAGTTCCAGGACCAGTTCATTGGAAAGAGCTGTTGTGTTTCGTAGCACATTAAATTCTTAAGGTTTAGCTAAGTCTGAAATAAGTTTTTAACGACGTATTGAGGTAGTGGGAACCATTCAGGTCAGGCCCAGGAGTTATTAACATCTTTTAAGTGGCTCATTTTTCTGAGAAGAAGGGCTAAGTTCTTTTCTTCTTAGATAAATGAATAATAAGTGAGCACAGGGACAATTTTTCATCTAAATGATTCCAAAGATTGGTCTGTATTACTAAGAAATTGCACATTCTCCTGTCCTGGTCTGCCTTCTGCAAGTACAGCCCATCATTTTAAGTCTTGGGGAAAACCAGCTAAGAATCTTTGAAACACCTGTCAGTTTCATATGAGGTAAAAGAGAACTCACAGCCAACCAAATTAGATAATTTCCCTTCCTGCTACATAGATTTTAGGAACATGGCAAACAAATTGCCTGAGTATTTAAAGTTAATACCATCTTGAGGACAACTGAAAACTGCAGGATTCCCTTTCACAAGCTGGACATCCTTTCTTCAGTGCTCTTGGGGATATTTGCAGACATGTACTTACTTAGATTGCAAATTAGGGGATACTAGTATAGGAGTCAGTGATGAAGAAGTATTTCCAGTAACGTGCATTAACTTATAACACTACCTGGTATGTGTTAGTAAGATTATGGGAGGCATGTAACTGTTTATAATTACAAACAGATACTAACCTAGTAAGTTTTTGAAAATCCTGAGCCCCAGACTTCTTTGGGAAATTTCCCCAGGCCTTCACTGGACTTAACAGCCTCAGCACGTAACACACAACATAATCCTTAACAACTAATCTAAATCCTTTTGAAACCTAAAATCCTTATTTCTTATCATGTCCACCATAAGGTGGGGAGAACAATTTCTTCCATGCTTCTTCTTAGGTTAAGGAACTGCAGTATATTCAAGAATTTCTCATCCAGTCTTTTTTTCAGTATCTCTGGTAATTCCTTCCATTTTTATGAAATGTTTTGCATTTAGCTCTGTTTTTCTTGAAGCGTAGTTGTCCAAATCTGGACAGAACAATCTAAATAGGCTTTACCTGAGCTTCGAGTAAAGGACAAGACTAATTTCATTCCCTTTCACAGCAGAAGTCAAGACAGAAAGAGGCCTCATACATTAATTTACAAGTGGGCAGCAGAGGCCCACAGAAATCAGCAACATGGCCTGGGAAAGGCACAAAGGAAGGTTTTGTCAAAGTCAGGAAGATAATGCTGGCTCATGAGTTCCAAGTAAATGCTTAAATCACAGACCATTCATTTTCTCAAAGATTAAGCAGTAAATGAAAGCTAAAAATATAAAGGTAAATGTTTAAAAATCAAATTCTTGGTATTAAAATTGAGTTGACTGGAAGATGAGTCCAATTCTCTGGTAGCATTTGTCAATCCACAGTTGGGATTTATTCTTCAGTGGATTAAAAAATTACTTTCTGAGCTTCTTTATGAAAATTAAATTCTGCAAGGGAACACTGTAACTCTATCACAGTTTACAGTTTCATGGTTAGGGTACTGACCTCAGATGTCAGGCTGAACTCTCTGCCTCTGGGTTTTTAACTCTGGAAAATTTCAAATTAAGCAGAGCAAGGATTTGACCTCAGGTCTACCATGTCACAAGCCAGTAATAAAATAGTCTCAAAAAACTTTTAACATGAACTTCTATATTTCAGTATAAGGAAACAGCAGCATATTTCACCAAAATTTATGTCACGATCAGCTAAAATTTTGATCAGGAGCCATAACCATATGTGAAAGGAAAAGGAATCTGAATGGATAGTAACCATGGAGTTACATGGATCATTTTGAGAGTAAGTAAAGGATAAAAAGTCCAACTATCTACCTTTATGTGGAGATAAGCACTCTATCATTCATTTGCATTTTCCCTACTGGTCTCTGCATCACTTTATAGAGAAGTTATAGAAATATGGTAACACTGGTTATCTGGGTACAACAGATTTCATTTTATGGTCCTCCTTTTTATTTTCTTTTCTTTCACTGCCTACCTGGGCAACCCATGCCAGTACTTTGCCACCCTCACAGTGAAAAAGTGTTTGATGGTGCTCAGATGGTGCCTCCTCTGCTTGTGCAGTTCATGCCTGTTGTGTCTTGTCCTGTCACTGGAAAATACCGAAAAGGACCTGGAGCCTCTAGACGACCTCTGTCCTCCTCTGGAGGACATCTCCTCTACACTCCACCTTCAGGTGTTTGCACATATTGGTGAGGTCCCCTGTGAGCCTTTTCATCTCTGGACTGAACAATCCCAGCTCTCTCAGCATGTTCTCAAGGACACAGTTGCTCATGTGACCCTAATGAGAGAATTTCAAACATCCTTCTCTGTCAGAGAAGGTTGGACTCAGCAAAATATATGAAGTGAAACAACATTCAAAATTTCTATATCACCAACATCCTCAGTCAAACAAGTTTTTCTTGCATGTGGGGCAGTTGTGGCTTAACCCCAGTCCAGCCCCAAGCAGCCGCTTGCTCGCCCCCTCACCAGCAGGACCAGGGAGAGATTGAGGAGGGTACAAACTACAAAACTCGTGGCTTGAGATACAGACAGTTCTATAGGGGAAGCAAAAGCTGTGCACACAAGAAAAGGGAAACAAGAAATCCGTTCCCATCACTGCTTCCCATGGTTGGGCAGGTGCTCAGCCACGTCCAGCAGAGCAGGGCCCCATCACACTAATGGTGACTTGGGAGGTCAAACCTCACCAGTCCAAACATCCCCTCCTTCCTCCTTCTTCCCCCCCAGTTTATACACTGAGCCTGATGTCACAAGGTCTGGAGTATCCCTTTGGTCAGTTTGGGGTCACCTGTCCTGGCTGTGCCCCCTCCCAGCCTCCCAGGCTCCCCCAGCCCTTTCCCCAGCATGGCAGTAAGAAAAGCAGGAAAGGCCTTGGCTCAGTGCAGTCCCTGCCCAGCAATAACAAAAACATCTCTGAATTATCAACCCTGTGTTCAGCACAAATCCAAAACACAGCCCCATCCCTGCCACTGGGAAGAAAACTAACTCTACCCCAGCTGAAACCAGCACAGGGACACAAACAGTATTATGTAAGTTGCTGTTTACCTACTTGAATTAATGCTTTTGATTCAATTAGGTGAGCAAATTTGGAATCTAATTAGGTGTAGAGGAGGCAAATCCTTCCATAAACGCCTCTATGACAACCCTGCATTTAACCTAATGGAGGTGTATTTGGATATCTATCACATCATGAGAGTAACTGAAGACAAAAAACACACATAGTGATAACTGAGTGTTATGGACAGATAGCTTTCTAACTCTTTCCACAAAATTAAAAAAAAAAAAAGAAAAAAGAAAACAAAATAAAACAAACAAAAAGGAAGGAGGAAAGTATTTCTAGATCTTAAATACTTAACTTCCATTTTCTATTAATGTGCTTAAAGTAGCATGGATCTTTTGAATGAAATGAAGTGGGATACAATCAAAGAAAATAAACTGGTTGAAAGCAATGCTAGTGGAGAAGAGAGATTTTGTCTTTGGTGCAGTACCCATTCCTATTACCTAGAAAATTAGATAAGCATGTCTGACCTATTTAACCAAGATGGGAAAAGAACAGAGAGATTCAGAATTCAACTCATTGATAGCCTAGAAGAAAAAAGAAGAAATTTGACTTTTGTTTACAAAGTGTTCTTAAAAACTTGCCCTTGTCCAAAAAAGCTACAAGATACAATTTACATGCCCTTCAAAAAGGAGCATCTATAATGACTGAGAGAACTGTAAACAAAAAGCAAATCCTTCCCAGCTGCTCAGACCATCCAGCTCATTTTCTGACAGCCTGTAACCTGTAAGAGGAGACTGAGGAACTTAGAGAAGAACAAGAGAAGCACAGAGTTGTCTTTCTCCTCGTATATCCTTCTCCCTTGTGGCAGTCACTGGCTTAAGGACCTTTGACTAGGCAAGCAGATGATGGTGTTTAGTGGAGCTTTCCTCTATAAATTTTTCTAATCTGTTTATGAACCCATTTACTCTACTGACCTCCACAACACTCTACAGAACGATATTCCATAATTTATGCATTAAGTGATAAAGTATTTCTGCTGAGTATTTTAAACTTTGTGATTGATTGGGTGACCCTCAGCTCACGTATTATAAGAAATAGTGAATGATCACTTCTTATTCACCTTCTTCAAACCATTCAAGACTTTATAGACCCCTCTCGTATATATTGTTGCCTCCTGCTCAGGTTGAAGTCTCCTAGCCCTACATGTGCCCTCATACAAACTGTTTTGTGTTGTGTTTTTGTCTTTCGGCCTTTATCTTTTCTTTTTATACTTTGTAGTTTTATCATAACTTTCTGACTACGAAATGAGGGCTACCAAAGTGGCACTAAATATTCAGATTGTAGGTACATTGTATATCTATTGTAGCACAGGGTCATAGACTCATAGAATGGCTTGGATTGGAAATGACCTTAAAGATCATGCAGCTCCAACACCCCTGCTGTGGACAGGGACATCTTTCACTAGACCAGATTACTCAGAGATCCATCCAACATGACCTTGAATACTTCCCAGGATGGGACAGCCACAATTTCTCTGCGCAGCCTATTCCAGTTCTTCAGCATTCTCAAAGAAAAGAATTTTTCTTAATATCTCGTCTAAACTTAGTTTCAGTTTGAAACCATTCCCCCTTCTCCTGTCACTACACGACCTTGTAAAAAGTCCCTCTCCATCTTTCTTGTGGGGTCCCTTCAGGAACTGGAAGGCCACAATTCGGTCACCCCAAAGCCTTCTCTTCTCCAGGCTGAACAATGCCAATTCTCTCAGCCTTTCCTCACAGCAGAGGTGCTCCATGCCTCTGATCACCTTGGTGTCCCTCCTCTGGACTGGTTCAAACAGCTCCATGTCCCTCCTGTGCTGGGACCCCGGAGCTGGAGGCAGCTCTGCAGCTGGGGTCTCACCAGAGCGGGGCAGAGGGGCAGAATCCCCTCCCTCCCCTGCTGCCCACGGGGCTTTGGATGCAGCCCAGGACACACTTGGCTTTCTGGGCTGGGAGTGCCCATGGCCGGCTCATGTCCAGCTCTCAGCCCCAGCACCCCCAAGTCCTTCTGGGCAGGGCTGCTCTCGATCTGTTCATCCCCAGCCTGGGCTGGCACCGGGGGTTGCCCTGACCAAGGTGCAGCACCAGCACTTGCCCTTGTTAAACCTCATGAGATTCCCACAGGCCATTCCTTCATCCTGTCCATAGTAACGCTTCTCCCTTTTTTTTGTTCCTTTCTTGATAATTCTTACTTTGCTTCTTGGCTGCTGCTTGGCAATGAGCAGAGCACTTCAAGAGAAATGTCCCCAGAGAGAAAATTCCTTTCCAGAATGGCAAAAGCTAATTTAGGAGGAGCAAGAACAGGCTACAAATGCTGATCCTAGGGCTATTCTAACACTGGTAAGCGATAGTCTTTCATGACTAGTAGCAGCCCAGAATGACAAGGAATCTAATGGCTGGGTTTGAGGCATAATCAAGAACTATTTCACATGCATTTCAGCACCCAACAGACTGTACTTGAGAATGCAGAGTATCACCGAAGTCTGTACGGAGCACTGTGCAGCCCCTGCACCACTCTCTGGCCCTGCAGATGCCAGCAGAGTCCCTCTGCTGTCCTCTAAATTTTTGGTTATGCCCACAATGCTGGAAGGAGAAACGAAAACTGAAGGTGGCTTCTTACTCTTCCTACAGCTTCTTAGGCTATAAACCAGTCACTGGTTTCACTTATATGTTAGGTCAGAGCTACAGACATGACTTCATCTGCTTCCTAAAAATGAATAGCAAATGTTCCTACATATTTAATTCAGACTTGGAATACGCAGCTGTTTCACTCACCACAATGTATTTACATACAGTAGATTGAACTTGTCCCAATGTAAAATAAAGATCCAAGAAGAGGGGAAAGATGAAGAAAATAGTGGATCAATGTGTATTATAGAAAAACATTTCTCTAGATATACAAGAGCAATTTCTTGCTATGTTTCTAGAGGTCTCCAACATTTTTTATCTTTCTAAAATTTTTTTTCCGCAACTCACGTACTCTCAAAGTATGCTATCACAACAGTTTTTTACTGAAAATGCATTTTCTGTAAAAATCTAAATGATATGCAGGAATATTTTGAACCTGCAGAAACTGACCTCTTTTTTTTTCATAAAAAAGGAAAGTAAAAACATTATTATGCTTTATTTCAAATATAATTGGAACGAGTTTTTAGAAAAAAAAGGGTGGTATTTTTTAGTTCAACAAAGCAATACACAATATTTCCCATGTCACGTTTCCTCATGGAAGAGGTAGTTCAGACTATCTTTCTTTTTTTTTGTTCTTGTAAATGTTGGCTTTATCTCCTATAAAGCCACAGGAAGGGCTATATTTGATTCTCTTGATTTGTGATATTGCTTAGTGAATTGGGAGACAGGGCTTGGCCAGGGAGATTAGCCTGCAGGAGAAGATGGGACTACCAGGCTCCCAAAATTACATTCTGCCTTTGGCTAGATTTCTAAACTATGACATGGGAATGATATGCAATCCCAGATTTACTTGCTTGCAGTGTAACATCTTGGGAAAGACGTGTTACTCTGCTATGCCTAAAAGGCAATACAAATATAGCAATAATTTTTAAGAATCAAGTCAGAGAAGCCACTGACTACTTATTTTTAAATTCTGGCTCCTAATGTATTATAAAAAATTGGTATACTATTATTAGCACACTGTCTTAAACAAGGTTGGACAAGTGGACAGACCATCCTGGGCTGCTACTTACCACAGAAAGAGAGAAGTAGATTGTACCAGGAAGGAGAGACTGTCCAGCCTGCCTACAGATTTTTGCAGGGCAAGGGTGAGTATTGCGCTTGCTGATCTCCACACGTATTGGTGCAGATTACTGCCTAGGTTTTTTCATCTGTTAGGTGTTTATATAAAAGGACCATTTTCTCTCCATATTTTATCCTGTTTTTCTACACATCCTTAAATAATAGCAAATTCCATTCTCATTAAAATGCAGGTAGATTCTCACACACAGGAAGTCAGTTACATACAGAAATAAAAAAGGACAAAGTCTGTGCATTGTGTCGCCAATTTAGTAAAATTATTTGGAATTCAGAAAAACCCTGTATTCAGAGCAACAACACTAGACTTTCCTGAACATTTCAGTTCTGAAAGAAACAATATAGATTATTCCCTTCCTGTATGATACACATCAAGTGTAACAAGTGCGCTATTTTTCTTTGTTTGAGAGTACAATGAGAATATATCTCAGAATAGGCGAGTTTTCAAGACCCAGCCAGTAGCTCCTGTGCAATGTTTTTAGACACACTGGGAGGATCTGGCTTTTTTTGTCATTGCCTCTCCTTTCGTTTGGACCTGCAGAAAGTTGTCTGTATGGGAGAGAAGTTTTGCAAGTACCTCAGCTGGAGGCAGGAGGAATCCTACACTGTCCTGCAAAAAACTGTGGGAGAGGTCCCTCCTGCATGTCTTGAATTATTAATTTGGTCAATAGACTGTAATGCAAAAGCTTTTTGACATTCTGGGGTGTTGTATTAAGATGCTGATTCCTGTAATGTTTGCCATCTACCCAACCTCAGCAGAAATTTGAATAAAGTCAGGATGCAAGAATTTGATCCCAGAGTGCAAATGATGAGAACACAGGCATTCAGGTATTTGAGGCAGGCTTGTACAGAGGAGAGACTCTATTTCTACCCACCCCTACCTGTACTGGTGTCAAAAGATTTTTTTTCACTGGATGTTTCTCACATGGCAACATGCTTCCTGAAAGCTGGATACAGCTCCTGCAGGGATCTTGGATTCTTCACATGCCTTTACCTTCACTGAAAGCTATTTTTTTTTCTGATCTGATTTCTAGTCCATTCAATATGAAACTTCTTGATATATTACATAATTTTGATACTTCTTCCCCTGGATTATTGTCTGTTCCCCTCCTAGTTCTGAACCCATTAATGGTGTTAAAATTATTAGTTGGATACAGCTCACAGCCAGTTAACAGAAGATATGACAAGCATCCCAGTGCTTTCCGAAGGACAGAGAAACAATTTTTTTTTTTTTTTTTTGTAAAATAAGCAATTCTTACGGCTTATAAAAGTAATTTTCAAATTTTAAAATGACAGCCTTTTTCATATTCTGAAATATACGAGTCTTAAAAACATTCAGGCATATAAATGGAATGAATGCATTCAGTTTGTTAAGAGATCTTGACTGAAGCTGCTCCCAAGCATGATAGAATGCATTGGAGTCATGTTGGGTTTTGTGTGACTGGCTCCCAAGGCTGTCTTCAAAGGATATTGTCACTGCTGTGGAAAGTCAATGGACCCATAAACGTACCACTCCTTTAATGGCCTGTGGATTTCTGACAACCCAAATCGATCCCCTTGAGGCTGCTGTGCATACCTCTTCCGATGAAGAGGAAAATGCTCCTAAGTGTATTTTCTTTCTCCATAGGTTAATATAAGGATTCCTATGTCTGGCACTAATGAAATTCCAAGTAATATTGCATACCAGCACCGAAGCATATTCGTGTTATTTTCATATATAGTGATTACAGACTTTTTTTTAGTTTCTTTTTCTCTTCCTGGAAATACTTTCTCTGCTCAAGTGGTCAAAGCACTGAGGTTGGTCAGAGAGGCAAAGCAATTTAGTGAGTTCATGGAAGGTGAAAGAGCTCAAATTACAGGTGCTTGACTTAGTGCACTGTCTGCATTCTCTGAAGTTCCCAAACCTGCACTCAGCATGGGGGTTTGTGATATTTTTAATGGCTACTTTCCTCATGGCATGTGGAAATGTGTTTGTGTATCAGGCAGCTCAGAAAAGAGGATTCTGCTTTTCAGTAGTCAGCAGAATTACTCCTTGACTAAAAGACAGTATTTCTAGAGCTGGAAATGAGGAGGCACTGCAAGGGAGTTAAACCAATTAGTCAAATGAAGTAGATGTTAAGTTCTGTTAGCACAGAATTCTGACTTTCTTCTGAATAATGTAAATAGAGAAATCTCCACTTTGATCTTGTCTGTCTGCTTCCCTCTTCAGTCTATCTTCCAGTTGTGGGGTTTTATTTTGTTGTTGTTGTCTTTTTTTTTTTTTTTTAGGTAAATTTTTGACAGAAATGACACAGTGCTGACACTAGCATCCTCCCCACTCCCCATGCCGATGGTAAGGAAATGGGAAGCATGAGAGAAATCTATAAAGGAAAGAAAAATAAGAATCATATCCTTCTCCCTATCGTCTACATCAATTGTCTCTTTAAAATTGTTTCTCACTAGTAAGACTATGCAAATCTTACTGCATTGGCGAGTTCCTGTTCATCTATAGAGTCTCAAAAGTGTAGCTTGAGGAAGAATGACACACAAAATTACATATGCCTTCATGGGCTTAAAGCAATGTTTACTTCTATCACACTATTCAAAGCTCTAAATCACATTGTTCAACATGGAAGTTGTGGCATCATCAACATTCCATCAGCACCTTAGAGGAGCTTTCAGAGTCAGTAACATCATTGGAAGCAATTTTTGCCCTTGAACTACTGATACTTTTTATGAAACATGCAGCATTTCCTTGCAGAAAGCATTGTTGAAGTGTAAGAAATGCGTCATTTGCAAGAAGAATCTTGGAGGGATGCACCACAGAGATCTCAGGCAGCAGAAAGGTCCTTGTGTCTATTGTCACCTAGTGACTGCATTTTTCTGAGCATTACCCTCGTTTTTTGTGGGAGACGCGAAGTGTAAACGCATGACCAGCATTCACTAACCAGGTAAACTTTTTGTTGACAGAAAATATCCTGCAGAATGTTCCAAACCACAATGGCAGCAAGCACTTTATATTGTTCAGTTGCAGCACCCAGATGCAATTTGTATGCTGAAGTACTAGGCTTGATTCAACATTTTACTGCAATTGTTTTTCATCACCTTTTCTGTGAGGGGGAGACGGAGATAGCAGTGGAAGTGGAGTCCCAGAGGCAATGAACAGTGTGCTATTTGCAGATATGGGAGACATGGAGGGACAACTGCAAGCAGTATTCAGCTTTGAGGAAGGAAATGAAATCAGCAACGTTGCTGTGGCAGTGTCCACTCCCTTTCCTTTCTGAAGTAAAAACCCTCTGCAGACATAAAGCATGACTTATACATGCTTACCATGCAATTTCAGTATTTCAAGAAATAGTTTTAGAATTCTGTGCCTTGTCATGTTACTCTTGTAACAGTGCACATTTTGCTGACCCATGGGAGTCTACTCTGGCACTCTCACAAGGTCCATGGACCATATGTCCTGTGGATAGATTTCAATCTTTTGCACAGTTGACTGGGACTGTGGGAATTAGATGACCTCAGTTGTCCCTTCTATTCCTGTGCTTGGAAGAGGCTGGTTCTACAAACCCTTATGTGCAGTTTCTGTTGCACTGTATACAAGCAGTCTCTAGTCTTTGGGGATACATTAATTGCCTTTGATCTGGATCATGACTTTCCTAAGACATGTGCCTTCCTGCAGGTGCAAGTCTCAGGTAAGCATAATTTACCTTCCTGTGAGTTGTTGATATAATGGTAGAAACTACTTGAAAGTCTGACCTGTGCCAAAGTTCACTGAGCTATAATGCTGGGCCAGGCAGCTGCTGCACGGCTTGTACCGCCTCCCTCACACTCTGAGATCATGCCAAAATAACTGCTGTAGACAGGTGGTTTAGCAAAAAGCCTGAAAACCTTTGGATAGCTATGAAATATAAAAAAAAAAAAGAAAAAAAGAGAGAGCAAGAAAGAGTGAGAGAGATAAGCAATAAGTATTCCTGTTTAAAAATAAAAGGAAAAGAGCAGTACTCTAAGCGCCGAGACTTTCATCTGGCGTAGCTCTCATCCAGACTGAATTGTGGGCCTAATGTATGAGAGAAAAATAGAAAATTGCCACATGCGCATAGTCACATAATAAGCAAATGTTAATTGATGTGCTTTGTTTGTGATAGCTCCTGCGAGATTTGCAATGAGCAAGGCTTTTCTGTATGGGCAATTCCACAGCATATGCTAGCACATCCAGGAAGAGTCATCATGTCTAAGTACTTTCTACCATCTGCTAGGAAAATGGAAATATTGAAAGATTTCTCTCAATTTACCCCAGTGCATTTATGTACGTAGCTCTGATTTCAGCCTATCTCTTTTGACCCATGAAGCTAAATGCTATGTCCTTACGCTTTTGTGGAGTTCTCTACTGTGAGCCTCTTGCAGAGAAAAATACGTAAATGGATGCATTGATACACAGTAATACACGTCCATACACAGATACATAGAAAATACGCTGTGTAGTTTCCTGTGGGTAAAGGATGAATGGATTTCTGATAGAGTCAACTTACCAATTCTTTGGTTTATATACTCACATTCACACTGTGCAGTTCAAGAGCAGCAATTATTTTCTTTACTGACATGGATTTTTCAATCAGCTCAGATTTTTTAATCTGCCTATCTCCCCCCTTGAGCCCTGGAAACAGACACTTCTCACCTCTCCCTGTCCTGTTGCTTTTATGGTCTAAAATGGATTCTTGAATCCAGGCTCTGATTCAAGGATACCACAGCTGGGCCTTGCTACCTCTGTTTACAATGGCTCATCTGTTAAATGAGGATGATGGAAATTAATCCTATTCTGGGCAGTTCCTGAGATTTCTAACAGAATATAGGATGGAGGTTGGTGGATAAGCAAAATTTCATACTATCGTAATGTAAGAATTTCAAGCTTCAAATCTGAGATAATGATAATAAAAATAAGAGAGTAGGGCTGCTGCCAGATTTCCTTCTAACCCAATTTACTTCTCCTTTAACCATCAAATTATGCTGAATTAATACACAAGAAGACTTGTCTGGAGTCCCCACCTCAAAAAGGATGTGTCAGGGAAATTTTCACAAAAGAACACAATCTCAGGCAAGGAGAAGCTCGGTATGGTAACCCTAAACCAACAACAAGGGAATTTGTTAGTGTGCAGAACATTTCAAGATGAAATATTTTGTCTATAGAAATCGTCTTTGTGGAAATGCAGGATCTATTCTCAAAGAGGCCAGCATGACACTTAGCTCTTATGTTTAGTTTCAGTACAGGATTCATATGGTGCAATGATGGACCCTGAAGCTCCTATTTTCAGACATCCAGCCCCAATAGTAGCATCTCAAATTCATAGCTGGGCTTCCAGAACCCTACACAGTGGATAAAGACCATATCCACAGAATTAAAAAAAAACCAAACCACT
Organism: Eulacestoma nigropectus; assembly: GCA_013397775.1. Lineage (NCBI taxonomy): Eukaryota > Metazoa > Chordata > Aves > Passeriformes > Eulacestoma > Eulacestoma nigropectus. Next base: position 701,621 of record VZTE01003721.1, read on the forward strand.
GTATACTACAAGGGAAGCCTTCATTATTTTCTTTGGTTGACTCTAAAGTGAAGGATATGAAGTGAAGGGTGCAAACTCACCTCTCTCTAAATCTTAGAAATTTGACCCAGGGCTGCACCTCCCTGAGGTGGAGTTTTTCAGTGAGTATAAGCTGATGCCCCTTTATGTGCCTGCCATGGAAGCTGGAGGTACCATCCACATTTGATTTCATGACTTCATGCCTTGAGCAGCCAGCTGGAATAAGAAAGCAACAGGTTCTTCACCCATTTCAGCCAGAAGGCAGCAAATCCCACATCTTCTATCAGTAATCATGATATTGCTAATTCCTGCATTAGGTGTGTAGGTGCTTTCATAAGTCTGTCTCAGGTCCTCTGCCAATTTGAAGGTAAAACAACAAAAAAATAAAGGAAAGAGAGGACAGCTACGGTAATAACATATTTCCCATTAACTGCAGAGAGGAAGCTCCTGTGTATTTGATTTGTGTCCAAATTTATCTTGTGAACTCCAAGAAGATAGTTATTTTCTATTAAAAATAGAGAAGTAAACATTTAACTGTATTTCTCAGCTCTACTGCATAAAAAAAGTGGCGCGTGCACACACTCACAAACACACACACACACACACACACACACACTCTCAACCTCCTCTTGATGAGAAAAAACAGATGAGAACTTAAATGCAAATTCTCAACACAGAAGTAATTATCTACAGCTGATATAACTGCTGGAAAAATTGGATTTATGACAGAAGTCTTAACATTGCTGTAATGATACAATGATGCTAGGAGAAAGCTTTTCTGAAAGAAACTAAAATGTTGAGTACCAGAAGAAAATTGTAGGAATAAGTTGTACACTCATTAACTTAATCGAATTGATGTACATGCAAAACAATATTAATAAACACATCACAAAATTAAACAGGTCTGAATGCTGATGTTAAGAATGATTGACATGCAAACACACAGCAGCATGCTTTCTTCCATCTGCTTATCATTTCAAGGATTGATAGGTAAATAAAATTAATTCTGGCTGACTGGTAAAGGGCTGCATAGAGATTTATAATATTCAGTAAATAGTTTGTCATTGCTATTTGAAAGTAAAATTGACAGGATACGACATCCTATTTACTTCCAAGAAAGAGCAATTATGTTGTGTACAGAAAAAGTGACTGATTATAATATTACATGACATTTTGAAGCTAACAGCTTCAATTACTATATCCAAATTATGGCCAAGAAAAATATGCCTTGTGGGCATCTCACTTGATGTTTTAACTTAGAGGAGAAATGTAATTAAAAAATAGGCAAGGACATCCTCACCAGCTTGAGATGAACAAGAAGGGAAGCATGATGCTAGAGGGCTTGCATTTTTGTTATGAAAAAGTGCACTTAAATAAACGGAAAGAGAAAAAGATCCTTCTCTCTCTGTCTTCCTCTCTCTCTCTGAAATACAGAGGGAGTTTGTAATTTGTCTTCTTTATGAAGCCACCATGCTCCTGAAATGAGGAGCAATTTCAGTGCTTTGGAGATTGGTCATATTGCATGTGTTACGAATTTTTACATGTCATTTGCTTGTATAAATTCAGCACTACCAGTTCTGCCTGTGATCACCTAGTATGGGCCAAGCATGTACTCAAGAGGTCTGTTTTATCCACAGAACCTCCTGTTTTTCAGTCTCCTACCTGGAGAAGCCAAACTGCCTACGCCCACCACTACCAACCAGCACGTGATCCTTAAAGTCCTCAAATACTCGTGTTAAAGACTAAGCACTTAGAGCACCGTACCAGGACCGTCTAAGATTAAGGAAAATCAACATTTAGTACCTTGGCTGAGAAGCAGTGCTCTAATTATGAGACAGCATCCAAAAGGACAGCAATGTGAATTATTACTGTATGTTCATGAGGTAAAATTTATATGAGGTGTTACTGATAAATGAGAATGCATTTTTTAACCATATTGATAGAAACAGGTGCACTGACACAGAAGCAAGCTATGGAGAGCAGAATTAAACCCTACGTGATTTATTTATAGCTCTTGGTAGATGGATTGTAGCCCAGAATTTTTTTGCCATGATCTCATTTCAGGCAGATTATTACGATATGTCTGACTTCAGGGATGGTTTTCTTTCTTTTTTCTTTTTGTTCACCAGGTACAGGTCAAACTTAAAAGCTTCATCAGCTCCTGAGACCCACCCCCATTACACAGGCTGGAGATTTGCCAGTGTGCCCTGCAGCTTGTTTGCCACCCGCTGCTCCCAGCACGCCTGTACAGACACACTACAGGATGCAGCAGAGTGGAGAGGCAGGAGCTGCACAGTTCTCTCTGAAAAGGTGCTGTTCCTACCCATCCATACACTGTGCTCCCGTTGTGTCCACAAAGACATGGAGACCGTCTCACGGTGGTGGCACTTACATTTAATAATGCTGCAGAGTAGCTTGATCCTGTGAATTCAATGCCTGAAAAGGTTCAGCAAAATGTGTTCCGAGGAAAATTAATCTGTTTGAATCATATCTAATCTTTCTGATGAAACACTTACATGCTTTGCATTTAGACAGCCTTGTCTCTGTGTTTTCTCAGTCCAGTGCATTATCTAGTTAAGAGTAAGCTTTTAAATAAGGAAATGTCTTGCTTGAGATTAAAGTGCATTCTGAGTATAATTTGAATCAGGTGCTCTAAGAGTTTTGTTCCCAGGAGGGTAGTCAGCAATTAAAATACAATGAGATCATTCAGTATTGTACAACATGTTTAAATAAAGATGTCACAGGCTGAGCGCGTAGTCCTTGCACACACAGAGGTAACTTCAAGGATTTCAGCAAATACCAGCAAACAGACATTTAATCCCAGAAGGACTAGTAATAATGTTGACATTTCAGCCACACAATAAAAAAGTTCTGTACCCAAAATATTAGTCATATTATTTTCCCAGAGTGAATACAAGTGAATTATAATTTCATGTACATGACTGAAATCCCTGCTGTTACTTCGTTATTCAAAAACCTTTTAGAACTGACCGTAAAAATGGCAGAAAAATCTTTTGCATTCAAAAACCTTCTCCTTCTCGGTACAATGATAACTCAATCATATTTCTAGAGACAATAGGTGTACATTCTACTTGTTGGCCAAGTATATAATTAATTATTGAATCTCTGCGAATAATACCATGATTAAACAAACTTGAGATGATATATGCATAGAATGTACCAAGGTTGAAAATACAGTTAAAACACATGATGGTGTATGGCTGGTTTTTTTGTAAAGGAAAGAAGATTGTACACGGAAGTCATGATGATCTTAGTGACTACGCAACTTTCGGTCATGAGGATTAGTTATTTTCTCTGTTTTACTCACTTCCCTGGGCTGCAATGGTTTTATTGTATCTCGCAGTGTTCAAGGTACACTAATTCACATTTCTCATCTCTTGAAGATGAAGTATTATAATTAAGAAATCACTTCCAATCTGTAGATGTTCTCTTACTCTCAACTTAAACATAGGCCAAGAGGTGTGTCCACTGCTCCTTCTGCATATCATCTTCTGATGGTCAATACCAAAGAAGACTTCTTGACCTGAAATAATAGCTATCCAAATGATTTCTCATCAAACCAGCAGAGTAAAGGTTATACTACAGTATGAGCAGACAATCTTTCTTTCCTTAGTACTCCTTCAGCGCAACTAATCCTAAAATCAGAACTCTTTTCAGGGATGGTAAAATACTGTGTGAAGAGGTAGTAACATATAAATACATTAAAGTAGTAGTAGTAACATATAAATACATTAAAGCTTTTGGTGATAGATAATACTGCTTCTTTCTTTCTTGTGCATCAAGCCCACAAATTATCATGTAGGATATGAGGCATGACTGGAGTCTGCTGCATAAGTAAAGGAGAATGCAACCCAGAAACGCTCTGTGTGCTCTCTGGAAAATGGTTTGAGCTGCCTTGAGATCCAAAAATTAAAGGCTTCTAACGACAGGAATAACCTGTGTTCTGGAAGGAGTATGCAGGTTCAGCAGCTTGCTAACCTGGCAAGCAAGTGCTTTCATGAAGACAGCTTCCCACATCCTTATAGATGAGATTTGCATTATTCAATGAACAGATGTGAATTTCAAGTTCACAAACATTCCGTACATCGTCTAATAATGGGTAATTGAAATTAGGACTGCCAGCCATAGCTCTCATTGCTCTCTCATTTCTCAATAATTTAATTTGACTAGAACTACCAGTCATCACAGCTGAACTCCAGCCTTATTTTGTCTGAATCTGGCAGTCACAGCCCCCTGGAACTGTTTGTAGCATCTAAGGATCACTTTAACAAATCAGCAGCTGAAGTACCTCCCTTTCCCTTGACATACTCTGACAGCAGCACCTGGAGCTGGAATGGGAGTACTTGGACAACCACATGGAGATACCCATTTTGCATTGCCAGCGTTGTCAGAGCAGTGTGGAGAATCTGGAAGAGGTGAGGAAAGGGAAAGCCAAGGAAGCTATGGTATTTTTAAGTCATCTGCACAAAATCCAGCATGAAATCTGCAGACAGTGAAGTGATGCTCCATCCAAACATATCATCCCTTGATGTCCTTCTACTCTGAACTCCTTTCTTCCTTTTCTGTGGCTGGGAAGACACAAGGAGGCATATTAAATTCAAATTATCTTTTCCATTTGTCCTCAGGAAATTCTCTATTCTATTAATGCTATTTGAACTTCATCTTGTGATACTGTTGCATCAACAGAAAAAAGAACCTGGGTCTCATTAGGTGCACATAGGAGATTGGTAGAAACGTGAAGGCAGTTTTACTGGATTCAGATTTGTAAGGGATTGAAGTTTTGTCACAGCTTCAACATCACAGCTCTTGTCTATCCAAAAGGTAAAACACAGCTCTCCCTCTTTGTTAAAGTGCTACTCACAGTTAGATTTCTCTTACACATTGTTCTTAGAATAATCCTCACGGAGAACTTAAACTAAGAGGTGTATGCACAGCAGAAATTACAAATCCAGCACAAATGCCTTCCTAAACACTGCTCAGTCAGGGCAGTTACAGGAAGAGCCCTATTTTTTTTCCACCACTACAACATACAAACAGCACACTATTGGTGGATCTGCCCAGTGATTTTATGAAATCTAGTCATGGAGCAAGTTCTTGCTCAGCGCCTGACCTGTATCCAGACAGCTTAACAGAGACTGCATTTGCCAGGCTGGGAGCACAGTACATGTTATTTGCTTGGGCATCCTTTCCATTGAATTTTATTGAATTTTGTGGTAAGAAATATGCCTTGCTTGTTAATAAATAAGGACTCTGCTGTATTCTGTTGACTTCTTATTTATTTTTCCTTTTGATGCATATGCGCTATTAATTTCTAAAAAAATAAATACACTGAACAGCTGCTTTAAGACTAAATTTTAGTCAAAAGGAATTTATTTAATTCTCTTCTTAGTTTATAGTGCAATACTACTTTAGTTCTTCAAAGCAGAGATATCTGGAGCTTGGTATTCTCTTGGGAATCATCCAACAACAGAACAGCAGCTTCTTCTGCTCTCTCCCTACCCAGTTCTCCCTAGAGATCTGTGACCTCCTCTTCCATTTAATAGAAGGATTCCCATTTATGGAGTATTTCTATTTGTGCCTCCAAGCTCCCCTGGTACCTCCGAGAGGAGACTTACTCCAGGGTCTGCTGTTTGTTCTGGAAACACCTGGTGGCTTTTCACTGCATCTCCAGCAACAGCTGAGACAGAAGTACTGAGCAATGCTGGCTGGGATATAGTCATTGTTGTAAGGCATTCCCTTTGGAATTAGGCAGTGGAGAAAAAAAAAGAGAAGAGAAGAGAAGAGAAGAGAAGAGAAGAGAAGAGAAGAGAAGAGAAAAAGAAAAGAAAAGAAAAGAGAAAAGAAAAGAAAAGAAAAAAGAAAAGAAAAGAAAGAAAAAAGAAAAAGAAAAAGAAAAGAAAAGAAAAGACAAGAAAAGAAAAGAAAAGAAAAGAGAAATAAAAAGAAAAGAATAAGGAAAAGCCCCCTTTGGTCAAATATTAAATACAATTTGCATTTTAAAAAATCCTGAATAAATGAAATCCTGGAGCAAGCTGGGTAGTGCATTTTCCTCTCCCCCATGTATATCTATTTCTGCTGACACCGTAAGATGTAGGGATTTGTCAACTTTTTTCCCTCAAACACATGACAAAACTAAGAGGGTAATAAAAACACAAACAACCAACCAAACAAACAAACAAGAAGAAAAGATAGTTTACTTTTAATAATTTTTCATCCTAGCTGAACAAAAATCTGCTTGGCTTACTTTGGTTCTTTTCTGTAGTGTGTGGTTTTGTTCTTTAAGATATCCTGCAAGAATAAGAAAAAGAAAACCAAACCAAAGCAAGAAACCCCACAAACTTTTTGCTTGATAGATCCTGATGTCACAAAAAGGTAAAAATTACCACCAATTCCTTTTCAGCCATGAGCTATGTACCTGCAGAGCACAGCTAAACCTCAGATAGGGCCCATTGGTCTGCAGTGTCTCCAACACAGAAAGAAACAAGTGATGTTTCTTCAGACTTCCAACATCTCATTGTCTGGCAGCAGAATGAACCCCAGTCGGCATCCAGGTCATAAAAAAATCTAGAAATGTAGACTAAAAGCTAACTTTCTGCAATTAATTTTGGATCTGAGAAACTGAACAAGCAAGAGGAAAGGATGAAGTACTGGGATCCATTTCTTTAGATGACATGTCTTTCTACGTGACATATCTTCGGTGAAATTACCTCAACTTCCTGACATCCAAGTGAGTAATAGGTAATTTGTTTAATTGGATGGCTGTGCTCAGAATATTTTTCTTTGTCAGAGATAATATGCACATAGTTCTGCTGGCAGATAGTACAACAGAGTCTTTGATCCTGCTGTTTTTTAATTCGTTAGTAAAATATCTGTTGACTTCTGGGCAGAGGATCTGTACATAGTACAGTAGATCTTCCACGAAGTTCCTCTCATTCTGTTTTACTTCAACAGTTTTTGCTTCTCACTTTTTGCCAAATTGCCTTCCCTCCACTAAGCTAAGCTTTGTAAAGCAACTCAATAGCTGCCTCTAAACTCTGATCTCACTGAGATATGTATGAAGACTTTCCTCAGTGAACCTGTGCTGTAACTTGCAATCCCCCTCCATTATACCACTCAGAAACTGTGCTTTTTGCTTTTTCAAAGTTCTTTCCCTATGCTTCTTCAAGCTTACCTCCCCCTCACCTACAATTCTTCCTTAAAAGCATAGAACTGCTTAAAGAGGAAACCGTATATCTTTAATTAACTGCCATATTCATTTATCTTCTGAGTAGCTTCCTCATTCTTCTCCAGCTGCACTACTGCAATTTAAAGATTAGTAATTGTAAAACATCCATCACATGCAAAGTGAACTGTCCCTAACTGTTAAGAAGAACACAGTGGCCACAGCCTGTCATTTTTTCTGAGTTAAAAACCAAAGCCATTATGCCAAGATAAACAAACAGAAACTGTGGTTTCTCTCCCTTTTGGTTTCAGTGGCCTGGGTAGCAATGTGCTCCTTAGAGTCCGATTTTCACTCTGGGATGGGCAGGGCAGGTCCTGTCCATCCAGGACCTGCCTCACCACGTCCTGTCCTGCCTGCCCTGGGGGAGCCCAATTTCCTGGAACATCTGGCTCACACTGTGCCCTGACAATATCCTAGCTGACATTTTTGCTTGCTTTTTCTTCAGTTTCAAGTGTAACAGTCTAAAATCATTCATCCAGTTAAACAAATTGTCCATTGGGCATTTTTACAACGAGCATACAAAAGCAGAGTCAGCAGAGACATGTCACAGGGCAAAGTATGTCACTGGAAGAACTGAATCTTTTCCCATTTCATCCTCCCTTTTGTCTCTTTTCTGTCTTTTCTTTGGCTCTTGCAATTCAAAATCATCTTTGTTCTAGATAAATCACAGAGGAAACTACTAGAGAAGCAACATTTCTTTAATGTTGCAAGTGCTGAAAAAACCTGGTAATAAAATTTCCATTTCTTCACGTGCCAGTAAGTCTTTTTTAGATCCATAATGACACTTAAGTGAATAGCAGCCACACATACTGTACCCACCTGAGTCCACCATCCCGATTGTCTGCTGATCAGCTGGTGATGGGCAACAGAGACACTTCGCTGAACTGACTCAGCCAGCAAAAGTTGGAGTTGGATCAGACAAAGAAGCATAAAGCACCATTTCAAGATCCATGGTTGAGTGCGTCATTACAGTAACATATAATGAATAAGGAGTCTTTCTGTGAAACCATTTCATTGTTTAATTCATTGCATGGGATTTCTTGTATTTAACCATTATCCAGAACACGTCAGTGGAAGTTTTACAACATGGCAGGTAATGGCTATACTAGGCACAACTCAGGATGGCAGAAACTCAACACTGTCACTCAGGTAGGGAAGTTTCTCATTCAGCTTTCTGATTTCAAGTATGCAGGTGTAACCTTACCTTGGCATACATCCTTCCAATCATAAGATGCCACTGAGCTCTCTGGCAGTGCAAGTGAAGCACAGCCACAAAAAGCTTTCCCACTTCCTAATTATTTTAACTTAATTATCAAGAAACTAGATTATGGTGTTCTTCTCCATGAGTCTTTCTGTACAGACATAGCCAGTATTTGCTAACTCTCAGCAGATACTCAGCCTTATGCAGGTTGCAAAGCCTGGACCTTTACATGTTTGTCAGGCACCACAGGCACATTTGTTCTGCAGCATTGTTGAAGTGAGTCAGGGGGAAGCCTTGCTGGAGCAGAGGTAATCAAGAAAGAGTTTAAGTACTGCCATTGCTGCTTTTACTTCAGGCTCTAAAAGGTTATGCTTCCCTTTGGTCTGCCATTATAATGAATTATTCTAATCAGCATACTATTCATTTTACTTAAAGCAGTAATATTTTAACAGAGGCAGTTATTTTGATTAGTGAGGGAGAGCTATCTTAAAGCACATAATTTAAAAGAAATGGCATTATAAATGTAAAGAGCAGTTAGTAAAGAGCAACAAAATATGAGATACAGATAAAAAACCCAGCCCATGCACAGAAAGAGCAAATGATGCAAACTGTGCCAAGTAAGGTTCAAACTTTGTCCTCATTTCTATAACTATAATGGGGTAGCTCAATGTGTGGAAGGAGCCTTTTATGGTTCCTGCTCTAGATCTTACAAAATTAGATCACATTTTTCTGCTAGTGTTTTTTATAGTTGCAGTACAGAATAAAGTATCACAATAAATGTTCAGGTTGAACCTCCAGTAGTGGTTTTGGAGAATGCATATATATAAATATGACATAGTTGATTGTACCACAGTTATGACAATAATACTTAGTAACAGACATTTCCTTTGCTTCCCGCCAGGTACACATCTGCTACTTTCTTTAATGTTTTCTCTTCTACTTACTTACTTTGCTCTTGTGTGACAAAAAGATACTACAGAGCAAGAGCCAAAAAAAGCATTTTCTTCTCAGGAGAACTGTTGAACATTCAGAGAGTAAACAAAAGCATTGCCAAAGACATATTTTGGTGTGCCACAGGGTTGTGTTTTCTGTTAAGGCAACTTTGGGACTCCAGTCAATGAGAAAAAAGTGACGAGATGTGTAGCATTGCTGAGTCAGGAAGGATCACGCTTCTTGAAGAACTATTACTGAATCATAGCAGTTCCAGGAGACAATATGCCATCTTTATATATGGCATGTTTCCATGGCTTCTGGCTCACTGCAGTCATTAAGCTCCTGTAGCACATTTCGCAGGAGACTGGTTATCATCCCCACTGTCTTGATCTAAATCCAGAAGGCAGCCAGAGAACCCAGGGCAGGGTGACAACATTGTGGGTGTTTGCTCCACGCTGCCCGATCAGGATGAAGGAAGTGCGACCTTCTATAGGCAGCTTGAAGCATCCTCACAGTCACAGGCATGGGTCCTTGTGGGGAAATTTAACTACCATGACCTCTGCTGGAGAAGCAACACAATAAAGCACAAAGAGTCCAGGAGTTCCCTGGAAAACACTGATGACAACTTCCTGACACAGGTAGTGGAGGATCCCACAAGGAATGGTGGGCTGTTTGACCTTATACTAATACAAAGGCAAGGCCTTGGAGGTGTGGAGATTGGGGGCTGCAGTGATCATGAGCTTGTGGACCTCAGTGTCATGCAAGAAGGAAATGATAGCAAGTAAGATTTCAGCATGGATTTCAGTAGAGCTAAATGGGGATCTTCTTGGAAGAATCCCATGGGAACAGGCCCTGTGTGGAAGAGGGGTCCAAGAAAGCTGATTGATAATCAAAGATCAGTTCCTTCAGGGTAAGAACGAGGCACCTTGATGGACAAAATATTGGGGAAACGGGGAAGGAGTCCTGCTTGGATTACCAAGAAAGTCCTGTCAAACATAAGCAGGAAATGCACCAGAGATGGAAGCTACAGGACAAGTAACACAATTTGTGACATCAATCATTAAGGAGTCCCAGTGATAAATCATGAGATTCTGGATTGCTTCAAGCTCTGGAACATCTAGTGAGTGAGAACACTCTCACTCTTTCGTCTTGCAAGTTGAACTTCTCTAAAACAACCACAAAAAGTACCTCAAACAAACGACAACAGAATCCCTCCCCCCCAGCAAAAACCCAAACCACAAAACCCCCACCAAATTAAACATCCAACAAAAAAACACACAAACAAACAAACACCCCCAAAACCAAACCCAGAAACCTCAGGAACTCTCAGTCCTGTAGTGCTATCCATCTGATTCACCTGCAGCCTTCAGAACTGTCTCAAATCCCTTTGTAGAGCCACAAACTCTCAGAATGATTGCATCTATTTCCCTTCTGAGGGAAAGGCTAAAGCCACATGCCTCAGCAGCGTTAGCTACCACATGGATTTCTGTTCATAAACTTGACAGTGCTTGGGGGATAGCAGGCTGTACACAACAGCTGCTACCTGACTCTCCCCATCTGTCTTAATGATTTCCTACCCTGGACCTGTCAGGACCCAACTGCATAGCATCTGTTCTGGGCTCCCAAAAAGGAGCAAGCTGAACCTTCTTCCAAGTAGCCTTTCTTCTTAAAGGACATCACCAGGCATTCCTGTTACTTCTTCCCTTTCCTTCAAGGCACCCATAGTTCCACATTTAATAGAAAGCAAAGCTGGTTTTTATCACAGGAGGCTTTCACATGGTGATGGGCAGTGACACACATGCAGCTCTTAGATGATCTCACCCAGAGGTGGGCCTGCAGCATGGGGTGCTTGTAGACGATGACTGAAATGGCAATGAAAGGACCTTTGTTGCTAAAACTCTGCCTTCCACCTTCTACGTGATGATGCTGTTCCCTGTGAACTCTCCTCCCAGACGGAAAACCACAGTTCTCCACCTGGGAAAACCACAGCTCTCCTCCCCTTCAGGCTCATAAAGCTCACTCTCAACTTGTTCATTTTCACAAAGGCCTGACGCTGTTGTTGCAGTGAGTTGTTTCTCAAGGGCCATGAAGGTCAGAGCTAGACTCTTTCTCTAGGCAGCTTTTCCCTCCGCATAGCACAGGCCTAACACACGTAACACTATAACATAGTTACTTATCTTAAAGGCTGGCAGCTTTCTTATTTCTGAGTTGTGCGAGCAATCCCTCTAATAAAATCAGTGGCAGTTGTGGAGTCCCAGGTGAACAATCACACACATCTCTCTTAATAAAAAAATTCTACAGGAAGAAGAAGTTTTTTTTTATTTTTAAGATTATATGATTTACACACATGAAGTCTAGCCCTCTTGTCTCTTCATCACACTGCTTTAAGGAAAAAAATCAATATTTTACAACACTTCCAAGATTTTATAGGTTTGTTGGGGAAGCAGTGCCTACAGCCTCCTTGGTTACTGTGAAACAGTGATTTCACTTTACAGAGCTAATCTTGCTATTCTTGCATCTTTTCTCATTTATATATAAGCAAAACTGGCTGAGTGTGAACAAATCTGTGGGACTGGCTTGTGCCAGTCTCGAAAGTGGCTGCTGTTAAGGCAGTTGCAAATAAAATTTTTCTGTGGTACTAAATTAACTTATAAGAAAACAGAAATATATTGGCAGATGCCAGAGACTATATGGGTCTAAAAATAGACTTTATTTCTACTGTCCAGAACATGAAGGACCTAATATTTGAAATTTTAAGCCTCCATGAATATACACCGAAAGGAAAAGGCAAGTATGCCAAATTTGAACATGAAATTCCGCCTGGTTTTTAATATTTATGCTAGACATTACGAAAAACTAAAAACAGTCATGATAAAAAGAGTGTTTAATTTATAGTAGATAAACAGTTAAAGTAATTTATTCTAGAAAACTCATGACAATATTGGGTATTTATGTAATTATTATTGGTAGTATGCTTTTGAGTATTCATCTAGAGATTATGTCCTTTTGGCTGAAGGATGTATATCTTGAGGTGATTTCACACCCTTTCAACCTTAGCTGAAGGAACACGAAGATCAGTTTCTCTTTTCCTTCCGGCAACAGAATTTGCACCACTAGATGGCCACATAAAGCAATCCTCTATAAAAATGATGTTGTGCATGGTGTCTGCTTGGAAATGCCTTTAAAATACTTCTGTTAAATCCATGCTGTGAATCTGAACCCATCATGGTTTTTTAAATAATCACGTCAACATCTGAAAACTATTACATATATTTTGACTTAGATAAAGGAGTCACAACTGTAGCTATTTCTAAAGTCCTCATCACAGCAGTTGAATTATTTCAAAAAGCAAATGATCTCAGCACTATCTGAATACAAATAAATGATTTAAGATAGAAAAACCAAAAAAAAACCCTTGTGTGGCAAAACACACATTTTTTTAAAGCTGCAATAATGCCTGTAATTGAAATATCCATGTAGATATGTCACAAGATGAGTGTGACTTGAATTGTCCAGGGAACATTTGCAGTTTCCTAGCAATTAAGTTAGTATTTATTGTTTTATATGATTCAGAACTAATGCAAATCTCCTAATAATGCAAAAAATCTGACATTTTGCCAGTGTGCAGTTTTTCACCAATTTAGACTTATTGTGATTTCCGTAAAAGAATATAAATAATTCTACCCACTGGAAACTCAAATACACGATCCATTTCGATAGTGAAATGGAGCTGAGGTGTCACACACTATTTCAGTATTTACATTTGTCTTTGTCTTAATAGGAGATTTTGATTACTATGTGACTGTTGTAGTTCAAATGAGTGGTTCATGGAGGGAAACAGGCAGTTGAATGTCTAACAGCAAATGAATTCAGATTGTTCTCAAAACTGTACATCTGAGAGAAAATGCAGGTGTTTTTGCTTCACACCTACAAATAACTATAACTGAAGCAGTGAAGCACCAAGAACAATTCTTAGAACTGGACATTCCAGTAATTAGGGGAGAGTGAATACACTTTTGAATATTAACTGAAAACTTGCTACATTTATTATGCCTGTGATTGTATACTTTGTGACTGCTGAAGCATACATTAACAAATAATCAGAACAGAGAATTATACAGACAAATTATCAACTGTATGCAAATATTGGGAAACAGATCATAAGTGACCAATATGGATCCTGCAATAGCTATGCATATTTTCAGTGTGATGTTAGACAGTAAGAGCTGTACTCAGTAAAGGAAGAAAATCAGAAGTCTTGCCATCTTTACAGGGAATTTTATGCAGTAAGAACAAAACCATGGAATTTAAAACTAGGGAATGCTCACAAAAAACATGCTACTGTACAGCCCGCACACAGCAAGCGTAATGACAAATTAAGCAAAATCATTTGGAACAACCCCCACATATGTATTGACAAATCATCCTCCTGAATAGTGAGAGTAGGAAACAGAATAGAAAAGAAAGCCTTTGTTTATTTGAACTAGTTATTCCTTACAAGAAATTTACTCAGCAAAATGTGTTCATTTTATAATAGTTCTAAGTAAACATTCCATAAATGAGAAAGTATATAGAGTCAAGCTGATAACAGATCAGAGAGCAGAGCTCAGAAATCTCCAGGCCTCTGTCTACAGCAGTATCATCACATATTTTATCTATCTGAATGCTATTCTAATTTTAGTATGCAATATCCATTGATCATGAACCATTATATATTTTTACAAGATAAGAAACTACATCAGGCATAAGATATTTTAAAATCAAATTTCCAGTGAAAAATGTACATACATTTTAGTTTACTTTAAATAGATGGATAGGTTTTAAAGAACTTTAAAAGAAATTTGCCTTATTACATTTCTGCAGTATTCCTTGAGGAATATGAAAACTCAGAGGAAAGACAAAGTCACCAAGGCTTTCCCAGTATTTTCCCACCAGACTGATTTAGAACTTTACAAGTAATCAGCTACTCCGCTTTCTGCCTATCCTATTCAAAGCAGTATGATTTTATGAAATACTAGAGATGAGTATATGAGAATATATAAAGAACATATTTTAGGGGAGTTAGGTAAACAGCCATTGCCTCAAAAGTCAGCAAAATAATTCAAATCCAGGACTCTCAGTGCTTTGGAGTGAAATGCGAGTCACACAGCAAAGCTGTGTTAGCTGGGAAAGAGATGGAAAATAGGATATTCTGCTAATAAGATGCAACAAGATCTTGTCTGAGTGCTCTTGCAGGGTGGAATTCCTGCTGGAGCAGTCAGTAGGCATAGGCCCTGGAGACACAGGCCAGTGGCTGTGTCTGGAAGACAGGCATGATTTGCGCTAAATTACAACTGTGAGGCCTGGGGCAGGCTCTCTGCCTTTGTGTGAATTTCAGGACTAAAGTACAAATGGAAGAGGAAAAACAGGACAAATGAAGCTCTTCCTGTCATGCCCTGAAGAGGCAAGTAATGAAAAGGAATGACCAGATCTCTCCCCTTTCTACACAACAGCTAGTGCAAGTGTGATGCTTATTAGCATGCCAGGCATAGAACTCGATAATGACAGCCCCACCCTGAACACTTGTCAGCAGGCACAGTGCCTCTACCTGCCCTGCCAAAAGTCCCTTCCGCTGGTAATGCAGATTAGAGCTTTAGAAGAAAGAAAATCCATGAAAACAGAATTTTCAAGTGGGTTTTATACATTTAGGTGGAGGTGACTTTGAGATCTACAAGCTGTGGATAGGTATTAAAGTCCTGCCTGTAGTGTCTGATGCACAGAATGAAAACAGGTGCTTCATGAAATAATAAGGCATTAGTAATTGCAGGGTAACAGATTTCAAGAGCATATTAAGGAGCTGTCTAAAAAGAAACCATATGAGAATAGTCAGACAATGAGTAAAATATGTTAGAATTGACAAAAGATTGGGCATTTGTGAAGAAAGCAAATTGATTAAAAAATTTTACCATTTTCTATAGGCCACCATAAAAAGGTATATATATTTCTTTTTTTCTTATCTTTTCCTTCCTTCCCTAGAAACCCATAAGGACTCTGAAGTCACAGAGTCTGTCATTCTAGGTATGTATCTCTTTTTCTCTCTCTCTCTCTCTCTCTCTCTCCATGTGCATGTGTGTGCAATCACAAGTATCAGACTAAATACTTAATCATGCAATGATGAAAAAGCAGGGTGATTTTCAAACTGGAGTTGTTACAGTGAAATTCCCTATTTACTGCTGAATGATTTACAGATATTTTAGTTCATCCTGAGCACTACCTGGCCAATTTGTCATTGTATCAGTGCTTTAGCAAATGGGTTTTTTTCAGGAAATTTCAGTGGTAATTCAAAGAAGAGAGTATTATCCAGGACAAAAATAGAAATATAGGCTTATGCAGCATAGACTCCACTTTCTTTCCTCTTGGTTCCTTGGTTTAGGAGATTACATCTGTGCATTCATCAGTTTTTGAAGTCCAGTTTTACTGAGCAGGAAATGCCTTCCCTCCTTATCCAAAAACCTTAATACCTAAGCCTCCCACCAACCTCAGTGTTGAAATTCCACCAACCCAGAGGTATGTTGAACTCCCACACTGTAAGTTGCTAATTTTCCCCCACACTGACTATGGTGCATGACCTCTTTATTCTCACATCATCACCTGTAAAATGGGAAGATATGTAAATTTTTGACTGCTCTTGAACTAATGCATTCTTACCATGCTGGAAAGAGAATGCAAAGTTTAACATTTCCTTTTGGTACCAAAACTTTTAAAAATATGCCAGCAAGGGAATTTTCCTTGAAGAGTGAAAGAAGAGATCTTACATTCATATGAACTTTTCTAAAATGCAGATTGTGTATTTCAGTTGGCTAATGTAAAATAAGATGCATGGCTGCATAAACTTGTGTATGACAGTCAGAAGTGAATATTTGTGGTGCTGACTTTGATTGCCTATACTGTTAAAATGTGTGTCTGTTCTCTGTAAGATAATGTTTTTCAATAAATAGCTGTAAAGTAAACTTACCTTCCTCCTTCAGAACATGCTTTAATATCTTCCTTTGTTGCAGTGCCTACAAGAAGCTTGACAACAGTTGTTAGGACGCTGATGATCTGAGACTACCAACTGTCAGGCTGACTGGCGTTGTCGAAGTGTTCCTCATTCCATCAGTCTGTCTTTTTCCATCTGTTGCACCTCACTTCCTATAGCACTCCTAAGAGTAGGGACAGATTCTATATTTTCTGATATACAGCACTGAGGACAATCATAGCTACTAAAGAAAAACAGGAAAAGAAAGGGGGAAAAAAAAAGATGTTGTCAGATAAAATCCAAGAAATGTTTGTGGGATTAAAAAAAAAAAGCACAAGAAGTCAACAGAGACAGAGACATTTTTATTCATCATATAGCAGAGAAAAATAACCACCTGGCTGATTTTTTTGTGAAACGCTTAGTTCACTTACATAAAGAGAAACCTCTTTTTGTGTCACCTCTTTGAGGGTGTTTGAGGCCAGTGTGACCCCTGGCAATACCTTCATTATCCATCAGCAGAGAAGCATGACCAAGCCACCGACTGGGACAAGTGACTATTAACCTGCTAGGAAGAAAGCACTGACAAGCAAAGTGCTCCACCGTAGCTGCCTGGTTTTCAATCTCTAGGAGTGGAGGGCTGAAGCTGACGTTCCAGTGCAGAAACATTGCTTGTCTTTGCAATGAAGAAACTCATTTCATGTGATGCTGAAGGATCTGTCCTATTAGGTCTTTCTTCTCACGGACGTCAAATGGATAAGGAACATGTGACTGAGATAATATTGCTTCCACAAATAGATTTGCAACTGCCCTCTGTGAAAACATTTTACCTCCTCTGATTCAAGTTCACACTACAAGCAGCTCAGTCCAGATCCTGCAACTATAGAGGCCAGTCCTTCCAAAGGCACAAGGGCATCATGCACAGAAACATGAAATTTTTCCTATGACCTTCCTGCAAAGCAAAAAACAATACAGCACTGCACCTTGACTGTCAAATCCATTGTAACTTGAGCAGTTACTTATTAAACCAATCAAATATAGTTGGAAATGAGGGATGTATTTGCATAGCACATGATATTCCATTAATGTGAACACTATCTAAACATGAAGTCAATGACAACTTGTTAAAGGTTTTTTCAAGAGTTAAACCTTACCTTCAAAGTTTTGATTTTTAAATTAAACCTTACCTTCAAAGTTTTGATTTTTAAATTCTACTTATCTGAAACCATTTCTTCATTGGCATATGATATTGACTTTGACTTTTAGCTTACTTCAGTGCTGTTAGTACTGTAAGGAACCTTTCTGGGTTAGTGTTCCTTTAGATGCCAGTTCACATTTTTTTCTCAAAGAATAGGGCTGCTTTTTATTGCTAGACATAAGAAGGTGATTTGTTTGTTGTTAGACAACTAATATAAAGTAATTACTTTCTGATTGGCTAACTGGATTTTTTGTCTATGAATCATTACGGTAGAAATGGGGGAATATTTTTTAGCAGCAAAGCAACATGTATGTGTTTGTGCTTTCATTTAGATGTGAGAAATGAGGAATATAAGGTGTCTTGTAGACATTTGAAATAGTGGCAGTGAGGCCAGTGTTTGAGGCAGAGTAAATTACTAATTACTAGTCAATAGGGTCTGACCCTCTGCCTCTCAAACTGTAGGCAGACCTGGGTACTTTGATAGCAACTCACAAGCAAGATTCCCATCCTACTTTGCCATAATATATGATATTTTAGGACTCCACAACACTCAGAATGATTATTACAAACTTCTCAAGATAAATGAAATTTTGTTGTGGTTTGACCCCAGCAGCAAAGCCCCAGGCAGCCCCTCATTGCCTCACCAGCAGGATCAGGGAGAAATCAGAAGAGTAAGAGCTACAAAGATTGTGAGCTGGGATACAGACAGTTTAATAGGGAAAGCAAAAGCCACGCACACAAGCAAAGCAAAGCAAGGAACGAGTTCCCTGCTTCCCATGGTTGGGCAGGTGCTCAGCCATCTCCAGCAGAGCAGGGCCCTATCACACTAATGGTGACTTGGGAGGTCAAACCCCGTCAGTCCAAACATCCCCTCCTTCCTCCTTCTTCTCCCCTGTTTATACACTGAGCCTGATGTCACAAGGTCTGGAGTATCCCTTTGGTCAGTTTGGGGTCACCTGTCCTGGCTGTGTCCCCTCCCAGCCTCCCAGGCACCCCCAGTCTCTTTGCCAGCGTGGTCATGTGAAAAGCAGGAAAGGCCTTGGCTCAGTGTAATCCCTGCCCAGCAACAATAAAAAACATCTTTGTATTATGAACTCTCTGTTCAGAACAAATCTGAAATACAGCCCTGTACCTGCAGCTCTGAATAAAATTAAATCTACCCCAGCTAAAACCAGTACAAATTGTTAACTCCCAAACCGTTTCCCAGATAAATAATATTTTCAAATATCTATGTAATTATGGGGTTTGACTCTTGAATTTTCAAGAAGAGATAACCTGACTAAAGCACAAAATAAAGATGGAATTTTATGATAAAATATAGCGAAATTTGCAAAGAAAGTAAATAAATTCCTACCTGATTATTACTACGTGAAAACACTTGATTTGATTTTGTGACAAAAGACGACTTGATTGTCACAGTTTTGGGAACCAATTTTTTAACAGCGTCTGTCTTGACAAATAGTGTTCTTATAATAATTTAATTTATGTCATAAGTCAAGCAAAGAGGGTAGAAGGTAAATTTGGCTGAACAAGGTTCCTTGTGGAACCTGTGGAAAAGGAAATTGTATGATCTCAGGAAGTGAGGCTGGGCTTCATGGGAAGATGACAGAGCTGTTGTTCATATAGGCATTTTCAACTTGAATAAAATGATGGTAGTTATCAAAACAGTTAAGTCAGCAGAAGTAATTTCTGAAATTAAGAAGTAGCAGCTCAATTCATTTATAGTTTAAAATGAGAAGTTTTTACGGGTGAAATCCAGCTATAGTAACTCAGTGATGAGAAGACTGAGGAAACAATATTTATAAGGGAACCTGAGGAAAGCCAGGAAACATCCAAAATAATGATTCATAAACAGTGAAAACACCGATTCACAGAGAGTGCACATAATTCTTTTATAGACATAATATTGGAAGAAAAACAAAACAAATATTCTAAGAAAAATTACTAAGGTGTAAGGAAAAAAATGAAACAGCTGGAAATCCAAGAACTATATTATATATACCACAGTATAAAAGTTCTTCCCAATTACTTGATCGAAAATTATGAGACACTAATTATATGTGAGCAGAATATTTTACGTTCCAAAGACTCAAAAACCAGGCCAGAATCTCTCTTGCATTACACCTCCTTTGCAGCATCCAAGTGGCTGAAAGTGGCCACAAAATCAACTTCTAGACACACCCTGAAACAGAAGGAATATCTGCAGTGGTATTGAGACATTCTAAGGGCTTCTTGTCACCTCAGTTCATGGGATGTAAGTTGTGAGGGAAAGAATGTGTGGTATTTTGCTGCAAGAGACAGACTTGGACCATCAGCTGCAAAAATGACCTTCTCTTACTGCTGCAGGTGTTTGAACATATTTTTCCAGTTTCCAAAGAACACAAAAGTCTTTACACCACATTTGTAGATTAAAAATATATGGGCATTTCAGGTGAATGCCTTTGGCTGGAGTTACAAATAGAAATCAGAGAAAAAAAAAAAAGGAAAAAAATCTTAGTAACAATCCTTATTATAGGAACAGAATAAATGAGAAATCTGTCTATATTTGGAAAGGGAACATAATAATTCATGAAATGACATTACAAAGTACTGCTATAGCACTTTGGCTTCCCTAGAGCTACAGGAAGGGCATTACCACAATACTTTCATCCTGGACAAAGCATAAAGTCCGACTCAAATCTTTTTGCACGCTAAGTCCCACTCCAAAAATCTTTCTTCTTCAATGAGCTGAGCGCACTTGAGGGCTGCTGGATAGTTTGAAAACAAAAAAGGGCCACGAACAGAGGTGGAAGATGGAAGATATCTACATTTATGCTATACTCTTCAGCATGCCTCCATGATTTTGTTCTGCCCACACAAAGGATGTTTCTGAAACCAGTAGTGAAGCTCTGTTTCAAACATCTATGAACCACTAGCATGGAGGTGTTTAGAAGCATCCCCACAACTATAGTACGAGAGTCTGATTAGGAAGCAACGGGTTAATTATCAGAATTCATTAGCTGAGTTGGAAACCTAAGAAATCAGAACAGTATCAGAAAGATTTATGAGTGGAATTAGCAAGACAGGCTGGCAACACTGGCTTTTTATAGAAGTTTTAAAGATTTTATTATATCAAATATAATGACCAGATAGGATGCATTAACAATGTCAGAATATTTAGGATGCTTCAGTTTACCTGTACTTATATATTGAACATTATTCACTATGATGGGAACCACTTGATTTTGGCAATAAATCAACATGATTTCAATGAGGCAGTTTAAGCTTGTTCTCTGAGTGAACATTAAATTCACTTAGATTGTCGCTTTGGCTCCCTCTGTGAAGTTAGAGAGGTCTGGCATTAAAGAACTGAACCACTAAACCACAACTTGCTGCTTGTAGAGAGGGTCCATACCACAGACTCCTGTTGGGCAGCTGGACGGTTCTCTCTACCGGCCGACTCAAAATATTGCAGCTGCACCGGTGCACTCAGGTACTGCACCAAACCCTTTTGAGGCATTAATTTCACATTCCCTATTCCAAGTGTGGGAGTGTCTAACCACAAAGCAAAGCAAAAGTCATAATTATTTGCAAGTGTCAGCTCCCAGGTATTCCTCAGGTACCTCGTTGCCACAGCTTCTCAGTGTTAGAGGGCTGGTGACTGTCAGAAGGTGGTGAACTGGTGGAACTGCTGTTTTCGCGAGGGCCACCCCTTGGTGTGCAAGACAGAATTGTTTTTCCCTCTTAACATTTGACACTCCCAAGAAAAGGTTTCAGAATGACTGAATTCAGGGTATGTTATCCATCCCACGGAAACAGAAAAGAATACATAAATCAACATCTACTTTCACTGTAATTTTTTTTAAGACAGAATTTATACTACCCTTTTTAATTATGGGTCACCATGGCCTGAATTGACCTACTGAGACAATGTCCATCTTGCACTGATGTTGGGGTATCTAGTGAGCAACTGAGCTAACTACCGCTTCTATTTGAGATGCTACAAAATCCCGGGAGAATACAAGGAATTTGGATTGTTTCTTCAAATTAGGTTGTGCTATGTTGCATAGAATGAAATTCAGTTGGAGGTGATATAGAGCTAAGGAGAAGGAAGTGTAACCAATCATCTGGTCATAGGTGTTACTGACTTGCAGTAATGCTAAATATGTGTCTCAGTCAATAAGATGCCAGATTTAAATATATATTCCTTCCAAAAATTACACCCCTTTTATTTGGAGTAAAATGGCTATACTGACAAAGATAGAAAAAATGTTTAATGAGGTTTATAAACAACAAAAAAACAAACCCTCCCCTCAAAACAACCAAAAAACCCCCAACCAACCAACCAACCAACCAAAAAAACCCCAAAACCCACCAAGACCCCCACCAAAATTCAAAAACACTATAGAATTCTTGCTTCCCTTTAATGATTCATGGCAATACAAACAATATACTAAAAATAGAATTGATCTTCCACGATAAAGAAAATTTTATTTTCCTCATCTTAAATATTAACTTTTCTCATCTAGATAATAGAATTTCAGTCTGTACCCACCTTCGGTCACTTCGATAGTTTTCCTAGAGTGCAGTGGAAATTCTTAACTCTTTCAAGTTGACAATTATTTAAAGGCCAAGAACAGCAGGAAAAGGGAGAAAAAGTATCTTTCTGCATGAAAGACACTAAGATGGCACTACTTAAATGAATAACAAAGAGCATGTGTTTTTTTACCAGCAAGTTAAGAAAAGGTTTATTATTACACTTTTATTCTTATCAGATAATAGATACTGTTTAATTTACAAAGACTCATTCTGGAGATAGCCCATTGAGCCCTAAATTTAGACTAATCATCATTGACATGACTGAGGCAGTCAAAAAATTCTTAGAGATTTTTAATATTTTGATGTCTCAGAAAGAAGCCTCTTCTCAAAGAAGCAAGTAAAGAAGGGAAAGGGTTTATCTTTTAACTAAAAATTCTTAAAAGTCCATATAGCTATAGAACTTAGATTTCTCACACCCTTTCAGCACTACTGTCATGGACACTTTGGATGCAGAAAACAGTCCAGCTTTCCCAAATTGAAGGTGGTCAATCTTGGTTCATTCTTACTACAAATTTTCCATGTCCACTATTCTATAGCACAATGCACATGTCATAATATGGACCATGGTGTTCACAATTCATTGGCTGCTTTCCCTTGGGCAGCTTATTGCTAGACTGGATATTTGCAGCTACATTTTAAATGGGAAAATTAATCTTAATATCTGTAAATAAGTTATCTGCATCTGACCAAAAGAACAAGCAAAACACTTGTAATGCCTCTGTTGTATATCTGCTTTCAGATAACTGACAGAGCTGGCATATAGTCAAAGTTTTTCCTTGGAAGGGCAGTTAGGTCAAACAAATTGCAAGTTAATAGAAAGGCACTCCAAGGCTTTAACATTCATTATCTGGGTGTGGTGATGTCAGTATAAAACATGTTTACCAATCATCAGGCAATCAATTTTGTATCAGGTTTTTATATGGAAAGGTACCTGTTGAGAAATAGAGAGGAAATAAGATTTAAATACAGAGGAAATTCTGTACGGAAGAGAGTTACTAATGGAACAATTCATGTTTAGCACTACTGAGCATTTCAAATCTGTCACAAAGTTCACTTTTGCACTTAACTCACAAGACTTTGTGGGAAGATCTGGTTAAAGATTGAGGATTCAAAAGAAAACAACTCTTAAGTTGTCTGGAAAATTTCTGACTATCTAGATTGAAGTTTTATGACAACTTTGAAAGCCAAGAAAAAATCTTCTTTATTTCAAACATTTTTCTTTCAGCTGTCTTAAAGCAAAGACTATGTTAATAGCTGATCTACCAGTATTGACTGCCTGGATATACAGTTTCTGTGAGAGTTTGCAATCTCTTGAGGGTAGTTTATACAGAAGGCTTTCCAGAAATCCTTATGACTATCTTCTTTGTGTTTACATCATTATGAGTTATTATTCTTATACCTTTGCTCCCTCTAGCAGGCGAGCAATACACCATACAGATGTTTAAGCACCACCTGTCTTTCTAGGTTCAGCGTTCATTATTTACTGCAAGCTTCCAAAGCACAAAGCAACGTAGGCATAATTATAGAAAAATATCTATTTAATGTCAAACTTCTTTGACAGATACAATAAAAAATAAGATGAACTTGTTTAGACTGTGAGAGAGAGAGAAGAAAGCATTTTTATTGACATAAGAAATGCTGGAAGAGTGGAAATAGTAGGATCAGTATTCATACTTGCCACCTTCCTTCTTTTTCTGTCTTTTTTATGCTTCTTTGTTCCCTCGATCAGCCTCTCATATTTGCCTATGTATAATTGCACTATATACATCTTCAAATGCTATTGCAACTGCACATTTGCCTGGGGAGAAACACAAGGCACTGTGTCATGGTTTAGAAATGGTATTCCCAAATTTAGTCCTCCTGCTAAAACCACACTGCTCACTGGCCTCCTCCATCTGCAACTGGAAGGCAAAGACAATGTTGAGATATGAGCAATTTACTGGAGACAGCAGTGAGATAAGATAACAGTAACAGAAACAACATAATTGCAAAGGGTATAAGACATAGAAACTATTCACATGGAAAGCCCCTGACAATAAAAAAATACCACACGGCTTTGCACACTTTCTTTCCCAACCAGAAGGACCATTCTTCTCCTCCGAAAGTGAGCCACAGTCCTCTGGGTTTGTCTTTGATTGAGGCAAGCTCTCTTCCCTAACACATTTCTCAGATGCACCACAGGGACTTTATCGTCTTCTACAGTACATGGAGGTTTTGATTGGGAAGGGTCAGCTCAATCGACGTTAATTAAAGGTGGCCTTTGTTAAATGTAGATCCCACCACCCATTGCTTTCAATGTGGTTTTCAACAGTCTATTATATTTCAACAGTCCATTCAATTTTCCCAGAGGCTGGTGCATGATAGGGAGTAAGATACACCCTGTATCATATTTAATCCCGTGCTCTCCGGCCCAGGTGCCTATGAGGCTGTTTTTGAAATGACTCTCATTGTCAGAATCAACGCTTTTGGGCAAGCCACGTCTCCAGAGGATTTGCTCTTCAAGGCCCAGCATGGTGTTCCAGGCAGTGGTGTGAGGCACAGGGTACATCTCCAACCATCCAGTGGTGGTTTCCCCCACAGTCAACACATAATGCTTTCCTTGGCAGGTCTGCAGAGTGTGATGTGAGCAATCTGCCAGGACTCTCCACATTTCTATTTGGACCATCGTCCCCCACACAACAGAGGCTTTACCCACTTGGCCTGCTTGATCACAGCATGTTTCACAATTATGGATAACCTGGGAGATGGTGTCCATGGTTGAGCCCACCCCTTGATCACAAGCACATTGAGTGTTGTATCTCTTCCCTGATGACCTCAGGCCTCATGGGCTCACTGAGTGAAAAATAATTCACCACTATGCTGCCAGGCCAGCTCCACCTGGGACATGTTAATCTTGGCAGCCTAACCTACCTGTACAGTTCTGCGACATTCTTCAGTAGCCCCGTTCTCGGGTACGTGTGCATCTATATGACGTACATTTACAGCCCGATTCTCTACCTGGGGAGCATCGTCTTGCCACAATCCAGCAGCCCAGGTGGGTTTCCTCTGCACTGCCAATTGGCTTTCATCGTTCCAGCCACCCCCACAAAGCATTTTCCATCATGCTCGAGTCAATGTAGAGTGCAGCCATTTCCCTTGTTCAGCTATATCCAAAGCCAGCTTTCAGCTCTGCAACCTGACTCTATCGACCTTTTCCCTTGGTAGCTTCTGTGACTCGTCATGTAGGACTCCATAGGGCAGCTTTCCATTTTTAATGTAGCCCTACATCTCGGCAGAAAATGACAGTGACGAGAGAGTATAGCTTTTCATTTGCTGGTAGCTGGTTATATGGTGGGACTCCTTGGCACATGTCACCTTTTCCTCCCGTGATGATGATGATAGTCTGAAATCTTTGCCTTCAGGCCAGTTTGTGGTGTCTTTCAAAGTTCCTGGATGATTGGGATTTTCTATCAGGGCTTGCTGTGTGATCAGACCTTCTGCTTGCTCCACATGGCATCAGTGGCGTGATGTGTAGAAGGCACTTTCCCTTTGAACATTCATCCCAGCACTGGTAGTTGGGGTGCCAGGAGGAGCTGTGCTTCGGTGCCAGTCACTTCTGAGGCAGCTCGAACCACTTCACAAGCTGCCAGGATCTTTTTTTCAGTCAGGGTGTAGCTGACCTCAGATCCTCTGTAAGACCAGAACCTCAGGAGTCAAGCTCAAGGTACTTTTTTCCAGAGGCTCCAGGAAGGACTATTCTCCCTGGCTGCAGCATAGAGCACATTTTTCACATCTTGTCCTGACCGGCCCAAGGGATATGGCATGAACAACTTCCTGTTTAATTTGTTCAAAAGCTTGTTGTTTTTCAAGACCCCATTAAAATCATTCTTCTTCCGGGTCACTTGATAGGGTTTACAGTCTGCCTGTAATTTGGAATAAGCATCCTCCAAGTCTAAGGAACCCATTAAATCATCATAATTTTGCAAGCTTTGATAAGTAGGCATTGCTTATATGTCTTCCATAGCTAAGGTTATTTTAAGAAATAGCTGCGATTCGGTTTCAAAAACTTTGTCACTTGAATGTATTGCAGTCTCATATTTTTCTGTATATTTTCAAACCAGGACAACAGGCAAAGAAAGGTTTTGGTGTGAAACTGTTAGGCTTACCCAGAAGATAAAGTGGTATGACAGGACTAAGTCAGTTAAACCTTTGATAGGGGCAGAGTGGATCTTTTCCTCAGAATTGAGTACTCCAAAACCAGAAGAGTTTTTAATAATAGATCATCTTTTATTTCAGCAGACATTACAATAGCAATTTTTTTAGACTACAGGAAATAGTATAAATATAAAAAAGGATTTTAAAGTATCTTCCCCCTACCACTGTATCTTTGCAAGGCACCTACATTTTTCAAGATTTTTTTCCTCAATCCCTGCTTACTGACTGTAAAGCGTAACTCAGGTTACTGCCAATCATAGAGTTCCTTCAGTTCTCTAGGAAGCATCTCTCTTTTAACATTAGAGAACATTCATACTGGGTCATACCCAAAGCATGTCTTTTTCACTCGCCTAAAGCAGATAGGCTTAGAAAAAATACACAAGAATAGGGGAAATGTGGTGGTATTTACCCTATATTCACCCCAAGCTCCAGTCACACGTAGGACTTCCAGAAATAACTTCTCTATATTCAGCAACTCTCAACTGGTTTTTCTGCTATGCATTTGAACTTTTGAACCCCATTGTAAACTGCCAGCATTTACAGTTTCCTGCAAGAAAGGAATTCCCCAGGTTAACCGTAACTGTGAAGATCTGTGTCCTTTGTTTTGTTTCCTGCAAACTGCAAGCTCTATTTAGTATCTTCTATGAGAACAGAATACCAGAAGAGAAAGTGAAAACTTCAGTGTGCCCTATTGTTCCTCACTTGCTCCTATCAAAGTTAGTCCTAGCATACTTCGCTGTTCCTCGTAAAGACATTATTCCAAACTTTTGCTTATTCTTGCTAATCTTTGCTGATCTTTTCCAGTTCTGTTACACACTTTCTAAGGGCACAACATACAAGATGGAGTGAACCATAGATTTTCACTGTAACTTACATTCCATTCTAGTTTCTTTCTTTTTTTGAGTAATTCCTGACATTATTTTTGCTTTTTTTTCCTGCTGATTAAGCACTAAGCTGAGTTTATAATAGTTCCTTGAAAATATCAAGGTCTCACATGAGCAGTAAAGGTTTGCTCCGATAATGTTACATATGAA
The DNA here is from genome assembly GCA_013397775.1 of Eulacestoma nigropectus. NCBI lineage: Eukaryota > Metazoa > Chordata > Aves > Passeriformes > Eulacestoma > Eulacestoma nigropectus. The sequence continues at coordinate 729,014 of VZTE01003721.1, forward strand.
ATTCAGGCTGGTTTTATCTGCATGCATCAGTTCCCAATTACCTATGCTAAATTTAATCTATTTTGTTGCCTTCTAAAATCCACATATTTCTCATAAGTTTGTCCCCATACAGAATTACAAATCAGTTTGTCATTCTTTTGCTTTTCTAGGTCACTTGTGACTGAAGTAGACAGCACAGAATAGTCCAGGGCTGCCCACAGGCCTTAACAGTTTTGTTGAACTAACTTAGGATAACCTTTCATATACCCAGGTTGACTTCATTAACCAGATATCCTTTCTTCATTTCATAATAAGGCTCCAAAAGAAAAAGAGTCAAACTAACAAAAACCTTTCCATAGATTCACATGACAGAATTTCTTCTTCCAAAGTGATGTCAGCTCTTTCCCTAAATATTTGACCACATGTACATTATATCTATCCTTCATCCAATATGGACATCAGGGCATCTACTGCTCAGCTGTAGGTCTGTATTCCTTTCAATCTCTTCCATAACTCTTTCATAAACTGCCAGCACTTCAGCCTCCTTCCCTTCCTTGAGTATGAAAGTAATTCAGCATGAGGCTGCATGCTACAATCATCGCTCACTTCTCCCTACCCACACCCCCACTTCTCTGGGTGCCTGTAAATCTATTGAGCAATTTGCATGTTCTCCAGTGAAAATAGTTAGCATTTACCTTCGCCAAGTACTGCTCCAGATCAGTCATGCAGCATCAGGTTGTCCAAGCTGTATCCATCTTTCTCTGCCTGTTGGCACTGCCTTGCCCTGTGGAAGCTTCTCTTTCCCCCAGGCATACTCAGGTGCTCATTGGGAATGAGGAATCATCTCCCCGGCCAGGAACATCCACCTGCTCTAATGACACTGAGCTTGGCCTTGCAAACTGTTTACATGAAATAAATCAGAAGCAAAAGTTTTGCTGCCCAATTACTGGTGGTGTTTGTTGTTCTTAATCATTCAAGACAGCTTTTTTGGAAGGAATATAATAGAATATGTAAGTCATGTGAGGCTCACCTGATTGTTTTTATATCTGTCTAACAACATGAACAAAGAGAAACAAGAAGAGTATCCAATTCCTTCTAAGCTGAGCCATTTCTCTTTTAGGTTTTTTAGGCTGTCTTTCTACTCTTCAAGGAAAGACTCCTATTGGCAGTGCGTTTTACCTTCCAGACCTTTGGAAATAGTCTCAGGTGTCCAAATGGTATTTGATGTTTCTGTGCACAAGTCTGAATCAAAATGACACAAGGATTAAGTGGAGACGTGTGGTTTTGAGGCCATCCAGAACAGCAGCTACTGGTTAGGACAACAAAACAGATATGTGCTTAGTAAATTTATGGATAATACCTGTCTGCCTTTAGTGGAGGGATTAAGGGTTTTCTGGAGGACCGACTATAGGTCAGGATGCTGATCATCTGATCATCTTCAGATTGATGATCTTCAATCTGAAGATGAGACTGAGAAAAAATGGATCTTTTTTTTCCACAGGGAAAAGGGAATCCATTAGAACTGTTTAACCACACAAATACATAATGTTGACTATCTTAGGCAGCTGCTTGTGGGAATGAGCCATGAGATATCCCGTGACACATATGGTGAAGGAATTTCCGAGAGATGTGCCATCAGTTATGTGGTGAAGGAATTATGATGTCCTGTTGCTGGGGTGACAGGTGATCAGGCAGAGGCTGGCTGACCCTTAGTGCTTCAATCAGACAGGTGGAAGAGGACGTGGTAGTAATGTGCCACAGTTCTGTTCCACCCTTGTGCAAGACCTACAGACTTTGTATGTCTCCTTCTGCAACTCTCGATATCCCACATTTATTTGTGCAGTGGCTGACATCTGTAACAGTATATTTGACTATCGTCTCACCTTCACTTCTCCCAGAAATATGAATTAGTATTTGAAATACTTCATGGCAGAGGATAAGACTACAGCAACCTTGCGGACAAGTCAATGGCCTTGCTCCTCTTTCCTCCTTAAAGCAGTGACTCTTCTTTGGTAGAGATTTGCACCTCTGCATCAGGGAACACCTGGGATCACTTGTACCTAGTGCTATCTAACAGGATAGCGCAATCTAGAAAGACTCTATAATCTGTTACTTCGTTATACCTCAGTATTTGTGAGTCTGTGATTGTGAAACTTTGTTTTGAAATCCAACAGACTTAGAGTGTCAAATTGGTAAACCCCACTACTGGCGAGTTTGGAACTGCGAATGTGACCAGACTTGTAGCGTGACTCACACTGCTGGTGCATCTGAGATCTTATTGGACTCGGGCAGGTTTACAGTGCTGAACTAGTCATAATCACAGATCAAGCCCAGCTGCACCCAACCTCCTTGACCTCTGAGGACCAGCTGGAATATTGGAGGTTGTTATTCTGCCAAATTCCTGTACCTTTAAAGGAATATTTCTCCAATACAAATATGATGAGGATGTGGGAAATGAAGTTTCAGAAACCTTGCAGGTGCAGAATGAGTACACAAACAGCATTGTGCTTGAACAGATAGAAATGGATACATGTTTCGATCTGAGGCCTTGGCGAAAGCTGCCTGAGCTAGAACAGTGAGCTTTTTACAGTTTAAAGCAAAAACGTAGTTTTGTAGTTTTTAAAATAAGTATGCTTTATAAAAGTAGAAATGTATTTTTAACAAATAAAAAACTGCTTTATGTAAGAAATAATAGTGATAAGTAAAAGAGTTAAGAATTTTGAGTTTAGCAAAATAACATATATAATAGAGTTTCTTAGAAAGTTAAAATGTAGCAATATAGGCCTGTATAACAGACCTTAATAGCAATATGATGATTGGTTAAAAAGGTACGCATTGCGGTAAAATCATACAGTAGTGATTGGTACAAATGTGTTAGCAAGCTTTGTGGCATTTGCTTATTGGCTTAAGAAAGTATATAAGGCCTTGTAGAAAAAAGTAGGTTTGGCTAAGCTACCTTGGCCGCTGCTACAGGGGCATCTGTGCCTGCTGCAGCTGCCACTGCTGTTGCTGCTATTGTTACTGTAACTGCTTCTACCTCTGACACGAGAGATGCTGTTCGCACGTCTCTCCTATCTCATTCCCTACAATAAAAATGAGACTGATTAAGCAATAAATCATCTCTGTGACATCTCTCAGTCATCACAATCACCACTAATCCCGACAAGGATGCAAGGTCCTCCTGATGCAGAAGATGCAAGGTGTACGCTGGAAGGCAGAATCAAAAGCAGAGATATTAATTAATATTAAGCAATCCCTTTGCTCTTTTGCAAATGCTAGGCCTTAGCTAAAATACTGTACTTTGGCATGAGTGCCACACTTCCAGAAAGACTGTGGGCCAGCTGAAGAGAGTCCGGGGGCAACAAGAGGCAGGATATTGGGTCTAAAGGAAGACTGAGTGAATTAGGGTTGTTTATCCTAGAAGGGAAGACTTCTAGGAAAACAGTGGCAACAATATTCAGATTCATAAGAGGTCATTGCAAAAAGGAAGGGGATTTTTTTTTTTTCTATTTCTTCCTGTCAGTGCCATATGAGACAAACACAATGAAGTTTAAATCACAAAAAGGCAGATTCACATCAGACATGATGAAACATTTTTAAGAACGAGGGTAACTGTAACTGACTGCCTAGGGAAGTTTAGAGAGAAATTCAAGAAGTATCTTTCAGGAAGATAGAATGGATGACCTCTTAAAATCCCTTCAAACTTTCAAGTTCCTCATCTGCATTCCTAAGGACATGAGTTCTGCTAGGGATGAACATAAGATACCAGTTATTCAGTCACATAAAGATCTACACAATGTGCTTTTTATCTGTATTTCGAATTTCTAGGTCAAGATTCTATCTCCAGTTCTCTCAAAGAAAAAATAGTAAATAAATAACCCTTCTTTCCAGTGACAACCAAAAGGTCTTTTTGTTTCTTTGACTTGCTAGCTCTAAAATCTTTCCCGCATTCACCTTACTGTAATAAATTTTAAAACATTTCTCCATATGTTGTTCTATGAGATTCACCTTATTTGGTGACTTCATTATTGTTGCCTTTACAAAGAAAACTTTGGCAATGAAAAAGAAAAGCACGTGCATTATATCCAAATGAAATGGTATATCTCTTCCTGTGTTACTCAGGCCTGGATTTTGCTGTGTGATTTAATCTGTGCTTGCAGGACTTTCAATATAACAGAAATAACACTACTGAAAGGAAATAGGAGAGTACAAACTTCTGCTTCTTCATTGCAGCATTTTGCCTTTTCAGTTTTTCATCCCAATAACTTTAATTTTAACATTCCCTGTAAAGACTGAGAAAGTGAATACCTTCCATACACAGATTTTGCTGGTTTGTCAGCACACAAACTGTATGATGTCTAATTTAGACCTCAGCAGGAACTGAAAGGTGTTATACAACAGCTGTACTTGCTGTCTTCCAGGTTCATGTGTTTCTTTCCTATGTCAGCAGCATGAAAGAAACCTCTGACTGCCAATTCATCAGCCTTCTATCAACATGCTAAATTATTATGTCTAAACACTGTAAACACCAGAATAATTTCTCTGAAAAGAAAATTGTTTGTGCTGAGCTGATGGATCTACTTCTGTATAATTTCTGTATTGTTTTATATATAGAATTTAAAACCAAAGTATTTTCTAAACACTGCAGAAAGAGCTCTAGATAGGACATAATGAAGTGGACAAACTCCTAGAAGAAGAGAGGAAGAGCACTTCAGTGAAATTATGAAAAGATGAGAAAAAAAATTCTGCAAGAAAACAAAAGTGAGTTGCCTTTCAAAAACAAAGATGAGGCTCTCATAAATCAAGAGCAGTCAACCATTAATATTTTGATAACTAACATAAATCATCATTCTAATATCTATGTTCAATTTGATTCTGATATTTTCAGTATAAGTGAAAAATAGCAAACCTCAACAGTGCCTGGTTGTACTTTCTTTGTAAAACTATGGCAAGAGACTTGTAGTGTGAGACCACTGCCCTTGAGGAGGCCTTTTGTTCAAGGGCTGGAGCAGCAGCAGGTATTGCTGAACTGGCAATACAGGTGCCAGTCATTTCCTTTCATAGTCCAAATCACGGATCCTTTCAGCATGAAGGAATGTGTTTGTAGTTGTCCTTCTATCAGAGGACGTTAATTTCGGACGTTCCTCCAATTTGTCTTCCGGGTGTACTGACCCCTGCGATTTCCCCAAATGCAGGAAACTCAGCTGTATGATACTGCATTCCTTATCATCTGCTCTATGCCAGACATGAATCCTGTGCCTTTCTGTGTCTTTAAGCTGGGTCTGAGAGAAAGGGAAAAAAAACCCAGCAGAGTGGTTTTGTGCTTCAAGGACACATACACTCCCCTGCATTTTTTTTCCACTGCTGTAGAGTGGAGGAAAGCATCTTCCTGTTTTTTCTCAGCTCTTGGCTCTCTGCAGCAGGGAAGAGAGTTACATTCCTCTTGTTTGTTAGCTAAAGCATGGAGCCCTGGGACTTTGTCTTCTTCCTCTTCTCTTTTGGACTGCTCAGCAACACCAGGACATCACCCGGAGATCCTACACTGTGGCCTGGAGCCGCCCAGGCCAAACCCCAGCTCCCGAGAGCAGAGAGCCAAACCCACCCAGGACTCTGAAATATACACAGGTTCTCTCCACAGTGAGAGGTTTTATTATTTAGCAATATTCTTTTTCCGTGCCTGCATGCACTCGGCTTGTATAAATAAATATTTTTTTTTCTTTTTCACTTTACTCCGAGGAATTTTCTTTCTGAACCTGGTGGGTGAGGGGTGGCTGAAACCCACCTTCTTTGGAGGGGACGTTCCTCCCAGAGCGTTTCCCTTCATTTGTCTCAAACCAGGACAGTAGTGCCCTCCAGAAATCCGCACTCCAAAACAACTCCAGAAGTTATGGGCAGCCCTGGAAGCTGTGAAATAATGCAGAGATGTGCATTATCTTCCTCTGCGAGTCGTGAGGACCTACTGTCATGGCTCTGTGGAAACTGTAAATCACTCCTTAGTCAAGTAAAATAAACTTTACTTGGCTGTAAAGTTCTTGCTCACTTTGTCTCGACATGTGTAGGAAGACAGTTCTTAGTCTTTGCAAAACTTGAAGCTTCCAATTCCAGCATCCTCAAATGCAAAATAAAAGCCTCCATGCATCACTTGCCTTTTGGTCCAAAAACAGAACAATTGGTAAGATTTTCCTCATCTGCACTCAGAACCATGAACCAAGACAATTCATAAATCTTCCATGTTTATTTGGGGCTTGTTAAGGTTTGTGTACCTAGGCCTCACTTGGATTCTAAGCTAAGCTTGGCAAGAATTTATTTAGAGGTCTACAGCATCAGTTACTATCTAATCACAGGAAATGTTGATGCAATCACCACTTTTTTTGCTACTCTTTTCAGAAGAATTGTCAATACAGCTACCTCAACAAGAGATCCTGCTAGAGTGCATTTTTCCCTGTTTTCCTGTACTATAATTAGTGTTTCTTTCAGTTAACTTTTGACTTATGATCACACAGTGTATTTCATTTCATCATTTATAAATAGAAGTGGTTGTTATTCATTGCTAAACAATTAAATATTAATTAGTTGTAAATATTTTATAAAAAGCATTTAAGAGATATGTCATACAAAGAGCAGAAATGTCAGTTAAACCCTGTCTTTATCACAGGGAATCTAAGAATGAGCCTGACTATAACAACTGTCAAGAACTTTAGAAATGAATTCAAACATTAGCAGTTCTTGAAAGATTGACATTCTTAGGTATTTGTTATAGTGAACTAGAGATGTAAGGTTCTTCAAATCTGTTCAGTTTCTCATTGACAGAAAGTGGCCTCATTTCCCAGAGCTGAATGCCACTGCAAATTTTATGTGATCACACTCTTCCATTACTTGATCGTCTAGGTCTTCCAGTATGAGGCCTCTGAGACAAATGAAGAGGTTTGTACTTTCCTAAGCACACATATTTCAGATGACTCAACATAATGCTACCCTGGCACCTTGAAGAGATTGACATCCTGCAGTTGGAGAATTATTTTCACAGGTCTGTGCAACCTAAGGTGTTCTCAGAGGCTGTGAGGAAAGCCTAGGAATGACTATTAACCAGGCAAGGTGTAGCAACTTTCCAGCATTCCCTGTGTTCCTGCCACCATCTACTTCCACTTTTTGCAGCACAGCACGACTCTGGCAGAAGTCAGTCCGTGTCCTACGCTGAGGCTAGCAGCTGTCCCAAGCTTTGTCTTGAGGCACAGAGGGAAAATCTTCTGTGGCCAGGATGAACACAAAGGACTTCATGCTGACTGGTTCAATTATTATAACACCAATCCCTCTGTGAAAATCCCAGCAGGGTATGTTTGTAGTGCTATGAAACACATTAACCTTGTCCTTTCCAATCCTGCAATTTTGCTCCTCACAGCCTCGACCACCAGAATGATAATAAAGCATTGTCTGTGGGGTGGGAGAAAGGAAACTTTTACACCACAGTGCCACCAAAATGACATGGACAGTGGCATTTGATTTGGTCTTAGAGGAAAACTCACATCCTCTGATAGGGGTTCTCTTTTTTAATATCAAACAGCATTACATCAAAACAATCAACCCTTTAGAAAAGTCTCCCTGCCATCAGCAATTCTCCCTCTGTTATGCATAGCAGGAGTGCCACTTAACAGGGTTCTGAGTGCTTCACCTTGGTGCTGCTGCTGCACTGATATACCTTATCATCTCTGCTCTCAGGGATGAAGGGGAAATATTTGTTTGCCAGGTTCTGAATCTCAATGCTGAGAAGGTTTTTTTTCTTATGGATTCAGTTTTGATTCACTCTATAAATCATAGATTGAGCACCTGAGGTTTAAAGCACTTTTGAAAATTCAGTGTTATAATGTTAGTGGTTTTAAGTTCTGGCAGAGTATGCACTTTTGCAATCTTGTTTATTAACATCAAAGCTAACTTTGAAATGTCAAATTCCCTACTAGAAATTCAAGATATTCATTGAGTTTTACAAATGCCACCGGTGATTCTTTTACTTCTGAGCAGGCTGCAATTTTCTTAGTGAGGTATCAGATTTGAAGGATCATTTAGCTTCAGTGTTATTTACGAGCACTTATAAAGCCCCTAGCTAAGGACAAATTTCCATATTACCTTCTGCTGTACTGCTGTACTGCTTCCTTATTTCCTCTCATTATCTGGGGAAACAAGCAGACAAAAATATTTTAACTGTCTCAGTTAAAAAAGGGATAAAGGTGTGGAAGCTGGTGTGCTCTGTTTGTTTTTTTGACTACATACCCAGACAGATCTACAGCTCTGGACCTTCCCCTTTGCGGTGAATATCTATGGATGTACTGTGCTACTGTTCCTGCAAGTTGCCTCAGCAGACCTCATCATTTCAGGAAGTCTAATTCAGCAATATGAAGAAGCCACTAAATCTGAAATTTTATTTCTGTAGAGTTAAAATGGACAGACCTTTTGACTTTCAAATATTTCTCAGACGCCTACTTTTCCTCCTGTTTTCTCACCTCTAACAGGGCTGGAACAACTAATCTGCTCCTGTTTCAGACTGAAATGAAAACAAACTGACCCAAAATCAGGTACACAGCCCTTTGGCTGCAGCACTTGCTGGGAAAACAGGTCATTAGGTCTCCTGAAGGGACTTCTGAACTTTAATCCCTGTCACTTTAATCCCCACTTTAACCCTGACTTTAAACATCATGATACTGAAGGTTCAGAGGTCTCTACAATTTTGGGTAAAATTATGTCCTGGGTCCAAGAAAGTTTTCAAATAAATGTTTTTCACAAATTCTGTCTGTGAAGAGTTGAGGACTTAGAGACCTCTTTGTCTGTGGGGGAAAATGCACTCAGGAAAACCTCTCCAGCATTGAGAGCTTCCATGTATTCATAGCAGATCACACAGAAACAACTGTGTTACAGATCAAAACTGCTTCCCTGCCTCCCTTGTTAGCTAAATTGCTCTGGACATACTGGAGATGACTGCTATGGAGTAATCTGTTATTTGTAGTAATTATATGAATTTAACAATCAACAGGAATTACGCATTCACTGCAATTCAGATTCATAGGAGAGCTCTTGACGAAGGCAGTGTGTTGGTAGACTCAGAGCCCCAAATGAGTGAAGTGAGGCAATGCCCTTGGAAATGGAGCATATTAACAACTTGCCGTGGTAAAACAAAGCTAAATCAAAAACTATCAAACAGTAGCGACAACGAGAGCACAGACCCAAGTTCAGCATTTCTGCCCACATGACTTTCTGTTCCATAGCAAGGCACAGTGTCATCTGGTGGTGCCGGGTTGGAGATTATCTACTGTGAAACATCATATCTTTTATGAGCTCTCTGGCATTTCTCTTTCACTCACTGTAAGTCACAGTCACTCGAATCCATTTGCTTTTACTGTCCTAGCTTCTCCAGCTTTAGTGCCATTCAGTGCTCTGTCTCTGGTAACTATTGGCCTCTAACACAAACACAAACATGAATGTGTTCTACCACAGTTCACCATGCTCATACTTTTTCCCAATAAACTTCATACAGTTTTCAAAGTATTAGTTGAAATACTGCATTTTGGGAAAGAGGTCATTCAGCATTTTATCTGGTGAACCTGTGGTCACTTATACAATATTTTAACAGGCTTGTATCAACCTCCAACCTCATTTTAAGCCAGCTCTTGTTTTAACATCAGTGTTTTAAGTCTTTAAGTTTTCTTCACTGTGCAGCAAAGTCATCTTTCTGCAGCTCCTAAGGAAAATAAAGGTTTTGCTTAAACCAGGGTAAAGAATACAGTCCCCAAAAGTTTTCCTTTTATATAATAAAAATTGTCTTATGTGATATAGCTTTATGAATTCCCCTGGATAGACTACAGCACTTACTTGTAGAGCTGTTCAGAAAAAAGCCCATTATTATTTTGAGGAGCAGTTTGAAGGTTTAATGAAATACCTAACACTTCTTTATTTTCAAGTTTACTCTACAAAGTCTTGATTTTCTTTTTGTTTTTAGAAAAAAACAGTCAGTTTCATGAAAAGCTTTTAATGAAAAAAAAGAGCATGTTTTTGGGGAAAGATACTCATTTTGAACAAGTTTTTGGGGAAAGATACTCATTTTTACTTGGTGCCCATCATCAGTCTTTTTATTGTTAATATATAGAGTTTTTTCCCAACTGTAGATAAACATCTACTGCACTTTCAAGCTAGCCATTTGCATATATAACCACAAAATTACCCATTTTAAATCTTTAAAAGTGGATTTAATGTCTACAAAGCTCATAGAATTATTTAAATACATATTATGTATAATGTATGTCGTACAATATAAGATATATGATATGAATATAAATAAAAGCAACAAATCAACAAGGTATTGCTACTTAAAATAAACATTTATTTTAATATATTATATATTAAACCTATTATTTATATGTACATATGTATATGTTCCATTATTGTTATGTTGGCAGTTGAAGAATTGATCTAAGACTGTCTAAAATGATGCTTTAAAATATTTAATCCATATAAAGGCTGTCCACACTGTCATTTTGGTACTGGTAAGTAACTCATTGTTTTTTAAGCACTTGGAATGTCTTCAGTCTGACAGGCTCAATATAAAACCAAGTTCAATTCAATTTAATTTTTAATATATCTGTATAAATCCCTGTGAGGTCCTATTATAATTCTTTCCTCCAGCACAAATTCTTCCTCCTCTTTAATAAAGTTTGCAGCTGTGTTACAAAGTCACAGATTCTAAATACTGTATCATGGTACAGTTTTAAAGTCTCTTGAGTGACTGATTGTTCCTCCTCACCCAGCTGCAACACTGACATTATAAACGCTGACATTTCAGTGATAGATGAATCTACGCAGATCAAAACACAAATATGGGACATTTCCAGTTAGCCTGCTAAATCCCAATAAAAGAGATTTTCTGTATCTGGAGGCATAGTTGTGGATTAGTAGCTCACAGAACAGTGTAAAAGGGGAATTTCACACAGAGGAAGACTTACAGATTGCTGAAAAAAAGTCTACTCCCCTTTTCCATGCTTTTGACAACTTCCATGTCTCCAATATGCTTAATAAGTATCAAATAAATGTGTTGTTTAAGTGCAAGTTTCCTTCAGTGGTGTTTTTATACTAGATAAGTAGCATTTTATCTGCTAAGGAGCCTTTACTACACTGCAGTGAGAACTCAAATTAAATGAGAGTTGGCACCTTCATTCTGGGAATGCTGTTAATCTATCTTTGTACATAAATACAAACATTCACTTGAAAAGCTTAGTGCTTTAAGGTCTTTAAAATGAAAAGTGTCAATCATTATGACATACCATTTGAAGTATTTTGCTTTTATTTATAGCATACTTTGAAACAAATCATCTGCAGGTGTAAATATGTCAGTGCAGTCAATGGAGCTATATGAATTCACAGTCCCTGATGATCTGTCCCTGTGATCTGAAATCACTTCCAGGGAAAAAATAACTGGAATGTCTGGGTTAAAAGTGACAACTGACTGATACTTGTCAAATTCATATGGACTTTACTAAAGCATAGGAACAGCTGTACATAATAAACGACTGTTAAAAAAAGCCAGAAAAAAAACCACTTGACTTTATATAGGATGAAAGAGGGAAGAATCTTATTCCGCTTTTTTTTTTTTAATTTTTATTCATGTTTGGATAATATTGCAAAGGGATGGTTAAAAGACTAAAGCAGAGATCTATATCTTTTTTTATACATTGGAAGTGCTGAGTATGTCAGAAGGGTTCACAGCAGCTTTGTGAGAAGTCAGATTATTCTGCTAAGAAATAGACTGTTGAATTATTTTCCAAATCTCTTTTCAATATTGAATCTTTTAAGAAACAGCTCATACTTGTTTTAGTCTCTTGCATCACTGATAAGAAAAATCTCTCTTTAGAGTCATGCCATAAACAGAACAATAATTTTCTGATTTTATCTGCAACATACAAATTCCCAAGGTATATTGCCTGGAGCAGACAACTAACAAAAGGTAACTTTCATGAAATTTAAGAAGTTCTAATCAGTCTCTGAACTTGAGAAGATTTCTGTTTTATGTGTAAGTTTTAAATAGCTTTTAAGGCAGTATTCAATAATTTAGTCTCTCCCACTTCATCTTCATAAAAGATTAAGAAACTGAGTTGTTGTACTGTCTTACTAGAACTACAATAGCATTACAAGTGTCAAAAGAAATGTTTTTATAGATGCGAAGTATTATCTATCAAGCATATCAGACCCTATGTCATTCACACCCAGTAGACTGGAGAAAAATAGCTGCAACCAGGTGGTTGTATTATTTATTCCAGTTAGCTAGTTAACTCACTTATTTCAGTAGAGAGTTTATCCTTCAGTTTTAAGGGGTAAAATTTCCAGAAGGGTTGCTTCAGTAAATAGACTAAACATTCAATGCAGAAATGGCAAAGCTGATGCAATTTGTCAGAATCTAGACTACAGTATTTGAGATAAAATTGTTGATAATCAACACTATGGATTGTACTACATAATCAGTATTTATGCCTTATGCTAACAGTGAAAAAGACTATGTGATTAGATAAGAAATAGGTATACAGTAGCAAGAAGGTGTAGATTGAATGTGAAATTGTTAGAGGAGAGAAAACATTTAAGAAGGCACTTTTTTCTGGTGGGATAATCATGCTGATAATACACAGTTAATCTGTCATTATTTTAACTTTTTATTTCTATCACTAACGGGATAAATGCACCAAAAATATTTATCATAACATCAGTTTTATGGCACGAATCTCATTTATCCATTTTAAATTAGTTAGTCTTTTATCTCTATCTGAATAACAAAATAAAATTTTCCCCAGTGAGCAGGGCAGTAAGAAGCAGGGACAGAGGGAAGAAGCGGAGAGCCTCACTCACAAGACACTGCACAGAGTAATGATACACACAAAAGGAGCTGCAGAGGGATACAGCTGAGGTGAAGAGACAATTTTACTTGTTTCAGTTGAAGATACCATGTTTGTGTTGCTATTTGATCTGCAGTCCTTTCACTGTGGCACCAGTCACAATCCTGTCTCCACGGCTTTAGTACAATGTGAGTCCCAGATAAGCATATGAAAGTCATCAGTGTTTAGGTTAATGAGCTGCGCTTCAGGCACGTTGGAGACAGAACACGGTGGTTGTGTTTACACCAAAGAGCAAGAAAACCAGCAGACACCTTTTTATCCCAGTACACACAGCGCAGTGCGGTGGTGTGTGCATCCACTCAACCCACCCACAATGGATGACAAATCAATAGAAACCATAAACCAGCAGTGATGGTATAATCAGTGCCCGGGGTGTTGTCCATCAGCAGCTCTGTGTCGATAGATGTGAATTACCTGGGTTCTGCACTATATGGCCTCTTGCAAAGCTGACTCCTGGAAGACATTTTTGGGGAAATAAACGTTAGAAATCTAATTTGATTTTAGATCCCAAAAGTAGTCACAGTTCACTGCTTTCTCCTTTGGAAATGTACCCTCTAATTACTGTTGCCTTTAGTCTTTGGTGTCCAGATTCACGAGTTGTTTCATGTTCATCTATTGTACGACATAAAAGAGACATTAAAAACCAGTGCTATAAATACTATATCAAAATAGAACAAAATTTTTACAGCTAAACTAACTCTAACCATTTTTTTTTCAAGTAGAAAATTCCATATTTAAAACGGAAAATTTCTCTTCTATCTCTGAAAATCAGAAATTATTTGGGACTAATGAAGGTAGAGGGTGGTGTTCATTTGGATTTTATTTTGCTTTGACATATGCAAACAAAACCCGAGCTATTGTATGTTCTCCTAAACCTAGTTTTCTTTACAAATAAGCCAGATTGCTTGAATGACATATAAAATAACCAGTCTGTCTATGAAGGTATTTCAAGCCTTAACATTTGTATCTCACTGGAAAAAGGACACTGAGGTGCTGAGCATGTCTAAAGAAGGGCTCTGGAGCTGGGGAAGGGTCTGGAGCACAAGTCTGATGAGGAGCAGCTGAGGGAGCTGTGGGGGCTCAGCCTGGAGAAAAGTAGGCTCAGGGGTGACCTTATTGCTCCCTACAGCTCCCTGAGAGGAGGTTGGAGGGAGGCAGGGATCAGTCTCTTCTTCCAAGTAACAAATGACAGGAAAAGAGCAAAAGGCTTCAAGTTGTACCTGGCGAAGTTTACATTGGTATTAGGCAAAATTTCTTTACAGAAAGGTGGTCAAGCCCAGAAACAGGCTGCCCAGAGAAGTGGCAGAGTCGCTGTCCCTGCAGGTTACTTAAGAGGTGTGTGGACATGGTGCGCAGGGACACAGTTTAGTGGTAGAATTTGCAGTGTCAGATTTATGGTTGGATTAAATAGTCTTAAAGGTCCTTTTGAACATAAATGATTTTATGATTCTGTGATCTGATGATTTTACCTTATGTCTTGGGGTGACTTTATGATATGTATCCCTACCTCCTGCTCTATGACCAGACATGAATCCTGTGCCTTTCTGTGCCTTTAAAACTGGGTCAGAGAGAAAGAAAAAAAAAGCCAGGCAAACTTTTCAAAGCAGTTTTGTGTTCAAGGACACAGAGATAGCTGCTGCTATCCTGCTTTTCCCAGCTCTTGGCTCCTTTTCTTGGAAGAGAGAGATGGAGAGTTAAACCCCTTTGCTTCCCTGGGACTTTGGCTTCTTCTTCTTCTCTTCTGGAACTGTTCAGAACACCAGAACATCAGAACTTCACTGGGAGACCTTACACCTCGGCCTGGAGGGGCCCATAGCCGAACTCCAGCTCCAGGAGGAGAGAGCCACATCCAAACAGGACTCTGAAATCTACCCAGGCTCTCTCCACAGTGTGAGGTTTCATTGTTTAGAATTATTCTTTTCCCGTGTGTTTGTTAAATAAATAGTTTTTTTCTTTCACTTTCCTTGGAGGAATTTTTTTGCAAACCTGGTTGGGGGAGTGGCAGCTGAAATCTGCCTCCTATCAGAGGATATTGTCCTCTGAATTTGTCTCAAACTGTGACACTTAATATCTAAAAATAGGAAAATATTGAACTACTGAGACAGTTTGAGATAAATTAACTGCAAATCTCTTCGTAGAGCCTCTATATTTATACTTATTGTTTTGACTGCAAGGAAGTTAGGAGATTTATGTATCTGTCTTACGTGCATCAGAGGGGGATTGTCTTCCTGACTGAGGATCAAAGAGCTTGTTTTATTGAACATCGGTTTATTTTTCCTCATCATAAATATTGACTTTGTCTTCCCCTTGTTCCACATTAATGTATTCCATCAATAAATAATGATATGCATCTCAACAGAAGTCAACATCTACTTATTACAATAGTTTTCCTAGTACCATAATAATCAGAAAGAGTTTTTAGTCAGGATGAAAACAAGATGATTATGGCTCTTCATAGGGCAATAAAAGGTTCTTTTTATTTCCTATTTTACTTTACAATGACTGCTGGTACCAGCTTTTCTGGTATAAGGAATGAAATAAAAAGGGAAAAATCCTTTTCATAGCTTTTTGTTCAAAACTTACCAGAGGTGCTTTGGGCCACCATATGAGTATTCACCGTACAAAGATGAAGTCAGTGGAAAAGAAAAGGAAAAGATCGGTCTCAGTTCCTTTCAATATATTATAGCAGAGAATTTATTCATTTATAGGACTCAGTATCTAGTTTACATCACTTCATTCATGTTGTCGTATATACGGAAGCAGGAACAAAACCACTCTAAACAAACAAAATTTTGTTGTATAATTCAGTGACCATGTATAAAGTGCATGAGGAGGAAGCAGCAGCCTGAGGAAAGCTCAGATCGATATTTCAAGTTCTTATTAAGTAACAATAGATGCAGTCTGGTTACACTATTTTTAGACTGTAATCTGAGCTTTGAGCTATACATGCTACCAACCACTGGAAAATAAACTGGACTGAAAAGTGTCACAGAAGAAAGGTGGAATGGCATGAAAAAGACACAGGCAGTTAGCTGGCAAGCGTAAATAATTTTATTTGTAGCAGCATATGATTTAAGAGAATGGATCTCCTGCAAAATACACATAGTAATGCTACTGATGTGGAAAACCAAACACTGTAGAGCTTATCATGACAGAAGGGCCTAATGAAAGAAATATAATAAATAAGTTAAATAACATCTTTTTGCACTGAATCAGATGGACATGGAAAGAAAGATAAACTTAATATAGTGATTCTCTTTCTTTAAATGGTATTCAAGAGATGGACTTACATGTTATCTTTCACTTTTTCAGTATTCAGAAATGAATCCTTTGTTTTGGTATTTTACCATATCCAGCTGACCACTTTCTATAGCACTTAGAAGACTTCTGGCCCTCCAGAGCAGACCCTCTTTTTAAGAAGGTAACTCCAGATCAGATTTGTAGGACATAGTAATTTCTGTCTCTAGCGTGACAGTGCTGTTTCGTTTCAAATCTATGTTGTTGGGGTATAATATAACACAGTATAATTGCAAGAGGGCTCTAATGCTTGTGGATATCTTGTTCAAATAATCTTCCAATTGCAACAGGCAGCAATATAGGCTCTGTGGAAAACTTTATGCTGTATTTCAGTTGCTGGGAAGTTTGCATGTGTCACTGTCATTTTGGTATCTAAAAAAACACCCCAAAAAAGAAAAGCTCAACAACAACAAAAACAACAACAACAACAAACTCCTCAATAACAATAATTTTTAATTTAACAGAGAAAAAGGGACACAAAGAGAACCACTCTTATTCATAGAAATGGTTGGTTTAACACACGTTGAACGAATGGATGCATAAATTGGCTATGATAAATGCTTGTGCTATATGCGGTTATTTATTACGTGTTCCATTACATAAATTGGTTGCAGCATTATAACAAATGCTCTTTATTAATCTTACCTTCCTTGTGGCTGGAGAATGACTTCAGGCAATTATCTTCAGTGTGGAACTCAATTCCATTATTGTTGACAGGCAGAAGAGGCCGGGCAGCTTCCTAATCCTGCACAGACAGCTCAAATGCTCCTGCTTCTGATTTTTGGCATCCTGCATCCCATCTTGCCTTTCTGTGCTGGCATGGTGTACCACAGCATTTCTTTCTAGTACTACTGCATCTAGTTCAGAAACTTTTGAGCATGCAGATTTGAGATAAAAGCAATCAGAAATGAAAAAACTTGTTAGTCTTTATTTTTACTATATATAAACTGTAAGACAAAAGAAATTTGGTTTGGTGTCAGCAGTTTCACCACATACTGAGTGTGGCTGAATTTTCAGTTGTATTTTGTGCACCTATTTCACCCTAAATTTCCCTGTGAAAATCTTTTACTAGAAGAAATCTGAACTGAAGGAGTGGGGTGCAGTGTGCTTAAAATATAAAACCCTCAAAAGTTCCATTCCTATTTGCATCTATTAGATAAAAGCTAAGGTAAGACCAAAATGTTATCCTAAATTACTAGAATGTGTAAATGATATAGTTGAAGATTTAATGGCCCTGCTTCACAGGCCCTGAACCTGTGGCAAAGTTCACTGAATGCAATTCCACAGACATGAATGAAAGAATTTCTGATTCATGCTTTGTGAGAAGAAGATATGATTCTGCAACTTTAGCTTGCTGTAGAAGAGTGACACTGTCACAAATTCTCAATGCCCAATTCTCAATTCACAATCATAATGCAGATGGGAGTCCTGGGGAGCTTCTCCCCTTTTTCTCTGAAGAGTTTATTAGAACTAGTTCCATGGCCACTGTTGTCAGGCCACAAGAAGGACCACTTATCTGCTTTTGTCCTCCATAATAATATTTTGCTATTTTTCTGAGGTGCATCACTACGAAAGCAAATTAATTTTGCGATTGCAGGAGGGGAGAAAAAGAAATGGCTTAGGAAGGTCTATTTCCTAAGTGAAGAAAAACATAACTGAAAACTGGCACACCCTTGGTACAGTTTTTAAAATGCTATTTCTAATGCTGCTACTATTTCTTTTGAGCTGCGTAGCTCTGCAAGTGCAAGCGTCATGCAACCTCTGTGTCAACCTCTGTGTTGCCTAAGGCAATGGGGTTCTGCCCCTACCTGCTTCCAGAGGCCAGCCTAAGAGACACAGCACAAGGACACTCCAAGGCATTGCTCGCACCCGTGCCGAAAACACAGCTAAGGGGTCCATGGCAAAAGCTCCAGCTGCTGGAGATTGAGGTTCTGTGCAGGGGGAACACCTCTTAGGACAACCAGTCATGTTGCCTTCCCAAAGAAAACAACAGGACAAGTTTCAGTGCGGTAAGGATGTAAGAGCAGCGGTGCTCGGTACTTTTACCAAGCTGACAACCATCTTGTTTGATGGAATTTTAAAATAAAATATCCTTTGGTCTACAGAAATAAGGTGGGAAAAGCAATTAAGCCCACACATTGTCTTAGAGCTGAGCAAAAATTCACCTTCAGGGGATACAAAATCGCAATATATGGTTGTAAAATTCAACAGATGCCTCCTACATTCTTTTGCTTATATGTATGTTTATTTATGTTAGGATGTACTTCATGGTACTGTTTTCTTCCTGATCTTGTCGAGGGTGTCCATTCTCATGGGTAGATGACCTCTAGGGTCTCTTCCTACCTAAATCATTCTATAATTCTACAATTTATATTATAGAAAGATAACAAAAGGGGAAACTTCAGAGACCTGAATGCTCAGGCATTTGATGTTTTAGTAGATAGCTTTGTGTACCCTAACCCTCTAACTCATTTTCTAACCTTTTCCTCATAAGCATAAATGAAAATTCAAAATTAAACATATCCAGCAGTGCATTGTTTTGAAATTAACTGTGTTTGTTCGGAAGGGTACTGCCACATGGCTCTTGGCCTCTTGGCTAAAAGCCCTCAAATGCACTGGTTAATACTTGGTAGTCCCACTGCATTCTCACACTTCTATTGCAGTGTGACAGTGTAGGAACTTCAGTGGCAAAGTAACCATGAATATCTCCAAATATTCTACAATATCAGCATATCTGTCTATTCCAGGTGTCTGCAATTAATATCCTAAAATACTGACTAAATTACCAAAATTACTTTATGGTTGCTTCTCCAGACATACAGGACACTATTTGTGTTTTATGTAGCTGTAAAAGATCAGTAAGTGCATTTATGTCAGTAAATGGAGGGAACTGAGGAGATTCCAGAAGGTTTTTTTACAGATTCAATGCAATGAGAACATTTATATGAAACTCAGACCTATGAGGTAGAAGAGACTGAAATGGAAGTGATGCAGATACATGGGGAGTACCTCTGGAAAGAGACAGGCCCTTCCAGTAGCCACCAGTTCTGTGTTCCCTCCACGCATTCTGCTCCTCCTGCCTCTCCCACAGTCTCATTTCAGGTATATCTTTTTTTTGACTACAAAAGTTTCCACTAGGGTCTTCCTTTGGACCATCCCCATTCCACAGGACAATCACCATTGCCTCTCCATTATACATGGCAGTATGGAAAAAATTAATAGTAGGAATGCTAAAGAGGTGAAATGACAGTGAAAAAGTACATAATTTCATGTAACCTTCTGCCATGAATAATACTTCAAAATTCACTACTTAAGAAAGGAATACCAGCAAAAAAACCAATGCTGAACAACCAAAGCTGACCAAAGTCAGCTTTACAGGAGAATAGCCTAAAGAACAAAAAATGTTCATTCTAGTTAAGGTGGGTCTGAGAAATCTGTTAATTTGTTCAGATAAGGAGACGGTAAAATTGGTAGCTTTACTTAAGAATTATCCTTTAGTTTGTCTGTTCTTCATTCCGTTATTATAACTAACAACATTGCAAAACTCTTTATTACAGAATGTATAATTTATTTATATTAAAGAATAGATATAATATTGCCTCATATCAATAAATTTCAGAGGGCACACCAAGAGATAAAATAAATTCCGTAAAAATAAATTCAAAAGTCATGTTCATGCTCACATGACATGGCTACCTTAAGGCAAGCTGTTGTTTGAATTTAGAACATATCAGTGATATCACAAAGATCACCTGGACGTGCACTCACCATGTAAGATGAAGAAGGTGGATTACAATACTCAGGGAAAGCAATGTCTACCCAAATGAGCTTACTGCCAGGCTCAAGCCAATGGTAATGCCTGCCTGGATGCTTTGATCTGAATGGATGCCACATCGAGCTTAAAATTATTAGGTTTTAATATTCATTATGCATTGAGGGGAGAAAATCAAAGTCTAGCAATTGTTAGATGTCCAACATGTGCAGATGGATCCAGTGTGGTATTTAAGAAAGGTACAGAGCCATGTGTACAGCCTCTAACTCCTCCATGGAGGTCCTTCAGCACCTATTTTGACAAGGCTTTGAAGGGTAATATCAGTTCCAGTTCACATAATTAAAAACAGCAATTCTGGAAAGCGGCAGATGACTATAGGAGGCAACCACTGAGAAATAAAAGCCTGTCTGGTTCCTCTAAAAACCTGCCCCCAGGCAGTGGTCTATTACCAGACCACTTCCCTACATAGCAGACACGAATCAGAAATTTGTATGATCAGAAATGCAAAGCAAGAAATCAGAGCCATGCTTGGCAGTTGTGAGATCTGGAGATCTGAGGAATGGCAAAATGTGCATCTTTGCTTGAAAAGATATATTTGTCATGTATTTTTAAGCAGCTTATCACTGTTGACTCACCTTTCATCAGATATCTCTGTTGTTTACCCAACACATGTAATTTTCCCTTACTTTTATGTTGTCAGTTGATTCTTTTTTTTTAAAGGGTCTCTTTCATTTTGTGTAGTCACAAGCTGGATTCAACAGGTATACACACATTGATCTTCATCCCACATAGGCCTAAATCCATCAGTGGATTCTCTTCAGGCAGAGAATGGTGGGTGCTGGCATCAAGAGGTTGTTTCTCTCAAGGTAAATTAACAAGAGTTGAGATGATGCATGTAACAGTTTACCATTAGACCATATCTTTTAAATGCAACATGTTTTTCAAAATACTACAGCCGATTCTCCCTTTCTAATAAATAAAACTCCGACATTCATTCTAACATTGTTCTCCCTTCTTCCTTTGAGACTTTTTTACCTCAAAAAAAAAGGATACTTCATCTACTGCCTGCTCTGCGAAGAACGAAGTGACCGCAGCGGAGGGCACTGCAGCCACAGCTCTCTGTCCCCTCTTCATGCAGGTAGCCCCCCTAATCTGGAGGCTGGAGGCTGAATGCTGGCACAGGTTACTCCAGCCCTCCTGAGCTGAAGAGCCCTGCTGGAAAGAGAATATTCCCAATGAAGAATTATGTCCATTTTACGCTCTCCATGGCACAAGAAAATACATCTGGGAGACCAGTTTGTTTCTCAGTCCTTCACTTTTATTCTCAGTATTTTATGGTTTGCTTTTATAAAATGCATTTACAGACCTTGTTATGTGCAAATAATGAATTCTCTGATATGCACAATTTCTGCCATGAGGGAAGCAGGTACTGCTCTTAGGATTACTGGTATATCTTTCCAGTTTTCTAGAAAGAGATTTTAGTTCATAATAACTGCACTTTGTCAATATTACCCTAGAGCCCAGACTTGCACTTTAAATGGAACACTTTATCCTGCAGTGAAATGATATTTTACTCATACCCAGGCAATTTCAGGGATATTTGGTGAGCCATACTCCATGCTTTTAGTGGGTTCACATAAAAGGGTAAGTCTGCTGTATAAACCTTTTCTGCGTGCTTCTCAGTGCAGCTCTATATATTATATTCCTGAAGTGCCCATTGAAAAGGGAAAAGAGGTTTCCAGGGTTTAAAGAAACTACACTTGTTCTTTTATAAGCAATCAATTTTGTAGCAAGTTTTAAGGGAAATTAACATCAGAGCAAAAAATTAAAAGCAACCTTAAAATAAAAACTGTACTGGTTTTTTTATTTTCAGGATGCATTCAATTTATTAATTTTTCTATGACATCAAAGTACAGAGGAAGAATTAAGAAGAAAAAGAGAGCAAAAATTTATGAAATGCAAAACCTGAGGAAGACATAGACTCACTTATGTTGCAGACAACAGAGCATAAGGGAGAAAAGGGGAAAATAAACTCAGGACTTTCAAAATTCTGTAGCAGAACCCATTCATGTTAGCATTGCTATAAAAAAATCTTATGTGTCCTTAGGAAAACTTTCTGGCTGGTAGTTTTTGATCAGCTCTTTTAAAACATAAAAATGCTACAGAAAAGGAGCCATGTAAATGTACTTTTAGTCTCAGTCTAATATATGATTAAAATTTACTCAAGTACCAGTCAAAACCAAAAGCACATTACCTCTGAAGTTATGTTCTTTTTCATCTGCTGTTTTAAGCATTAGGTCTTTCCAATTTACTTGAGGTATTTTCAAGTTATCTACTGCTGTGGTGCTTGAGTGCCAATATCTGATGTTTCCTTTTGCTGTAAATTGATTCTTTGTACCTAGTCAGATGTGTGAACCTTCCTACTGTGCACCTAAATACACTGAGAAATTGTGTGAGGACTCATGACTGTCACAAGCAGCAAAAAATGTCTCAATCACTCTCAATATGTGACGGGTTAGGAAGCAAATTGGTTACTCCATTTTTGCTCTTCAGTCTCTACATGAAAATTAAGTGGGGACTTCCGCTCAGCCCTGAAAATTTCACACTGTCCAGATGAAAGAAGAAAAGGAATATACTGCTTAGCTTTAACCTTGTGGTCATTTTTTTCTCCATTTTCCCATTCTGTCTTCTCCTTATAAAGGCATTTTTTATTGCATCTTTAAAAATGCCAGGTCTTGGGAGGATGTTGCTTATTTGTGTTCACATTTGAAGGAGGGTGTTCTTTACTTTCATTACCTCTTATTAGGACTGATTTTGAAATATTACCGGTATTGTGATAGTTTACTTACATAAAGCTAAGACAACAAATAGTATGCAATCTTCTGTCATGAAAAACCACTTCTTCCTCTCAGTGAGGACAACATTCTAATTAATACGAAATTACAATCTCTGAGTATTAAACTTAAGATTAATTCTGCTGTCCACTACTACCATCTGAAGCATGGTGGCAATTTCTAGTTTTCAGGACTGATATGGGCTATTTTTTGGTTTGTTTGTTTGCTATTGAATATAGAGTCATACGATAAATGTGGCTCATTTATTTTGCTGGGTGGACTTTGAGCACCTGATTAATACAAAACATCTTTGTTGTCTATAGTTTTACTAAGAAATGATTTAGAATGAGGAACTGCTAAAACAGGTTTTTGCTACCTAAACTCTGTTAGAGTTGAGACACTATAAGCAAGAATATTCTCTATACAATAAAAACAGTGTTATGGTCACAATGAGTATGTTTGACATGACAAGCAGTCTGAGTTTTTCACAATATAAATTACATATGTATATATATACAAATGCTTGTTCTATTACTACTACTTTTTTCTGGAAAAAATATTTTCTAAAATAAAAAGACAACCTATTTTTCCTGCACTGAAACTTTAGGAACCTGAAGGATACACCAGGCTACTTCTCAGGTTTCAGTCCCAGCAAGTCAACATTTGGGCCTTCATGCTGCAAGCTCACGTCTTAAGACTCAATAACAAGAATTATTACAGCTCATGTTTGACTCTTTGTGTTAGAAAGAGATGGGAGAAATGAGGCAACAGGGTATTTAACACTGAGCTGAGGAGAATCAACCATTGTTTAGTACAAATGAGTTAGTTAGAGGCAGCAATAGCTGAGTGTACAAACAGGCTAATTTTTATGGGATGCTTGACATGACATGAAATCTTTTGCTGAAATGGTAAGAAAGATCAAAAGAAATAACCTTTGCTCACTAAGAAACGCTCAAGTTTTGAAAATTACAAAACAGAAGAAAAATGGAGATGTGGAAAGCCCTGTGTCGTGCCATGAAAACCACCCTTCAGTAGCAGAAATGAATGGATCAGACATCACTTTGTTAGGTGTAATAGTTCTTTTTTTTCCAGAGTCTGTAGTGAGATGAACTGCAAATTTTGCCTGAATATTCATAACTATGGCATGTTGGAGAAAATAATTCAGTAGCCTTCAGAAACTTTCAACCATTTGACGTATTGATTGTCCAGAGTGAACTAGAATGCAACGTGAAGGTTAAAAGAAATAATGGAGGAAGTTGTCAACGATGCCTTTTGGGACTCAGTTCTACCTGTGAGATAGCATGGTGGTTTACAACCAGCTGAACAGGTCAGCTCAGCTTTCTTCTCTTGTGTTGACGCAGCAAGAAGTCAAGTTCATGGATTAGGATTTCCTGATGGATGGACATAACAAAATTACACTTTCATCCTCAAAGGTTTACGGCTTTAATCCTACGTGCATGACGTAGCGCGAATCTGTTCGCTAGAAAACTTTGCATGGCTATGGTAAGTGTCATCAGTGACTCCAGTGAAAATGTGTGAGTGTTTCTGTATGCATCTACTTTTTTTATTGAACCCAATAAAGAGCTTTGCATTCATTTTGTGATCTCAGGTGTGCTTCTGGGTATGTAAATGTCTGCATACGAAGGCATATCTCCATGTACATATATCCATGAGCTCTTACAGGTTTGCACATTAACAGATCTGTGATTAAAATCTTTTTCCTCACAGAAATTAAAAAAAAATTACACCACAATTATATAATTTACCCTAATGCATATCTATCCTCTCTGAAGCAAATAATTTGACCATATTTTTGTCCTCTAATTTCTCTAAATATAGAATTGTTAGACTCAGTAACAGAAAAAAATAAAAGCATTTGGAATCAGACAATATTTTAAACTGAATAGAATATAAACCTGGGAAAACAGAAAGACAGATTTCCGACTTCTCACATGGAGGAGGTTAGCTATGCAGTCAGCCTTGAGCAGATATTAATTCAAATTTTCCACCCTAAAGAAATATTACCAACCAGATGCCACATATCTCTAAACAAGGGAATTGCTCATTTACATGGTAGCATGAAAATGGAAAGAAAAAAATAGTAGTTTTCATATGCAATATTCAATATCAACTTTGATTAAAATTGATCTTTGTTTAAATTATTTAAATAAGGTAGCTCTACTTTGATCATGAGAGCTCATTTTCAGAGTGAAAACTTCATTCCAGTCTTGATGCCCTAATTAAATATGATGGCCTGAATTAGCATTCCTCTACTTACTCTATTTGCCACATCTTAACCAAAAATATATCACCCCTCAAACCACCCTGGCCTCTCACCCCTAGAGCTGGGAAGTCTCACAGGAATTCAGAAAGAGAGCTCAACCATTCAACTACAAATTATTTGTGCTTAAAGCCTGCAATATTTGTATGAAAAGCATCAGCAATATCAGAGCAGGGACCACAATGTTTAAATTTAAAACTTTAAGTGCAAGTGCACATGAACTTCTACAGCAGAGTGGAGTTTAAGGACTGTCTGTACTGTTCAGTATGCAACGCTGGCAGTCATTTTTCCCAGAAAACTACTTCGAGAGTTCAGCTGGAACCCGGCTGTTACATTCCACTGAAGCTTGTGTCACTGAATCCTGAGTGGTTAACAGACACTGGAAAAGATTGCCATCTTTTTTACTCCTTGGCACTTAGTGCTTACTGGGTAACATCTGGCCCCAGAAAAAAGTCTCAGGCAAGGAACTCAGCAGACATGGAATAGATCACGGGAGAATACCAAGTAAGAGTATCAAGCGCCACAAAATGAGACTTAGTTCTGAAAATATCTGATTTTGAAATACTTGAAATAAAATAATCTTCATGTAATGCAGGAGATTATTAACCTGTAATAAAAAGATTCATAAAAACTAAGGCAACTGCACTGTCCACAGAAACACGAATTATAAAACAATATGCTAAAACATCATTTAAGCCTTTCTAGTGATTGATTTTTTGATTTGTTATACAGATACAGGCATGGAGACAAAGAGGTTTTGTCCCACTGAACAGTGAGTTCACATGACTGCCCTGGCAGAAGATGATGTGAAGTTCCCATTGTCAGCACTTGTGCTATGACTGTTAGCTAAAAGACTGGTTTCCCCAATAGCTTCACTTAAGCGGGTTGTGAAAATGCGGACTTGGCAAGAGAAGACACGAAATTCAAGTAGCTTCAAAGTCCCAAATCTGGAAACAGAGGAAGAAGGGGAACATTTGTCTTGTTAATAGCTCACGAAAAAGAAAGATGGAGGAATATATTTATGCCTGATCTTGAACCACTTTCTCAGATAATGGCTATTCTTTAATTTCATGAGCTAATGAGGAGAATTCTGTTCCCTGATGGAAAGCTGGAAGAGTGTTAAACACTTTTTCCCAACAGTGAGTGTGGAGGAATAACTGCCATTCTGTGAAAAACTTGGGGGCTTTTTCACTGGAAAATAAACACAGAAACAAAATGCCCTGTAGCTAATATCTAAACAACTAATTAAAAGAAAAAACAAAAAGAATAAATTTGTATTTGCTATACAAAGCCTCATCATAAACATTGAATCAAGAGTTTAATTTTCAATTTTATTTTTAATAACCACCATCATGAGATTTTTCTCCTGTTGAAATAGCTCAAAAATTTTTTTTTGAAAATATTTATGGGTTTCAGCTTTTCATGAAAAAATCAAGATGAAATACTTTAAATACTATTAATCATATAAACTATAGCTTTAATGTATCTGAAAAATAAATACAAAAATGTAACATTATTCTGCACATATTGACCCCGAGTGCATAAGAATCCTAAGACTGAGCCATTAATTCTTTAGGTTAAAGCTGGCTGTACATTCTTCCTGAACTCCACAAGTCTTTGGGCTGTGAGACTCTAAATTCTATTTAATCTTTTCTATAGACAGCAGAACAGTGGTAATGATGGCACAGGTAACAACATGTCCATTCAGATACCCAGGAAAAACATCAAATGAGGAACATACTTGATTTAGAGGCAAGAAATGTAGAAAGCAGGATATCATCTTCTCTAAATAGGCATCCAAGATCTGCCATAGTTCCAATTCTGAACAAAATTGGTTAATACTGCACACCATGTGAATCTTGTCAGAATTTGGATTTGCAGAGGTGGGAGCAGAGGAGAATGGAAACATCTCTCTTGTTATCTCTAAGGGGTAGATCTGGAAGGGACCAATAGTATTGAGCATTCCTGGCAGGAAATCCTTTATGTTATACAATCACTGTTTCAGCTCAAAATATTAATACTAACTTTACAAATCAAATTGACAGGGTGATTTCAATTTGTTGTCAATTGTTTTAGCAATTTTTCATCCTCTCTTATTAACATTACATATGAAGGCTACTGATGCAGCAAGACTTTAAAAATATTTTAGCAAAGAAGGAATTCTACTGTGTTCTTATGAAAGCTTGATAATTTAATGCAATAGGTTCATCCAGGAGAAATTTGGCAGAGGATATTGGAATTTTCCCAGCCTTGATACCATGCAGAGATTCATGAAACCTAACAGTGAAAGAAGACATAGCACCTAATTAGAAGTCATTACAGTAGACATATTGTGTATGAATTGTATGTCATCTTTGATGTTTGGGAGCCTGGATGTGCTCTACCATGGCTATATATATAGGTTTCTTCCCTGGCATTTATCGAGCAAAAGCAGTATTCGATTTAAGAGATTTCTTACAGACAAGAACAGCTTTATCTTCAAAGTTAGATGTCAGAACCTGCACATAAAAAGCACTGGGTTCAGCCAGTCAGGCCATGTATCCTTTTCAACCAACGCTACCCTCTTCTGGAGTTTGTACCCAGAGAAAACGCAGATACAAGAAAGTCTACATTGCAACAACTTTACATCACAGTCACACTATCCTTTGATGATTCTGATATCAGGTGCTATCATCACCCAGATGAAATCAAGCCCTGTTGGTATGGTAATGATTTTGAGTGTTGGAATTAATTTTTTATTTGTACATTCAAGATGAATTTATGGTTTACATCTAAATTAAACTACTGATGTCTTCCAATGCCATTTTATTAAATTTTGTCTCTCGGTTAAAATTGGACATTAAGGATATTTTGCTTTTCTGAGCATTTTTTTCCTCCTTAGAATATAGAGAATGGCTGCTGATTTATAACCTTTTTTTTTTTTTTTCCCCTGTAGGTTTTCTACAGAACTTATAAAAATGAGAGGACATTTTTCTCCCTTATTTGTATTTGCTATAAAGTTGCAAGCTGAAACACTGAGCAAGTTCACATATTTGGAGCATCTAGAGGTCTGACTATTTTGGCTACTGAGATTTGAAGGGAAGAAATAACTTGAATCACATGCTCATTTGTTAAGAGAATTAAAATAAGAAAATATGTAAATATTCATGTGTGATTGGTAGAAACTAGAGGCTAATCTGTGAGAAGGATTGTCAAGAGGTTTAGAAAGAAGAAGCTACTAGCTAACCTGTTTGGTTTAAAGATAAAAGCTGTGCAGTAATAATTTAATATCTCCAGATGGGACCCATCATTTCTCCACACAACATATTCATATCTTATATTTACAGTGTATTTCTCTTAGATGAAAGTCAAGATCAGTAACAGAGTCTATTTCATAAAAAGCTTGCCTTGTGGAAATACCACAATAGCTCCCAAATTATTTCCTGAGACAAAGTCTTTGGAAACATGATATTATGAATCCTTATGCCACATGTATAGAAATGAAGGGATATCTCCACTTCTCAGGGGCAGTAGAAACTTCTCCTAAAGAGGTAAAACTTGCCTGAGAAGGTTTTTCTCAGGGGGAGAGGAGGGGAGGGGAGGGNGCCATAGGGGAGGGGAGGGGAGGGGAGGGGAGGGGAGGGGCAAATCCCCCTCAAATTTTAAGTGCAAAGCCACTGTTGCATATGTTTGCAGTACGTAAAATCCTAGAGCATTAGATGATACTTAGAGTACCATTTAGAGGTACCAGCTCTTCTCCACTTTTAGTTCCTACCTACAAATATATGTGACTGTTAATCCTTTATTAATCTTTCTGCATCAGTATTTGTATGAAGAAGGAGAAAGTTTTGGGATTTTTTTTCTGTAGATTTTCTTCTCTCTTCGATGGCCATGTTTATCTGTGAGAAAATGGAACAATAAGATGACTTTTTATAATTCAGTGTCTTAGCTTCAATATACTACTCGTGAAAGTGACAAGCAATCTTCCTTGAGATTAAGGCATAAAATGCCAGCTGGGGGTTTACAAGATTTCTCCATAAATTCAGTTTCCATTGGCTGTTCAGTTTTTGACATCTTTTTATCAGAAAGAAAGTCAGTGGACAATAAAGGCAGACCCAGAAGCTCACAAGCAAACTTCTGAATAGCACTGAGAAATGAATAGCATTAGTTGACTTCAGCTGAATATCTTATTCCTGTAATTTCTATGTGCCTCTAATTTAATTTCAAACCTGAACTCTTCATCTGAAAATAGATCTTCGGGGTGAATTTGGAATTAGCCTGTTTAAAGACCTAGACTTCCACTGAACATCAACGTGGATTTATTCGCTTTGTTCAGGGAGAAACCATAACATTTTATGTAACAGTTTTTCTTTTTTCTGGGACAATGGTCCTTAACTGAATTAGTCAAAGCTACTAAGGGTGATGAAAAATGAAATCATAGCATCAAAGGCATATACCAACAGAAATGTATAGTCTTGCCCAGAGAGAGAGAGTGTGAATGTAAAAATTGATGGCTGGATTATACCTGGTTTTATCACCAGTCAATGTGGTTTCAGAGGGGAGCAGAAGATTCATAAGCTTCTTGTAAAAAGGGCTGTTACTATTTCTATCAAAACTCCTCTAGCATTCACTGGGCAATCAACACAGAAGCAGGATAGGATTATAAAGGGGGCCATGCCTTCTCCCCATTAACTAGAAAAGCTGCCTGGAGAGTGAAGAGCGAAGCAGACTGTCCAGTACTGCTCTACACATTGCATAGTGGACTTATAGTACAAAAGGGGGTTTGCAAGAAAGATGGGGACAAACTCTTTAACAGAACCTGACATAACAAGAAGTAATGGTTTTCATTTACGAGTGGGTAGATTCAGACTAGATATAAGGAAGACTTTTTTTTTATGGTGAGGTGAAACACTAGCACAGGATGCCCAGAGAGCTGGCAGATGCCTCATCCCTGGAAGCATTGAAGGTCAGACAGGATGGAGATGCTGAGCAATCTGATCTAGTTGAAGCTGATGACCTTTAAAGATCTCTTCTACCCAAACCACTCCACAGATACCTAACAAGATACAATATTTCTCTGAAATGGCTTGGTGCAGTGAGGCATCATATTGCCCTTTATTATTAAAAACTACTCAATCTGTCTCTTAAGTTTGGGTATTTGAGAGACAACATTTTATTGCTCTACTTCATGCATTGTTATCAGGAAAAGACGGTCATACTTTAAAATACGTGTACATTTTTTATTTGGCACAATGTGAACTTTGTGAGTGACAGCACACTAACGCAGTTAGTGTGAACTTCGTCATGAAATTGCTGATAAGCATCCATGCAGAGATGAGTTCTTTCTTGAGACACTAAATTGGATGTGTTTCAGATAATTTCTTTGAGGATGTGCTTATGCTAAAACAGTATCTAGTTTGGAGAGCCTCTTGTCATTGAGCCCATAAGCAAACACAGCCTATTTTCAGATAAAATAGGTGAGATTTCAAGGTGAGATTCCATTAATTCAAGGTTATGTCAATCTGTAAATGCTTTCTTTTCACACTACTCAGTTAGGAATGGTAGGAATTTATAACCCTTTTTATTCATGTCTCTTCTCTCTCTCATATATCAAGAAATGGTTCATTCAGATTAAACTAAACATAATTCAAATAAAGCTCTAGAAACCGAGTTAACATTTGGGCAACATATACAAGGTTGATGATACTTTGACATTGAAATGATGCAGGGCAAGGTAAGGCTCCCTAAATATATTCAGGCAACGAGTCTCTTTAGACTTGCTGGGGAGAAGGTGGTAGTGCAATAAGCATGGGGTGAGGTAGGAAAGCATCTGACATTGTAGCCTGGTGCAAAGAGTAACAGAGACTCCGTTCTCTTGTTCGGGGGAAAATCTCACAGATTTATAGCAAAATCATGAGTAAATAGCAGGGACATTTTGTGCCAAATCCCAGAAATCCAGTGCCAGGGGACTTCTCAGGCAAAGAGCAGAGGGTCAGGAATCTTTGCTCTTTTTCCCCTGAGTCCCATGATTCATGTTGAGTGCCTTGGTTTAATGGGAGTCAACCAGCCCTGAGACTGGTGTTCAAAGTATTGCAGAGACTCGGAGACTTGGAGTTAAATTCCTTCCCTACCCTCCTGCACAAAGATGACAGAGAAACAGGCTTCCTACCTGAGGGCTTGAGCTAGATTATTGTAGTAACATCAGAAGAAACCAGCCTCCTCTTCCAGCTGTGAAAGTGATGATGACTGCTCTATTTGATGCCCACAATCCTGTGTGTAACAGATTGTCCTGAATGCAGTTAGCAGATAAGGTACTTTTAGAGACTTTGGTGTCTTCTTGTTCTTTTTCCACAGAGAGATGGGGTCCTACTTAATCAGCAGAACATTTCAGAGCTGGAGCCACAGGCCATCCTAAAGTAAGTAGGGACAATGGTTGATTTGGAGTATCTTGGGGCAGGAGAAGGAGATTGCACAAAACCAAGCCATTTCAATTCAGAATTTCAGCAAATGATTGAATTTATGGGAAATTCCTGGTGATTTGGAAGCTGCTACTCATCAACAGATATCTCTCTGTAGTGTGTCAAAAAATAATAATAGGACTAGAGAGAATGACATAAAAAACAGACATAAAAAATGGTGTTAAAGTCGCCTATTATTTTCCACACAATACTGAAAGGTTCAACTTTTATTTTAGGCACCCTAAAACTTTGATAAAACATGTATGAGTTATCCTACATGATACGTATTTTATAACAGCAATATAATTTAATTAAAGTGTCATGGGACGACTATTCAGACTCCATACAGGATGGGAGAAAAGCAGGTGTAGCCCAAATCTTGCAATATTGAGCAGGCAAATTTACACTCATTATTACTCTTAATTTTTGTATAGCCTCAACAAGCAGTAACTACAAAATGTATGAAGGCCAGAATGAACATATATAAACATAAAATAGAAATAAAAAGTAGATGTGCCAAAATTTAGGAGTCATAACCATGTGACAAATTAAAATTCATCTAATGGTCAACATTTCTTGGTGTTGCAAGGTGTTTATCTATATACTATGTAACAAGCAAGCAGAAGGATCATGTGTTTCTTGCCTACATTTGGAAATTTCTCCTTGAACCGTAAACATTCACCACAACTGTATCGAATTTTGTAGACGTGCAGTGCTCAGATGTTCCTTCTCTCTATCTGGCAACTGTCCACTGGGATGTTTGGATGCTTTCATGACTCCCCAGACCAAAGCAGCATATAAGAAGTCAGCAATGGGGCAAAATCATTATCTACAAAGTTAACACTAAACAGATGCTTTAATTTCTTTAGCCATCAGGTAAGTGTTGTTTAGTCAGCTCGGATGTGGTGAACCTGGCTCCTGCCAACAAATGAAACCACTGTGGGACTGCCCCAGCATACAGCTGTGATTAATCTTGAACTCTGACAAAAATCTTACAGTTTCCATGAAAGTAGGCTAAGCTTGCTTACAATTTGTACAAAGAATGTGTATCTTTTATTGATTAACTGCAGAGGGAGTAACTCTATTGATCTGAGAGAGTTTACCTTGAAGAACAATGATCCTCTCTCCCTGTGACTTCTTCTCTACAACTGAACCAACTGCTCAGGAAACTATTTCCATTTTTGCCTTCCAGGAGAAGGATGCTATCGAGTTAAAGAAAGGCTTCCTGACTTTCCTAGAGAACACAGCACCTTTTGCGAATCATCTGCCTGCAAATCCCACAACAGCAGTCATCAAAGTTGTCTAGTGCCTGTGCTTTGCCTTGTTATTCAGAACGGTGCTGCTGTAGCCGTATTCACTAAAGACCAGATACGCTGAAGGATGCAAGGCTTTATTTTTCTTCCACTCCAGCTGATCATTGAAGATAGGTAAGAATTAGCTGAATTAAGCTAGTGCACATATAAATGTGAACGGCTAGCTCTCATTTCGTGATAAGAATTGAAGAGTGGATTTGGTATATTCAACAGAGTATAATCTTGAAATTTAAGTAGAGCTGTCCACTAATAGCTCCCCTAAGAAAATTCTGATTCCTGACCATTTAGATATTTGCACTTCAGTGTGAAGTGTTCACCATATTAAAACTAATATAATTATGCAGGTTTCTTTGAGGAGAGTTAGAATTCATGTGGCAATAAAAATCTGTATTTTCCAGCATAATGTTTAAGTTATGGTTTTAAATAAAAACAAAGTATTGATCTCTTAACTCCAGGAACTTCCTGTTGTGTTGTTGGTGCTAATCCCTACGAGATATTATCAGCTGCCAGGATTGTCTCCAGAGAGATGGATAAAAAAAGGGAAAAGTGGCAGGGAACAGGGACTGAAATTATCTTAGTGGTGTCTCTGCCGTTAATGCAGTGTTGACTCAGCCTTTGTGAAATGGTAAGTTTATAATCAACTCTTTGTAGAATTAGTTTATCTGAATTACATGATTCCTATCACAGACGAAGTAGGTTATGCTTATCACTAAATCTGTTTTCTGCCCAATATCCATATAGCAGAAAATTACTGGAAGAATAGCTCTGTATCCAAGCTTCTAAGCATGCAATACTGCTTTGCAGTGAGAAAAAATTTCAAATACACAGTTGTGCAGACCTACTCCCTACTTCAAGTCCGAGTATATAAAAGAAGCGTATCTAGAAGAAACAAGGAGAGGGCATTTGCAGCATCACCTGGGACAATATAAGAATTCTCCCAGTGAGAAACCACAAACAGATTTCTGTCTTAGATGACTTTCAGCAGTTAAGTATATTTACATTCTTAGAAGTCATCATCTGTGGGTAAAAGATTCCCCCTCAATATGAAGAACCAGAACAAAAGATTCATGGTGTCAGGCTTCATTTGGTTAAAACGTAAAATTTTCATTGTGTTTTGGCGTGAATTGCAGTAAGATAGGGGAGCTTGTCAATATAAAGACATACATATTTTATTAAAAAAACAATAATAAAAAAGCCCTGCTTGTAGGGCCCTGTTAAGATCCAATTATTATTATGGTTCTTAGAAATTCCTCTGCCTGAATTAAGGTGCAAACGAGACCATATGCCAGTCAATAGTAAGGGTTTTATTTGGTATAAGAGGGAGAGAGAAAGAGAAAGGAAAGAGAGGAAGGAAGAAATAGGGAAAGGGGTGGGGGGACAGAGACAGGACAAGGTAAAATCACCGCTCCATGGGTCCCACTGGCGTCCTGTTGGTCCTCTTCCGCTGGTCTCCTCAATGGTGAAGGTCCCCCCGAAAAGCATGGAACACGATGGGTTTATATCTGCTCAGGCCAGGTAGCAATGTCCAGTCATGTCCCCCTGGGGGAGGGGTCAGTCTCTCACAGCAGACTCTGGGTCTGTTGCATCCCGTGCAGTCCTGTGGTGCAGGGCCTCTCACGTGGATGTCCCGTGTGTAACAAACAGGTAGCCAACTGAAAATTTAAAACAAGAAAATTTATTAATAAAAGAAATAAATGACAATCGGAGACCAAAAAGCAGCGATCTGCCGAGCTACAAGGCAAAGGAGCAGCGCTGGGTGCTCAGCCACAGCTCATGTATGGCCAGAGATGCCCCGACAGTGCTGGGGAGTCACTTTTTATACCTGGTAGCTCCTCCCTTGACCCCACCCCTTAGTGAGGTTCTGGTTGGCTTGTTGGTATCCAGGGTTCTTCTGATTAGTTTGGGATGGTCCAATGGGATCTACCACTTTCCCCCCTCATGGTAATTGT